>VZRV01008977.1:923713-959180 GCA_013398115.1 Falcunculus frontatus
GGTGAGGGGCGGAGGTGAGGGGCGGGAGGGCGCCGGGCACGACCGGGGGTCGGGGGTCCGCGGCTCCGAGAGTCCAGGAGGTCTGGGGATCAGAGTGTCTGGGGTTCGGCTCGCGGCCGGCGATGAGAGAGGCTGCTTGCTTCTTCTCGGGTGGGTGTCCCGGCGTGGGGAGCGGTCCCTGCGCTCCGGTCACCCTTCCTTCTGCCGCACCTGCTCCTCCTGCTCCCGTCCTCCCCGTGCTGCCTGCGCGGCGCGCGCTTCCTGGGGAGAAACTCCTCCGAGTCTGTGGAAGCCATGGGCCCTGGCATTGCTCTGGTTTGCCCAGCTCCTCTCTCTTGCTGCTCCACTTTCTGCTGGCAGCCCTGCTCACAGTCAGCTGGCACAGCAGCCCTGTGCTGGGGAGTGCCCTGGCCCTCTGGTTTCGGGTGGGGTTTTAGGTGGTTTTGGTGGTATTCTATTTTTTCTGGTTTGGGTTTTTTTTCAGACTGTGACATTTGACAGCTAGATGTGAAAGCTTAGCAGTACTGATGGAGAGGTATGATGGATGCCCGTGCTCTGAGAGCCTGAGCGGTGCCTTGGCTCAGGCATCGCCCACGAGCCGGCCGGGCTGATCCCGGTGAGAGCCATGCGAGGCCGCATCTCCTCAGGGACCGAGGCTCCTGGGCCATGTCTTGTCAGGACGTAACAGCAGCAGCCCGAGCTGGGACCGGCCAAAGCTAAAGCTGCCACGGCCACGCAGGTGCACAAGCGCCGGGGCAGCGTTTGGGTGCAAGTCCCTCACTCTGCCCTCCGAGTACCTGTGGCTGCCCCGAGCCCCTGAACTCTGGTGCTCTCGCGCTGCCGGGCCCTGACCTCCGTGGGAGCAGGGACGGCTCGCCAGGTCACTCCTCAGGGCTGAGAGACGCTTTACCAGTGTCTGATCTCTACAGCGAGGTAAGGAGCATTTTACTTTCAGCCTAAAGGTGTATTGTGCGCTAGTGACATTTATATGTATGTACAGCTATTTATTTATTACAATATCCACTTATTTATTACAAGTGTGTTAAATAGTGCAGCGTTTAACAGCTGTCAGAATTACTAAATCATCATTTGGGCCTTTGTCAAATCACTCAGTAAGTACCTTTCAATGAACACGTAATCACCACCTGATTACCATTTAATTTCTGTTCAGTCATCGATTACTTGGAATTTGACCATCGTTTAATTATTAACAGAAACCTCAGCAACGACTGCTCTTAATAATTTTCCTGTGTCAGGAAGTTCTCCCTGCTGACTGCACACCAGGGGGTATGGCACCTTCAGGCTTTTGTGGAACAGCAGGATCTTGCATGCTCTCCACACCATTAAGTCTGGGATTGTTTCACTTTTCCTCTCCTTCCTGCAGCTTTTGTGCTCTGGGTGGAGCATGGCTCTTGTGGCTGGGTCACAGTAACCTTGTGGGGAAAACAGTGTATTGTTGTCACCAGTGGTGCTATAATAGCCTTGCTGGGGAAGTACTTGTGAACTGGCTGTCCCTGCTGTTGACATTGCGTGGGGATGCTTTGTCTGTAGGGTCTGAGGGACATCTTAAAGCAAGGCTGGTGTCTCCCTTTGTGCCTGTGCTCACTTTGGGTGTCCTGCTCAGATGTCGTGCCCAGAGGAACTGGATGCCCTGGCAGATGTGGATCTGCTTGACTTTCTCCTGAAGGATGATGCTCCCTGCCCTGAAATCCCAGGGGAACAGAATGGTCTGCTGGAAGACTGGGGCCTGCCAACACCTGAGGTGAGTTCTTTATGAGGCATTGTTGATGAGCTGAGGTTTAGGAGGTTTGTCACCCTGCTGAGTAAAAGCTGTTCCTTTGCAGCTCCTGGACAAGGAGATGGATGACTTCATCACCTCACTGCTGAGCCCTTTAGAAGATGAACCAGACAGGCTCAGTTATTTGCCTGCCAACAGTGACAGCAGCATTTCTGAGGATCAGCATCTGTCCCATCGCCTTGGTAGCAATTTTGCCAGCCAAGACATTGTGCAGGTTGATCACAACTACTCACTTCACCAGGACTGGCCTGTGCTGGAAAGTGTGAGATCTGACATGGCAGAAGGAGATGTCACCATTGAGCTGGGTGAGTGATGGACTCTTTCTGCCCTGGCTACAGGCAGAAAAGAGAAAAACAGTCCCATATTGGTTTGTTTTGGTGGGTGTCAGGCAATTGATGGAGAGAGCCAAGAGTAGAGGCTTTCTGCTGCTGTAAAATTGCTGTTTCATGCTACCCAAAGCTGGCTGGTCAGGTGCTTGCCTCACTGAGGCCCAGCATTTGACTCATCTTTCCCTCCCTAGGGGCATGGGTGGGTTTGGAAAGCACAAGCAAGGCACTTGAACAGAGCACCAGTTCCCCCATTGCTGTTCCTGTGGAAGATGAACCCCAGCTTGCACTTGGAGCCATTGTGCAGGTACTGACTCCCATGCCTGTGGACCCCAGCCTTTGCTTCTGCTCACATCTCTCCTTCTCTGACTTGGCTCCTGTGAGGGATATCTCTGAGGGAAAGCATGACACTGCTTTCGGAGAGTGTTGGCATGCCTCTGGCTGCCGTGGGAGGTTAGGACATGCCTCAGGCTGTCCTGGGTGGTCGGGAGCCCCCCGGCAAGGGGGTCCCAGACCCTGGTGAAAAGCTCAGAATAACACTATCTTTGACCTTAGCCCATGGGAAAAGTTACCAACGTTACAAGAATCAGTGCAAATCACGAGAGTGTAAAAATGAGTAGTAGTTTAGTATTTTACGAGGTTAAAAAGTAGATTTTAGGATTTTTAATATGAGGATGAAGGATTTAAGATGGAGGATTTTGGGTGTTGCCCTGTTCTTCTTCTTCTTCTCCTTCTCCTCCATGTTCTCTAGTAGCTGTGGCATAAGATGATTGGTAGAATGAAAAAGAGATAGAAATTACGTGTCTAGAATAGGCACAAATGAATTGGTATAAAAGAGTAAATAATAAATACGTTGTGAAGAATGGTTGGATCTTGGAAAGGGTACAAAAAGGACAGGGACGGCCCAAGTCTGAGCAGTCCCCGCTTGGTTTCGGCTGTCATCAGACGTGCAGCCGGAGCTGAGAGCAAGTTAGAGGTAAGAAGAAATAAACATCTTGAAACAACATCTGCAGGCGTCTCTCATCTATTTGGACTCGAGGTAAAACTTCCCAGAGGTGAAGATAAGAACTAACACTTGTGTGGATTGCTGAACTCCCACAGGAGAGCTGATTCCAGTTCTGTGTGTTTGCTGCATGCCCTCTCTGGCCCGGGGTGGACTCCTTGTATTTTACATTCTCAGAAAGCTTTTTTTTTTGCTGTTTTCTAGTCTGACTTCCCAGAGCTGGTCCTGACAGAGGAGGAGAAGCAGCTCCTGGAAAAAGAAGGTGTTACATTACCAACCTGTCTCCCACTGACCAAAGTGAGTCCTCAGTAGAACCAAACAGACTTGGACCACTCAAATGTGTCAGGTAGTGTAGGGGTTTGAAACTACAGGACAGTGCCTTGATGAGAATATTGTTGTCCAGGTGCTGAGTTCATGGCAGTGTTCATCTCGGTGTTCTTTTCATCCTTGCAAGTCTGGGGGGTTGTCTATGTGCACAGCAGCTTCTGGCTGCTGTCAGTCTCTCTACTCATGGCTGTTTGCAGGAGGCAGTTACACCACAAGTGCCTCCAGCTATTTTTTCCTGCTTACCTAGTGGCTCGTGAGCTTTTCATTTCCCTTAGGTATGCCTTACTTTTGCTACATCATAGAAGATGCTGGCTGCATCAGCAGGCCAGAGTTTGACTTGAAGTTTGTTCAGTAGTGTGGGAAGGACAGAGGACACAAGCACCCAGGCTGGGCATTGAGATGTGTGCAGGGTCTGAGAGGATGGGATTGCCAACACCCTGGGACTGCTGTTAACGAGATGATCCTTGCAGGCTGAAGAGCGAGTTCTGAGGAAGGTGCGTCGTAAGATCCGGAACAAGCAGGCAGCTCAGGATAGTCGTCGCAGGAGAAAGATCTATGTGGATGGCCTGGAAAACAGGTATGATCACATGGCAGTGTCATCCAACACTTGGCAGACCCATTTTAGGGATCCTTGGCAGAATGGTGATGGCACTAAATTGTAGTTTCAATCGAAACTTAGTTTTTATATCATGTTGTGATTAGTATAGCACAGGATTTCTGGTTACAATGGCACAGTTTTTCTACAAGCAGAATCAGTGTAGTGGGATCTATAAGCAGTGTAATACAGGATTTATCATACAACTTAACTTACAATTTCTAATCACCTGCATTCTAATACATCTTAACTTAAAATTTCTAGCCACCCGGGCCCTCTGCAGATTGGATCAGATCTTAATAGACAGTTCTGTGTATTAATATAATGATCATAACATAGATTCAAAGATGATATAAAGGGATACAAGTCTCTCCCTTAGTCGTGGAAGGAAACAGGCAGTGGTAAATGTGTCCCTGAGCAGGAGGGTCCTGAGCCTTGCTGTGCAGCAGAAACTCTACTCTCAAGGTCCCCCTTAGGACTTTCTACTTGCTTGATTTTGTGGACAGTGCACTCTGTGCTATTGTGTTTCCCTGCTCTGTGATAGGGCTGTCAGCAACACAGAGCTGGCTGTGTGCCTGGGACCTTCAAGGCCAGTAAGGGAAGGGCCTAGTGCCCAGGGACTTTCAGGCTGGCATGGAGGAGAAGAAGAAATCTGTTTGTTTTGGTACTTGGTGCACAGGACCTTCAAGGCCTGATAACAACGGGAAGGGAATGAATGTCTGACCTGCTCGGTCATGGGGAATGGCTGCTCCCCTCAGCATGGCCTTAGTTGTGCTGACCACATTCCCAGATCTGGGAACAGAGGGTGCCCGTCACAAGCTGCTGTGCTGTTTGGCTGCTGGGCTCTAGCCACCCTGGGGAGAAAGTGAGGCTGGCCCTCTGGGGCAACAGCGCTCTCCAGGGGGTTCAGAACATCGGGATAAAGCCTGCTTGGTGCTCTTGTGCTCGGAGATGGCCCAGAGCTTGCTCTGTTCAAGCTAGGTAGCTGACCTGCCAGGTCCCATGTGTTTTCCAGGTCAGGCTAGTTTATAATACAGCCTTATGTCATAGGTCTGCAGGGCTGGTGTGCCTCCAGGAGTGAGCATCCATAGGGATTAGTCAACTGCTTGTCTGCAGGAGTGAGCAGGGCTTCATCCCTCCACATATCTGGTATGAGGTGGTGCTCTCTGGGCTTTGCTGTAGGTGATACCAGCTAGATCCTAGGACCAATTTTGTCTGCCCCAGCCACCCAGAAGTGGTGACTGATGTGAAGTCTCTGCTGTTGACTAACAAAATCTCTCGGTTTTTTCCCCACGCTGCTCGTCCTTCCTGGGAAGGGTGGCAGCCTGCACAGCTGAAAACCATGAACTGGAGAAGAAGGTGCAGCAGCTGCAGAAGCAGAACATGTGAGTTTGTCTTGTTGGGTTTGGCAGGAGATGTGGTGGGGAAGGTTGTTCCTCTTCTCAGGACTATGGCCTGTCCCTGGCTGCAGAGGGTGGAGGGAAGTGTACAGCTCTGGGTTCAGCTGCTGTGCTAACCTGCATTTCCTCCTCTCCTGCAGGTCACTGCTCAGGCAGCTGCAGAAACTGCAGGCCTTGGTGAGACGGTCAGCCCCCAAAACTACCAGAAGAAAAACCTGCACCATGGTAAGTGGCTTCAGCCCCAGTGTGTGTGGAGGAGTCTGCTGTCCTCACAAGTTTCGGAGAGAGGTGTTTATTGCATCCAATGAATCCCGTCCATCTCCTTTGCTGAGATCTGTGCTGATCCTTCTGTTTCCAGATCGTGGTTCTGTCCTTCTGCCTCGTTCTGTCCCCCAGCATCCGCTCACCTGGGAGTGTAGAGCCACAGCGGGAGCTCAAGGGTGAGTGCCCAGGTTGGGGCTGAGGTGTGGCTCCAGGTGAAGAGCTGTCTTCAGAGCACAGCACCTTCCCCAGAGACAGCCTGAACTCTGGGGCACCTCCAACTCAGCATCCCCTTGCCTGGGGTGACCACTAGGTTTGGGTTGCTGTCTCGCTGCAGCTCTGGACTCTTTCTCAGCCCTGTTGCAGAGGCCTGCCTGGAAGCAGGGCCCTGCGCCAGGGGCGGTGCAAGGACAGGAGAGATCCGGTCCCTCTTGGAGCACAAACTGTGCTTGTGCCTGGCAGCTGTGCTGCATCCTCTCCCTCCCTCCCATGGGAGGAGGAAGTCCTGGTTAAACAGTTTGTCCTCTCTCTGGGCTCTGTGGTGGCTCCATACTCAGCACAGGAGGGTGGGAGGCTGGAAATGACAGGGTTGGCTCTCCCTCTTTTACAGTGCTGTCACGGCAGATCCGTGAGTTTCCGAACCAGGGAGCACCTGATGTGCAGCACGACACTGAGTTGGAGGGATTCAGCCCAGAGCCTGGAGACCCCTTGCTGTCGGGCAACCTCAGTCAGTCGTGGGAAGAGGGGCAGAGTCCACTCAACCCCAGTCCGAGATCTTTCAACAGCAACTCATCCTCTGACCCTCCAGCAGCAGCAGGCTCTGAGCCAGGCCTGCCCCAGAGTGACCCTTTGCCAGCAACAGTACTGGTGCCATGGAAAGCCAAGGGTCAGGAGTGGGTGGAACACCCTGACAGAGTTCTCATCCAGCAGCACCATGCCAATGAGATGTGACCGATGCTGCGTCCTGCTCCTTGGGATAATACCGGGTATCCCATGGGGCAGGGACAGAGCTGCACTAACAGATTATCTGTCCAAGCTGTTTCTTCTCAATACTCTCCTGATTGCCAACAGCTCAGAGAGTTTACCAGGGAGGGATCATTCTGACATTTTATATTTGTATCAGGCTCCATCTGAGATTGGACAAGAAATTCTGAGAACTTCACTATGGCTGCTGATGTGGCTTGCAGCCCAGAGCACATCTGGTGGCTTGCAGGGATGGGCTGTGGCAGGGAGGGTGGAGGAAATTGAGCTGAGATGCCGGTACTTGGTCTGACTGGGTGCAGCTGGTGGTGGAGGCCACTGCCCTGCTTCTTCACTGCCCAGCTGAAGATGAACAGGCACTTCTTTGTCTGTATTGTGGTCCCAAACATCAGTCCCGTGTCCCTGCCCCTTAATCCTGCAGTGCTGCCTGATTTCCAGGTGTGAGGGAGTGAGTTGACCTTCAGTGCCCTCACAGGAGTAGTCCGGCCTGCTGCTGCGACAGACCCAGCATGTCGCCTGTTCCTGCTAGCTTTTGAGCCATGGGCACAGCTCCCAGCTTGGCTAGAGAAGGTAATGTGGAGTCCTTCTTGAGCCATGTTTGCTGTTCGCATACTGTAAGGGCTGAGCCTTTCATCTCCTGCAGGCTTCTGGGCCTCAGGGAGCAGGCATGCCTTGAGCCTGACTGCTGAGGCAGCATGTAGCAGAGAGCAACAGAACTGCTTGCTCTTCTGAAGGCTTTCCTGGCCACAGGACAGTTTCAAAGCCATGTCCTTGTGTGCCCAAGCCTTGCGGTGCTGGCTGGTGATGCAGTCAATGGTTCTGGGCTGAGCAGAAACACTTTGAGCTGGTGAGCAGTGTCTTTGCCCCAGAGTGCAGCTTAGTGGTACCTGTAGAGATCTCCCTGTCCTACTTCAGGACATTTCATAGAGTCATATAGAATGGTTTGGAAGGGACATGTAAAGGTCATCTAGTCCAGTTCCCCCTGCAATGAGTAGGGACAGCTTCAGTTGGATCCGAATAATAATTAATAGCTTCCTTATTAATAGAGTCTAAATAAATATTAATGGTATGTGACTGTGTCCTCTCTGGTTGTTTTGGCGAGGTGCTGGGCAGCTGGGTGAAAGCTGGGGGCTGCACCTGGGGCTGGGAGCCTTGTGAGAGAAACCCAGCAGTGGCTTGGGGACAGTCACTCAGATCGGTGCAGGGGAACTCTGTGGCTGTGGCTGTGCAGAGGGGCTTGAGGCACGGTGTGGGTTTGCAGGGCTGCTGCTCTGCTCTCACCCTGCTTCGAGGGTGCGAATGCACTCTTGCAGAAAGTATATGTGGTGAGCACCCAGCGTCCACCACGCACCCGCAAGTCCCCAGTGCTGCGGAAGCGAGCAGCTTCCCCGGGAGGAAGTGCGAGGAGCCGGTGTCAGCCCCCACCGCTGCTTTTGTAATGGGGAGCTGCACAATCGCAGGAAGTGGAGCAGAGCCAGGGTGCTGCAACAGCCACCGGGTGGGCCCTGCCTGCTGCTTGCTAAATTCGGGCTTGTCCCTGGGTCTGGTTGGGATCACTGGGTCCACAGGAGGCACTGGCAGACCTTGAGCTTGGGCTCAAGGCTAGGATTTGGGGAGCACGGCAGCTGGGCCAGGCAGTGGGTGCAGGAAGCTTCACGCTTGCAGCCCACCCAGCAAACACAGTATTACACAATGTTGTGTCAGGAGGAGAGACAACCAAGGAGGGGCTCGCCCAGGGGCTCTGCCTCTGGACAGGTAGCAGTATGGTCTCAACAGGGCCAGGTCACAGGTCTACCCTACCCACGTCTGATAGCCCTTGAGCATCACCAGGGAACCATTGGACCTTTTTCCTTATGAGCTGTGCATGGCATCAGAAAGGTCAAGGACCCTGTCTACACTTTAGTTTAATTTTTTGCAGTTTGAGGCCAGGGTGTGTATGCCTCTCCCCACTTTAGTTTCATTTTTTTGCAGTTTGAGGCCGAGGTGCGTAACGTCCTTTTCCCACTCAACTTTCATTTTTGCAGTTCAGGTTCAGTGTGTGAAATGCCCTGTTGCCCCTTTAGTTTCATTTTGTGCAGTTCAAAGCCAGAGTGTAGTGTCACAGATGTTACACGGTGTCCCCGACCCAGCACTAATCAATATTCAATGAGCCACGTACAGTAATACATGGTGATGTTGCTGGCAAAGTTGGGAGCCGCCACATGAGCTGGTGTTTGCCTGGGTGTGATGGGGTCAGTCTGGCTGGCTTGGCCAGATGTCAGGAAGGGAGATAACTGTGGGAGAGCAGGCAGGGAGCCAGGAGTTGGGAGTTTTGGGGAGAATTGCTCCATGATCTCAGCTCATAATGACCCAGATCTGCTATTTTTCATTGCTTTCTGTGTTCTCATGCCAGTCCCACAACAAGCAGCTCTGAGCTGGGGAGAGGAAGGAAGCTCAGCCTGGACCTCACGCCTTGGGTTAAAGGGCAGCAATGATAAAAGTGCCCATAATGAGTCCTTTGGCTGAGGACTTAATTATATCAAGCAGAGGAGCAGGAGCCACCTGGTATTCCTGCCACCCCCCTTGTCCTCTTTGCTGCAGATCCCCATTCTTTTTCCTGGCAAGCTGCAGAGATCAGAGCATGGTCCGCACGTGCACTGTTGCTGCTTTCACACACACACAGCCCCACACTCTGCCTTAGGTCAGCAGTAGAGGCCCTGCTTGCCTTCCCCACTGGGTTCCCTCTGCTATGCCCAGGGTCAGCCTATATCTCCCTTGTGTCCCAGCAAGTGCCTGTGTCAGCATTGTGGGAGTATGCTGGCAGACTGGAAGCATGAGCCTTTCAGGGCAAAATGTCCTGCACAGTCCTTGGCAAGTCCCAGATGGGTGTTGCCAGATGGAAACAGAATCTTTTTTGCTTGGTGATTCCTAAAGTATCAGTCATGCCTGGTGACTCCTCGAGTATTAGTGTCATCTCCTTTCTATGGTAGTGATATACTGAAAATTGTGAAAGCATAAATGAAATTTGCCTTCTATTGCCAAGGAAGGCGTGGGCTGTGTAACCAATGCAAAACACTTCCTGATCACGGCTTTAAAGGAATCAGGTTTCCCATTTGTTGTTTTTTTTTTTTTTTAATTGACTTAGGGTTTCTCAGAGAGATGGGAAATTCAGTCAGTAGCAGAAACAAGATATATCCACCTCTTCAAGGGTCCTGTGTCATCACCCATCCTACTTTTAGTCACTAGCACCAGCTGCTGGATAGTGGTGGAAACAGAAAAACTAATAGGAATCTGAAAACTGGTTTAAAAAGCAGCTGGAAATACAGCGACGGAGCCACTGCCTCCTTCCAGCTCTCACAGCTGGGCACCTTGGCCCTGGGCCTGCTGAACCCACAAGGGTCATGTTGGGACCACTTTGGTAAGGCATCTAAGGCTGAAGGCAGAGAGGTCGGACTGTGATGCCTAAAAAAGTCCAGCCAGTGCCAGATGTGCCCTTCCCCGCTTCTCTTTCCCTGGCCATGTGTGGACGTCAGGGTCTTGGCTGGAGACACACCCCCATGGATTACTCAGGGCACACAGCTGTGCAGAAGGGACTCTTGGGGAGGGGCATTTGCGAGTTTTCCCCAGGCCTGGGATGGGAGGGCAGCTGGCAGTCGGCCACCGCTGTACATCCGCTGGGGCTGGGAACCGGAGGCTGACAGCTCTGCAAGAGTCATTTGCAACGGGCCCGTGAGTTCGAGCACCCGAGAACTTCCTCTACTCTGCTCACATGCGGAAGGCTCTGCACTATGGGCTGCGGCAGCACACTGGGGCTTTGCCTTACCCTTCTGTCTGGCCACAGCCCGGCTTGTCCCCCATCTCTAGGGACATCTGAGAGTGATCCCTAGGGCCATGTTACCCACAGCACAGTATCAGGTTTGCAGGCACAGTACTGCTGCACCCTACCAGTGAGGGGAGCTGGGACAGTCCCCACCCCCAGGGACCCTGCTGCCCTCAGCATTGCCGCATGAAGCCTCCCTATGGGAGGGTGGCTGCTGGGTGAGACAAACCCCATGAGTTTGAGGCAGGGCAGAAAACAGAGCCAAACCCTGCATCCCCACAGAAACCCTTTATTTTGCATCTGGTGAGCTTGCCTAAGAAAGCATGAACTTCTGGGCTGAGAGCTGTTCGAGTGCAGCTTGTCAGTGCAGGCAGAGCCTGTCTAGGAAAGTGCTGACTCCCTTCTGTCCTGAGCCTGCTGGATTTCCCCACTTGCTGTTATTTTATTCGTGTGAAGGTGCTGGTGCCAATCCTGCAGAAAACACCAAATCAGATGTGGTCTGTGTATGCTGTGGAGGGTACAGAGGGAAACCCAAGGGGGGGGCATTGTGTGGTTGACTGGAGTACTACAAGTTCCAACAGCCTGGAGCAGAGGCTGTGCCAGGTGCTGGCATCTTTTCCTCCTCTCTCCCTGCTGTGGAAAGTGGAAAGATGGTCCTGGAGGGGGGCCCATTGTGGCCAGACCCCATCCTGAGATCCTCCACCGTGAGGCACATCTGGCATGCAGGGGTGGACCATGTTACATGGATGCTCCTTAGCCCTTGCACACCACTGGTGACAAACCCATTTCACCCTCACAGTCCTCCCATGCTTCACCCCGTGGGATTTCTCCCTTCTCCAGCCTGAGATGCAGGAGACCCTGGCAGAGCAGTGGCTGGGACCCAGCACTCACCGAGTGGCTTTCCAGTCCTCGGCAGGACTGTCAGCCACCTCTCGCTGAAGCCACAGGGCATGCAGGGTCTCCTTCCCGTTGGCGTCCACATAGCACTGGCCCACAAAGACAGTTGTCCAGGCAGTCTCTGAGTCTGGAAGGATTTAAGGTGACGTGAGTCAGGCAGTGAGGCACAAGGTCACCCTGTGTCCTGTTGGAATCCCTGCTACAGGATGATGGCCCCCCTGCTGCCTACCTCGGAGCCGCCAGTTCACAGTGAAGTAGAACGTGGGCTGTGGGACCAGCCGTGTGTCTTGCTGGGACCCCTCCAGTGGTGAGGTGAGGAGTTCCGGGTCACCAGTGGCAGGTCCCGGCAGGTAAAACCCAGAGAATCTGTTGTCCTTGTCCAGGGTGGACACAACCATCCGGCAGCCAGTGTCGCTCCGCCACGGCCCAGAGAGAAGACACTGCAAGGCCAGTGCTGTTGGTTGGAGTGCCCAGGCAGGGAGGGAGGTATCCTGCTCCCACCCCTTCACCATGGCTCAGCCCAGAGATGTCTGCAGCACTGGGTGGTGTGCCACGGACCTGATGTGCCACTGGCATTGCCACCTCAGTGTGGGCATCCTGCCTGAGCACCGATTGCCTTCAGCTCAGCCGCTGTCCTACCCAAGGGAGAGTGGGTCCCCTCCATGTTAAAGCAGCAGGTGCACTGCTTTCCCTACACTCTAGGGATGAAAACAGGAGCTATCTGTGGTATGGCTCTGTTTGCCCTCCTCTGAATGATTTCCCGCAGCAAGAAGCATCCTTGCAGGAGCAGTCTCTTCCTCCCAACCTTGTCGCAGCTTCCCTCAGTGCTGCACAGTGCTGTTCCCATCAGTTCCAGCAGCCCAGCCCTGGCTCCCTGTTATGATGCCCCAGCAGCAGACTTTGGGGTCTGGCAGGGTGTCAGCACCACATCCCCACTGTCATCTGTACCCATACCTTCCTCTCCACAGGAGAAACACACACTGGCAGGGCAAGGGCGAGGACCAGGGCAAAAGCACTTCTCCCCATGGCTGCAAGGCTGCTAAGAGCTCCCCCAGCCCTGCAGCCCGCCCCCCTTTATAGGGCTGTAACTGGAGCCCCTCCAGCATCAGGATGGCAGCTGTGAGATGAATGGCTTGATGTCAGGGTGCCCAGGACAGGCAAAGGAGGTGAGAAGGTCTGTATGACCTGGTCAGGGCTGAAGAAATGCAGGAATAAGCACGGCTGTGGAGAGGGGTGGGGGTGCAAGCTTTTTATAAGGCCCTATAGTAGCCTGCAAAGCATCAACGCCTTCTTTGGGAATCTGCCTCCCATGCATGAAGGCTGGAAATTACCACCTGTTTCAACATTTACCCCCTCCCTGCTTTGCTGGTGCCATTGGCAGAGCAGGGTGCTGTGGCGCTGCACGGGAGGGAAGGCTCACTCACTTTAGAAGCAGTAACCTTCCTCCAGCCTCTTCTGGATATCAGCTGCTGATTTTGAGGCTTTCGCTTTTATGAGAGTTAAAGGAAGAAGTAACCACAGCGGTGTTACTGATGTCCCAGAGAGTGTATTTGCTAAACACACAGAGCATGATAACCAACACTGTATTCACACTCCTTCCTTGTATTTGCTGCCCTAGAGGAACTTTGATGTACAAAATGCAGTGTGCACTGTACTTGTATTCCTGAGCCATGCCTTTGCTGTGATGCCTGGAGCAGGCATATGGCTGTGGCAGCTGAAAGTCCAGGTGGGATTCAGCTGAATCAACACCTGCTGTTTCCAAGACAGCAGTGTTAGGGGCAGGGGATGGCAGGAGGGCTGCAGTGTGCAAACTGGGGGCAGGGGAGTGCCCCTTTGGGGTGGCACCTCTCAGTGCTCACTGCTAGCACTGGCACACCCTGGCACCCTGTGCTCAGCACATCTCTCTCATCTAGGTAGCCTCAAAAGCTGGGCCAAGTGGAAAACACTCCTCTTCTAACACATCGCTCCTCCTTGTTGTCTTTTTCAGTCCCAAACTCATGGCCTTTCACAGGGGTTCAAAGAAATTCCCCCTGGGGATTCTTTTGCTCTTGTCCTGGATGCCACACTCTGTTCTTTTGGCCCGCTCCTGCCTTCCTGTGCTGTTTGGCAGGGACAAGCCACCTTGTTAGAGATCCCAGGGTGGTGGCAGGCATCTCTCCACTTCATGGCACCGTGCTGCAGCTTTGCTAGAGCCGGGCCAGGCTTGATGGACTGTGCGGCCACGGTGCTGTTATCCCTGGGGCTGGGATATTTTTGTAACACTTCCGCAAGAGGCTTCCTCTTCACCCATAGACCTGCCAAAAGCTTTGTGTTGAAAGAGCTGACTAAGTCTGGTGGGTGTCCACAGGGGCAAATAGAGTGGCACTGCCAAAATGCAGTGGCAGAGAAGGGGAAAATCCCTGAGTGTAACACAGGGGATGGTAAAGGATGGGATGGGATGGGATGGGATGGGATGGGGGCTTTTACTTGTGCACATTTTACTTGGGGTGCTGCACAGCACAAAGGAAGTGCTTAATCAACATCTCAAATCTACTGATAAAGTTGCCTCCATTGCCCAACCCTACAAGAGCATGGAGTCCCAGTACTGGAAAGGGTCTGGTGGGAATGGATATGAAGGCACTGCAAGGAAGTAAGCTGGATTGAGGATGCTGTTGCCAGCTCTGCCACCATCAGGCAGGCAGGGAATGATGACACAGGGTGGAAGTTTAGGTTAAGATGAGATGGGAAATGAGCCCAGGGAGGTGGATGGGTGGGATCAGGGAGAGATGCAGATGTCCCTAGGGAAGGGCAGTGGTGAGACCTCACCTCAGCAGGGGTATCTCTGGGGACAGAAGGGGTACCAAGGACAGACTTTTAAAAAAGGCAACCACAGCTGATGATTTTTAAATTTTATTCTCATTTGGGAGGCACGTTTTTCTTGCCTTGTTGGGGGGTTTGGCTGCAGCCAGACCATCCCATCATGGGGCTGGTGAAGACACATCCTCACAGGGAGGGGACAAGCTCGGCAGGATCATTCCTTTTGTGGTGCGTTTGCGTGTGAAGACATTTCTGCCCACCCTGTGAGAAGTTGAGAGTTCCTATGGGATGACCCACAGACATCGCCCGCTCAGAGCTGCCAGTGCTTGCAGCAGTGATGGGATGTCCCTAAATGCCCCCCAACTTTCCTCAAGCAAGGACCTCTCTGTGGGATTAGTGTCCCCCATATCCCACCACTACCTTGTGGCTTTCCAGTCCTCCTCAAGGGACCCGACAGCTTCACGCAGCAGCCACATGGTGGTCAGCGTCTCCTTTCCACCTGCATCCACAAAGCATTGCCCCACGAAGGCGGTGGTGGCATCTGGGAGGAAACACTTATTGGGAGATCCATGGAGAAACTGGCTGCTTCCCCTTCTCCACTGTCCTCCCAGACACAGCCTTGCTCCTGCTCCAATGGACACACAACCACCGAACCCATGCTTGGGGGTCTTGCCCTTCCCTGTGGCTCCACTGGACAAGGCAGGATCTGTAGCACCACATCCCACTTGTGCTAAGGGGGTCTGAACCCACCGTGGTCACCCCAAAGATGTTGGGTGAGGAGGGGCTGCCCTGTCCAAGCCCAGCGTTGCCCCTTAGCCCCCCATCCTGCAGGTGTTGCTGCTTAGCTGCACCAGAGCATCACCCAGCTGAATTCCTGGCAAAAGAAAATTCCCACTGGCTGCACGTGTGGTTCCCATTGATGCTGCCATGCCATCCCCAGGTGTCCCAGCACTTACTGGAGAACTTGTCCCAGCGCACAGTGAAGGCAAAGGTAGGCCAGCCCTCCTCTCCAAGCTGCTGCTGGGCGCCCTTCAGGGGGGAGATTTGGGCACAGCCACCAGAGAGGGTGACTTGTGTGAGGTATTGTCCCTGGAAGTCCCCATTGTCCTTCAACACTGAAATCTCCATCAGAGAGCCCTGGTCATTCCTCCACAGTCCGTTGAGCTGGCACTGAAGGAATACAGCCACATGCTCTCTGTCCCCACACACAGAGGGACCCCATCCCTGCTGCTGCCCCACACCAGGAGCCACAAGCCCTGCTGTGAGTGCAGCCGCAGGACATGGCTATCCCTAATCCCAGTCTGGGGAAATGCTGCCCCAGGGTGCTGCTGGCTGCTGAGGGGATGGTGGAGCAAGGCCAGCATGTCCCAGCCCTGCAGCGTGCACGGCATGCCCAGACACAGACCCTGTGCGAGGGGATGCCACATGCATGGTGCTCCCAGGCACAAACCCCAAGGGATGGAATGCCATGTGCATGGTTCCCTCATGGGAACAAATATTTCTGGAAGGTGGCACCAGGTGGCTGACGGTGATCCAGGGATATCTTGCCCTCTGCCTGGACTTGCTGCTTGCAAAGCTCTCCTGCTTGTCTAAGCCTAAAATGGCATTTAAAAGAGAACTCCTGGCTGCCCACACTGCATCCCAGTGCCATGTCCGGTCATGCTCCCATTGTCACCCATCCCCGTACCTTCCTCTCTGCAGGAGCAACACTCTCTGCCAGGGCCACGGCGAGGACCAGGATGAAAGAGCCGCTCCCCATGGCTGCGGGGCTGTGCAATGCCCGGCTCAGCTCCCTCCCTGCCCTGAATCCCAAACTCCTTTATAGGGCTGTAACCGGAGCTATGACGGCTGGCAGCTGCGGAGTGAGTGTTCTTATGTCAGCGTGCCCAGGCCAGGTGAGGTGAGGAGGTCTGCGTGACCCGGGCAGCGCTGGAGGAACGCGGGGATGAGCACGGCTGTGCAGGGAGGTGGGGATGCGGGGATGATTTACACATCCAGTGTCCAAGAGGCTCTGCCGACCCGTTCCTTGCTCGGTGCCGGAGCCCTGGGGGCGGGCACGGCCTGACACTGTCCCACTGCCCCTGACCCAGTGCTGCCACCTAAACACAGGCTGCGGCAAGCGCAGTCCGGCCAGCTGTGCTCCGCTGTGCTGACACCACCACGTGTCTGCCAGCAGGGCCTCATCCCTGCGACCGAACCCTCTTGCGTTATAAGTGTCTGCTGCTCTATCTAAACTGTTTTTCGTCCTGGCTCTGCTGGGCTTTCCTTGGGTTTGGGACTTAAGACTCATGGCAGCAGGAACTCTTAAATCAATCATTCTTCCAAGTGCAGAAGGGCTTTCCTGAAAGATACGTAGACATTAAAATTTGCTTGTCCCTGTGGGAAGCTGTGTCCTGTGCCCGGTGCCTCCCTAGACCTTGCGACATGCATGATGCTTTGAGGCTGGGCAGGGCCCTTCCCAAAGGGATTCCTGATGGTGCAAGACTGTAATAGGAGTGCTCAGACTGCCTGGCATGGGCACAGGGACACAGCACAGACACATCCTCTAAGACATCACTCTAACCAGGTGAATGTGTCACTGCCAATGCTGCAGGGGATGGAGGTGGTATCTGGCTGTGTCCAGATCATGAGGGGCCTCTCTGGCCCCTGCCCAAAGGCAAGGGATGAGATCTGTTTTGACAATCATTCTCGTCTTTCCTGGGCCTTAAGACGAGGAAACCCACTCTCCTCTTCCTCAGGGAGCAGGATCCTATATTCAAATTGCACTTTGTTTGCTGCTCAGCTGGGTTGCAGTACCCAGGGCTTGGCACTTCCCCATGGGCTCCCTGCAGCACTCACAGGTGCAGCCCCAGTACAGAGCAAGGATGGACAAGTGCCCTGCAGCCCACCCACTGGCTTTCCAGTCATCCTTGAGCATATCGGCCTCATCTTGCATGATCCATGTGGTCCTCAGTATTTCCTTCCTGTCACCTATGAAGCACTGGCCCGTGGAGGCAGTGATGAAATCTGCAGTCTGTGAAGGGATGGGATGAGACGGTGCTGGGATGGGGCTGTCCCTCTTAGGCAGCCAGTTTGTCAGCGGGAAAGGCTGCTTGTGGGTCAGTGATGTTTCCCTCCCCAGCCTCCTGTCCTGCTGGGACCTTGAATAGGCATGAGATATGCAGGGCATGATGGCATGAGCCCAACTGAGCTGGACATCACATGAAGGGCAGGGATACTCCAAGGACATCTCAGTGGAGATCAGAGGAGCTCTGAGGGTACAAGAGAGGGACTGGGAAAGGAGAAGCACCTGAAAAGCTCTAGCTGACAGCTGAAGGTGGGCTGGCTCTTCTGGTTCATCAAGTGTGTCACCTGCAGCAGTGACACCCACATCTCCTTCATGGCTTGTGGTAGCAGGCAGTGAAGATGCCTTTTCTGTTCACAGCCAAAATGGTCACATTGGAGCCCAGGTTAGTGACCCAGTGCCTGGTCAGGATGCAGTGCAGTGGAGGGGACTCAGCACTGGTGCTGCAGCACAGCCTGGGTGGGGCAGGGTGGCAGGAGAGAGTAACCCTCTGAACCATGTAGGGCAAGCTGGACAAGCTGCAGGTCCCTCATCCACACAAGGGGTTATACTGAGAAATGTGATAGGCTCATCTGTAGGATGGGGAGGCGGAACACATCTGGGAGAGTGTCCTGGTTCCAAACCAGCCCCAGGAAGGACTGAAAACATAACTAAGGAGCTCCTCCATTCTCTCAGGATGGCAGTCTGTGCTTGGCAAGGCTGCAGCTGGAACAGGGCCATGGAGAGAGGCAGAAGAACAGAGCGCAGTGTGTGGTCCTGACCAGAGGACCACGGAGAAATGGTGGGATGGGAGCTATGTGTCCTCACTCATCAGTGAAGTTATGGCTTGAAAATCAAATTTACTTTTTTGTCATCGCTGCAGAATGGCGGGCTACCAGGTTTTGCCTGGGCACCCACCCAAACCCACCAGCCATGGAGTCCCTTGAGTGACCTGGGAACTCTCTGCCTCCATCTGCTTAGGTGGGTCAACAGCTGCACTGAGAGGGATGTTGGGCACCGAGATGTTCAGTGTTGAGACATTTGTAAACGGTCGGCAGGAGCAGTCCCCGCAGAAACGGTTGCGTAGGACAGTTTTCCACATGTGGTTAAGACATGGAAGTGCTGGAGGACCTCTACAATGGAAACTCCTTCTCCATTCTAACAGTGACTATGTGCTTGAAGGGATTTGATCCTTATGCAAGCTCCGCCCCAAGCCAAGATCCTAATAAATTCATTTTTTGGGGTTTTTTTTTAACTGATACACTATGTGTGCAAGCACCTATGCCACGCAGACATGTCCATGTGATTGCAGGTGCCTCCTGCCTCTGCCAGTGGCCCCTGCCCCTGGAGGCATTCACAGTGTGTGAGTGACCCTGATCAAGACTTGTCGTTCAGCAGAAACAGTGGGTTTTCCTCTCAGAGAGAGGTCTGCAGTGGGGCTGAAGGGGAAGCCCTGCTAACGTTTGCTGTGCTGATGAGGCCATGCTAGAAGGAAACAAATGGTGCTGGGTTTGCAGACCAGCACTGTGAGCAGCTTTGCAGCTGGATAAAACTCAGATCTGATGGATGCTGAATGTCCACAAAGAAACATCCCCACCCTTAGCCACTCCCAGATGCCTGCAGGCACCCCTGGCACACCATGTCCTACGTCCTGTCACCCCAAATCCGAGGTGTGCCAGGGATGCGTTGCAGCCTAGCTGGGTGCCCTCGTGAAGGGACTGGCCTTGCAAACAGCTCTTCCAGCTCATGCCTGCCACATTTCTCACCAGCATGGTGTCTGCCTGCTGGGGTTTGCAGGATGCTCCAGTTGTGGTCAGCACTGCTGCCTTGCTGGAGCACCCTGGGAATGCTGCACAACCTCTGGAGAGCCCTGCCCTGGGGAAGTGTTGGCATGAAGGCAATAACAAGGTCAAGAAGATGCATGCAGTGAGGCTGAAGGCTTAGCGGGGTGCCTCAATGCTGAGCTGGCCATGCTTCAGGTGAGAGCAGAGTTCAGTGGTCCCTCTGCCTCTCACTTTCCCAGTTCTCAGCCTCCTCTAAAAGCATGTAAAAGGCTGTGTAGATACACACATGCACAGCAGAGGGCTGGTGTAAAGGCATTCTGGTCAGAAAGGCTGTAAGAAAACTGAAAAAGCTGGAGAAATGCCAGCAAGGCACTGAAAAGGGAATAGCAGCACCACTCTAGAAGCAGAAGATGAGCCCCAGGGAGAAAGATGTGAGAAGCAAACCACATGCAAGTTTGCAACAAGGCAGGCAAAAACACAGAGCAGGAAAACTTGCTAAAGCCACAGGTGCTGTTAGCAAAGCTCTCCCAGCCATGGCATTCGTGACAGAAAAGCCAGGGGAGCAGTGTGAGGTGGCAGCCCCAGCAGCTCAGTCCCACTTTAAGTTTGTCATACTGCCTAAATCCTAGGCAGTATGCCAGCTCAGGGACTGCAGCACTGCCCCAGGTTATTTTGGGAATCAAAGACACAAAGACTAAGTTCAGATTCAGACCCAGAGCTGATTTCCTGGAAATCATTTGCTTTGGCTTAGAGGGGTGCCTAAGGCATCACAGGCACTGACTGTTTTGGTCAGTCACACAGTCCACTGGGCAGAGATTTGAGACTGTATTTCCTGGTCATGGGCTTTCCAGTAAATCACACGTTTCTTAGGAAGAGTTTTGGGCTGGATGTACTGCAGCTACTGGCCCTGTGCGGCTGGTACAGAGCAGCCCTTGGCACCTTTCAGGAGTGTGGACACAGCTGAGACCACTCACCTGCCTGCTTGAGGGCAATGTCAGAGTCAGGGGCCTCCCAGCCAGATTTTTGGGATGCAGAAGAGCTCCCCAGCCTACCCTCCCTGGCTTTCAGCAGGAAAGAGTGAGTGCTGGTCACACCAAGTGTCAGAGTGTTACTTTGGGGATGCACCCTCCTGTTTGGGCTGGAAAAGGGGCTTTCTTGGGACCAGTCTCTTCCCAGAATAAGGGAATGAGGGTTTCATCCCACACCATCCTACCAACATGTTTTAGCCCAGCTTTTCCAGGACATATCCACAGACTGCACAAGGTTGTGTTTAAATATCTTTAATTTTATTTGGAGTTTTTTGAGACATCTTCTTCCAGAGCTGGTAACATCAGGGCATGCTGGTGCACATTGATCTTGCCAAGGGGATTCCTGCCTCCCCAGTGTGGCTAGAACGAGATGTTTCTCCCTCCGTTCAGCCCATTCGAGTGAAGGTGTTGCGGCCAGTCCTGTGGGGAAACAGTAGCCCGTTGGTGCCTGGCCAGCAACAGGGTAGGGATCCCAGATGGACTGGGGGTACCTTGGCTCACCTGGTGGCTCTCCAGTCATCTGGCTCCGAGTTGACTTTCTCCCGCAGCAACCAGGAGGTGTGCAGGACTTCCTTCCCATCGTCCCCATTGAAGCACTGGCCCACGAAGACAGCTGTGGAGTCTAAAGCAGTGGTGGCTGTTAGCATCCCAACAGGACCCCAGCTGATTTTGGATCTTCACAAGCATCAGTGGGTTTAATACTCATGGAGCCCGAGTGGATCCTTTTATTTGCAGGGAAATGCTGTGCAGCAGAGATGTTGTCAAGCAACTCTCCGTGCTGCCTCACTCAAACCTTGTTTCGGGAGGTGTCCTGCTGTCTGCTGACACCATCCAGAGTGGGGAGAGATCAGAGAGGGAGAGACAGGGGACAGGAGAGAGAACAGAGGGATTGGGATGGGCACTGGGACCTGCCTGAGCTCCCCTCTCCATCCCACCACCCCATCCAACAGCTGCCATGCAACTACAGACCTGAGAACTTCTTCCAGTTGACAGTGAAGCCAAAGGTGTGCTGTCCGTCCTCATCCAGGTGCTGGGAGCCAATCAGTGGGGATGGTTGGATGGGATTCTTGGTGCTTGAGACGGCAGTGTGGTACTCACCAAAGAAGTTTCCATCGTTGCCAACCTTGAACACTTGCATCTTGGAGCCCAGATCGTTCTCCCACCAGCCAGTCAGGTTGCACGGCTGGGGATGAGCAGATGTGTCCCTGGGGGCTGCCTGTACACAGCCCTTACAGGCTGAGCCCCCGGCCCATAGCCCCTGATGCCCACGGGGTCCTGGCACTCACCTTGATATTCCTTTTGCTTTTCCACAGGTGGCTCGGCCAACAGCTGCTTGTGGTTGCCTTTTCCTCTTCCTCACCGGCCTTTTTCTCCCCAGGGTGATCACCTCCCTGGCAGAGGAGCTTGGAAAAGACCAAAAACACAGGTCAGGCTGTGGATGGTGGCACTGCAGAGTATTTCTGGAGTCCTGCAAGTGCTCAAGCATTCATTTTTAAAAGATACGATTTATAAAGTTGCTGCTATCTCTGCCATGTCAAAAGGGCCAAAACCTGAGGTTAGCCAAGCAAACGGGGGATGTGAAGAGGAAAAGTGAAAGTGGAAGCCCTGGACAGGCAAGAACCTGGGTGGGAGCCCTGCTGTAGCCCTGGCAGGTGAGCTGTGTGACTCCAGGGCACATCTGCTCGTGTTTGTGAGGACTTGTGCTGTGCTCAGCACACATACAGCACGACAGGGAAGCGCACTGGGATGGGCACAGCCCTCAGGTCCACGGTGGCCTCTGTCTCAGCCAAAGCCCTGCACATCCCACCTGCAAGGCTCTGGCTCGAGTTCTAAACCGTGCCTGTTCTCTCCCCCACTGCACCGTCCGAGACAGGGGCTAGTCACCCCCTGGGGCAGGGTCCCCATGCTTCCCCTTCCCCAGTTTCTCTCCAAGTCCCCGGGAGGGAATTGGGGGGCTTCCGCATGCATCCCCCCTGCACCAGGGAGGGAATCCACATGCACATCCCTCCCGGGCACGCGGACAACCCTGGCGCATCCCCTCCCTCATCTCCCTCGGCAGGGAGTCCCGTCTGGACACCCGCTGGAGCGGGGGATCCTCCTGTTGCCGAGTATTCCCCCCGCAGATGGGTCTTGCACGCGTGTCCCCCCTCTAACAAGCGCTGCAGCACCCAGACCGTATTCCACCCCTCCGGCGAGTCTTCCACTCGCGTTCCTCCCCGCACACCCGGACCCTCAGGTGTGCTCCCACGCAGACTTCCCCGGAGCCGAGTTTCCCACGCGTGTCTCCCAGCAGGAGCTCCCACCTGGAAGCCGGCCGCGGCCGCGGCCACGGACACCCCTACAGGCAGGGCGAGAACGGAGAGGACGCGGGGGCTCATCGGGATGTAGCTCAGGATGCAGCTCGGGTTGCAGCGGCGGCAACGAATCACGCCGTGCCACTGACTCACAGAGTTTTATTTTTCGTGTCAGCCGCTGCTTTCCGGGAAAGCGCTGGGCGGTATCTGAGGGAGGGAGTGGAATAGGGACACGGAAGGGAACGGAGACGGTGATGGAGACAGGGGTGGGGACGGGGACAGGGGTGGGGACGGGAACAGGAGTAAGAATAGGGATGGGGACAGGGCTGAGGATGGAGGAGAGGAAGAGGTTGTAGGTTGCGGTGGGATGGGAACGGGAATTGGGATGGGGACAGGGGCAAGGATTAGGGATGGTGGATATGCACATGGATGAGGACGAGAAGAGGGATGGGGATGGGGATGGAAGCAAGGGTGGGAGGGATGGGGATGGGGCAGGGACGAGGGATTGGAGGCAGGGATGGGGATAGGCGTGAGGACTGGAACAGAGGTGAACATGGGGATGAGCAGAAATAGGGATGTAGGAGGGGTTATGTGGGGCTGCCCACTGACATCACCCAGCCTGGGGGTTTTAGCCCCATGTCTACTGGTTGAGGGCTGGGTATAAGTTTCAATCCTGCCTTTCAGGAGCTCACATATCCCAAAGTACCCTCTGGTCACTGCAGGGGATGGACAGAAGGAGAGAGAGTAATGAGGGCTGGGTAAGGTATGCGTGCAGGGACAGAAGGTGATCTGCAGTGGGTCCAGGGAACTGGAAGATGAAGGAAGCAAACCTGCCCCAGCAGCAATAGGAAAACCTCTAAGGAGGGCATAGCAGGCTATTGCATAATAGGGCATTGCAGGCTGGAGGTGAGCAGCGCAGGCTGCATGTACCAGGCAAGAAGAAAAGGCAAACGAAAGGGCAATAAAAGGGCAGGATCACGTCAAGGTCAGAGACAGGATGTGGAATAGTTAGGACAGCTGATGAACAGAGACTGTGATACAGAGGGGGTGGTGCCTCCAGTGATGATTTCTTGTAAACTCTATGGTTTTACTTTCAGTTTCCCTATTAAGCAAGCACAGTGCTTGCATCATCCTGTGTCCCGCTGACTGCCTTCTCAGGAAAAACTAGGAGCCAGGGAATTTGCAGGTGTGAGGGTAACGAAATGACAGAAATTTAGTCTTATGCCCCAGGCCAACATGGTTCTCAGTGGCCTCGTGTCCCACTGTGCAGGGCTCCCAACCCCGGCCTCTACTTCCACTGGGGTCCCAAGGCTTTAGCCTCACAGACCACTCAGAGAAGGCTTTGGATGCTCACGGTGCTGGTGACAGCTACAGTGGGCGTTTGGGGAGGGGAAGCAGGAGAACGAGCCCGGCATGACCAGGGCAGTGCCAAGGATCAGTGGGGATGAACTGAGGGCTCTGTGTGGAATGCAGGAGTGAGGATGAGGGTGCAAGGGTGAGGATGAGGATGCAGTGGTGAGGATGAGCATGCAGGGGTGACTTCTGACCAAAAGCTGGACCACCAGGCACATCAACCAGTTGTGCTCAGTCAGTACAAGCATACCCTGGAGAGTCTCAGGTCTGGGCACTCTTTGGGAGCAGCCCCAGAGCCCAGACCTGGGGGAAAAGAGCAAAGGCTGAGGAAGGCTGGGGAAGGACAGGCACACTGTGAGAGGAAGAGGACGGCAGGCCCTGACACTTTCTCGGGGCACTGTGTGCTTTCTGCCCCAAAGTCCCTGCTCCATCCAGCAGTCTCTTCCCCCAGCAGCCCTGCAGCCACCAGGCAGCATTGTCCTCACCCCCTTTGCACCTCTCCTTGCCCACACAGCTTCTCCCTGTGGTGCTCAGGAACAGGAGTTAGGAGTTGTGAGTCATGGATTAAGTAACTAATGAGTTGGAAACTTCATGAGCTGCTGAAAAGATGGATTAGTGAGGTTGAGTGTTAGATCGGTGCAAAGGGCATTGGGCCCTTGTTTGATTTGTTTCCTTTCCGAAGGAGCTGATAAAATAAAGTTTAATGTTCAGATAACATCCCGTGAATCTGAACACCAGAAAGGATCCGTATCCTGTTCCACCCCCTGGCTCATGAGCTGGCAGCCAGTCAGTGGGAAGCACGTGTACATCTGCATGAATACAACAGGTACACTTTCAGGATCTGGCTTTAGCCACCTAGTCTGCCCAGTAGCTCCACCTGGAGTGCCACGTCTCTCTCCTGGTCCCCCTAGCACCCAGCCTGGACTTTAGACCACCCCAACAGCCCAGATTCCCCTCTGTGGGGGCTGGCACCCAGCTCTCCCCCATATGTGCATGCGCACCACTGAGACTCCCATCCAGAGCAGCAGCTGGAAATGGAGTTGGATGGGAAGACAGGGCAGAGTGTGATGCAGAGACACCGGATAAGGCCAGGTGAGAGTGCTGGCTTGTCTGCATGCAGCTTTTACCCCAACCCTCAGCTGTGGGGTATCCTACTGCCCCACACTGAGGGTGCTGCCTGGAGCCACCCAGCACAGGGCCCCTGTCGGTGTCCCAAATGGGTGCACAGGCAAGAAGGCACCTGCTGAGGCCTGAAGCCATGCTCAGGAAGCAGAATTACCCAGCTACTGTCCCCCACCCCACCTTCCCCAGCCTCTCCAAAACACTTTCCTATGCTCCCCCTGCCAGCACCTTGCTCTGCCCATGGCCACAGAGTGGCTGCTTGTATCCCAGGGACACAAGGGACACAGCTCTCTGCCATGTGGAGAAAGGTTTATTTGGCTCCATGGGTGAGGGCAGGAAGTGTGGGAATGGGGAGCCCCACCACCAAGTTGCTGGGAGGTGCTGGGAAGAAGCAGGGCAAGGTGAGGGTGTGTTTCCTTGCCAGGAGCCCAGCTTGGGACTGGGACAGTGGAGGGGCTTGGGAATGCAGAAGAACAGCGGGGTGCAGGCAGCACTGGTCCCTGTTCCCATCACTTGATGCGGGTGAAGACGGAAGTGCCGACTCTGAGGGGAAGATGTGTCAGCAGGATGGGAGGGAGGGCTGTGGGGTGAGATGGCAGGGGCAGAGCTCACCTGGTGGCTTTCCAGGTGTCCTTGTGTGACAGGACCTCTTCCCGCAGGAGCCACGTGGTCTCCAGTGTCTCCTTCCCACGGTGATCCACAAAGCACTGGCCCACAAAGGCAGTGGTGGAGTCTGGCAAGGTTCAAGTGAGGCAGAGGGGGATGAGAGCCTGTGCCTCAAGACAGGGAAGCCTGGGCCACCTGATCCTGGCAGACAGACAGGCAAACACCACCTGCTACATGCCCTGGACAGAGAGATGGACTTCCCTGCCAGACTGGCCAGGTGGACCACTTCCACATCTCCTGGACAGAGAGCTGGGCATCAGCCCTGCCATGGCCCTTGGACAGAGAGATGGACACCTCCAGCACCACTTCCAGACAACCCTGCCACCCACTGCAGACAGACAGCTCTGCCACCACCACTTCCCATGGCAGGAATGAGTGTGTGTGGCCAATCTGCACCCACAGCCAGGGTTCCTCTGGCTGCCACAGGAGATTTGAGGCACCACACAGGGGGGTGCCCCCTTCCCAGCATGAGCAGGGGATCACTGGCACTGCTGTACCTGAGAACTGCCACTGCACGGTGAAGCCAAAGGTGGGGGGTCTCTTGGCACCAGGATGCTGCTGGGCTCCTTGCAAGGGTGACACCAGGATCTGCTTGTTGGTGGCTGCCACCGCGGTGTGGTAGGAGCCTGAGAAGGTCCCAGCTGTGTTCCTGGCCAAGATGGTCATATTGGAGCCCAGCTCGTTTCTCCACAGGCCCTGCAGGTCACACTGGGGACCAGGGGTGCTATGGGTGACTTGGGCAGTGCTGAGCCACAGTTCCCCCTCCCTCCCAGCCTCCTTAAGCAGTGGGATGTGTGTCCCAAGGCACGGCCCCTCTGTGTGGCAGCTGGGACCAGCACGTGGGCACCAGCTGGGACAGCACCTCTCCTTCCCTGGGCAGGGCAGGGCAGAGCTGGGAGTGCTGGTACCTCCCTACTGCGGGGTAGGTGACCAACAGCACCCCCAGGGACAGCACAGCCAGAGCTGGCAGCCTCCTTGGTCATGGACACTGGAGCGTGGCTTCGCACTGCAGGACACAAGGAGAGCCGGCACTCTGTGCTGGGGTGTCACAGAGCAGCAGATCATGGCACGGTGAAAACATGCAACCCTGTCAGCCCTGCACACTGTGCCCCGGGGGTGGCACGGGGTGGCACAGGACAGCATGGCACAGCAGCCTGTGGCACGGCACAGCACAGCACAGCACAGCATGGAGTGGCACAGCGCGGCAGGGCACCAGAAAGCACAGCAGGAGCAGGCAGCCCCTTGGCCTTTCCCAATGCACCACAGGGATGGCACAGCCGGGGCATGCAGCCCCTCACCCACCACCCTGCACCCCCGGACAGCACAGCACAGCTCAGCACGGCCAGACTCTGCCCCAGAGCTGCCCTTACCTTCCTGGATGCAGCATCCTGGGGCACGAGCAGGGCCAGGGCAAGCAGCAGGCAGCAGCCCAGGGTCCCCATGGCGGTGGTGGCCGTGTGTGGTGCCCGGGCTCTGCCTGCCCTGCCCCCGAGCCCTCCTGGCCCCTTTTATAGCAGAAGGGGCTGTGGCCGGGCAGCGGCAGCCAAAGCCGGGCCTCCTGCCAAAGGACACGCAGTGGGAGGTGGGCACTGCTCCAGGCAGAATGGGCTCCTGTTCCCCTGGGCCAGGTGGGGGTCCCAAGGACCGTGGTGGGGTAGGGGGGCTGCAAAGGAGGACTCTGTGCCATGTCACAGCAGGGGACACGCAGGCCTCGGGTATGGTGATGGAAGGGACTGTAGGACACCATGGGGGGTACTGGGAATGTGTGTGCTGAGCCATGACAGAGTTGTTCAGAAAAATTGGATTCATTACCTGGTGCATAACAAGGCAGTAATTACACACCCAAGAGA
The DNA here is from genome assembly GCA_013398115.1 of Falcunculus frontatus. Classification (NCBI taxonomy): domain Eukaryota; kingdom Metazoa; phylum Chordata; class Aves; order Passeriformes; genus Falcunculus; species Falcunculus frontatus. Next base: position 951,037 of record VZRV01008977.1, read on the forward strand.
GACATTAGTCATTTTTTTTAGTTCCACAAGCCTGGGTCCTCAGTGTTATTCCAAAGATCAAGCATACCAACTATCAAAACGTTTTGCTATTTACACATTTTAACACACAAAGGCATTAATGTTCATTGACTGCAAGTTATTTATTTCTCTTATTAATTACTAATCTCTGTCCTATTGGTTAAGGATTCTCTTGAATCTCATGCTAATTTACCTGCAGGCTCAGCCTTTCTCTTCTCTTGAGTTGGTGGGTTTCTTGACTCAGTGGGCCATAAGTCATGATCTGCCCCTGCCAGAATTCTACCCAATCAGAGCTGATGTAGCACTGAGTTGTCACTGATTCAGTTGTCTTTATTAGTTTTTTCTTATCTTGGGGGTTTTGCCAAATGTCCTGTAAATTCTGCACTCTTTGTGTCCTTTACCGTGGTACAGCCTTCATCCCAAGTTTTGTTAACCTCCACCCAGGTCTGAGATCACTGAAGCCTGTCAAGACCTAAGCCTTAACAAGGCAGTTCTACCAATTAATATCTCTTTGTAACCCCTGGACACAGCTTAGAGCTTGTTAGCTGCTCTCCGTTTCACAGACTAAATCTCCTTCCTTGTGGATTAGGCTCAAAAGTGTAAAAAGATCAAACATCTAAGACTATCCCTTTTTAAGAAATTTTTTGCTTGTCCCACATTTTGCAACAACATGACAGGAGACTGTGAGTATTTGCAGCAAAGCTTTATTGGGAGAAGTAGGTGGTGGGGCAGGAGCAGGGGCCACAGCCCTGGCTCTGCCGACAGCCCGGGAACCCCCCCGCTGCCACCCTCACTCCTGTGACTGCAGGCGGGTGAAGACATTGTTGCCGACCCTGTGGGGACACAGAGGAGGAGATGTAAGTGAGGGACGTGAGAGTGTCCAAACACCCACCCGGCCCTGTATTCCCCCACTGCGTTTGCACCTCGGCAGGACCCCAGGGTCCTTTATTTCCTTTCTGTGTTTTACCCCTGCACAAAGCAATCGAGTGGACCTCGCCATCGAGCTTTGCTAAGTTGTGTTAATATCTCTTTACAGATACAAACCAGATATTAAACCTGCTTTTGCCAACATGTGTGAGAGTGGCTCTGTAAGAGACCTAAACCACTCATTTGTGACAGCCCCAACCCCTCTGGGGTGCACAGGGGACCTGTGCAGGACAGGGACAGGGGGCTCACCTGGTGGCTTTCCAGTCATTTTTGATGTCCTCCACACGTGATCTCAGCAGCCACATGGTCTTCAAAACCTCCTTTCCATCTTCATCCACAAAGCACTGGCCCGTGAAAACGGTGATGGAGTCTGCAGGGACGGGACAGGAGGTGGAGGGGAGCGTGGCCGGGTCAGTGGCAGGTCAGTGGCTGCCCCAGCACAGGGCACGGTAGACCCCTGCTGTGCCCGGCCCCTGGGGACTGTGGGGATGGGGAAAGCAGGCAGGAGGGCTCAGGGGGCTGGGGGTGTCACACGGAGATGGGCAGACAGCGCAGGCTTCAGCCCCTGCTGCATCTCCTGCAGGCTGGGACTGGGGGCTGACAGCAACCAAGGAGCTCCGGGGACAAGGATGGGGGAGCCTCAGGGACACCAGAGGGGAGGGAGAGCCGTGGGGATAGTGCAGGGGAAGGCAGGGAATCAGCAAGGACTCTGCAAGGAGGGCAGAAAAACTTCCAGGGCATAACAGGGAGGGCAGGGGAGGTCCAGGATACCATAAGGAGGCTGAGAAAGAAGCACCTGAAAAGCTCCAGTTGACGGTGAAGCCGAAGGTGGGCTGGCCCTTCTGGTTAGGTCCCTTCTGCTGGGCCCCCTGGAGTGGTGACACCTTGATCTCATTCGAGGTGGCTGTCACAGCCGTGTGGTAGGAGCCAGCAAAGACACCGTTTGCATTCACGGACATGATGGTCATGTTGGAGCCCAGGTCATTGACCCAGCGCCCAGTCAGAGAACACTGGAGAGGAGAGAACTCAGCACTGGTGCCACAGCACAGCCTGCAGCCACAGCCCCCTGTCCACCCTGCCCTGTGCATCCCACCCTGACAATACCTTTTTTGCAGAGAGACCGTGAGCCCCCAGGGCCAGGAAGAGCACGAGGAGGAAGGGAGTTGCTTGCACCATGTCTGCAGCAGGCGGATGGCTGATGTACGTGGGGATGTGCTCCTTGCAGGTCTCTGCTGATGCTCCTGCTCCCTCTCCTTTTTATTACTGCCCGATGGGTGGGTGGCAGCTCTGGCCAGGGCATTGTGCAATCTGGGTGTTTCCAAATCTGTGGTTCCCAGCCATATGAAGGGGTGATTGCAGCAAACTTTCCCAGAAGTGAGTGCTGAAAGTGTCCGTCCTTGCTCCCGTGGCACCTTGCAGGGAGGACCTGGCTCCTGCTGATCAGTCACTGCCGGGAAATTGTCAGCAGGGAAAACCCCTCTCTGGAGCTGTTGTCCATTCCATCATCCATTTGCCACATAAATTCTGTGCTCAGGTGTCGAGGGTCCTTAACCCTGGTGAGCTCAGGACTGGCTGCAGTACACAGCTCACCCTGCTCTTCCTCACCAGTCATGCTCATGCAAACCCACCCACCACCCGAATTCTTTTGGGACCCAGCTTTTTCCCCCGCTCCTTGCCCAGTACTCATGGGTCTACAAAGTACAAAATATTCATTCTGACGTGAATATTAACTGTTGTTTCTACAAACCGGTTTGTGTTGGAAAGAAATTATTCAGTTAATGAAAAGACAACATTCACTGAGTATCTTGGACATTGGATTTTAATGGTGACAGAAGTTGTATTTACACAGGGATTGTTAGATAAATCTGAGCACATATTTTTATAATTCCCCTTACGTTATACTTGTTGCTGGCCAGGGAGGCTGAAGTGCGTGGATTCAGCCCAGAGTTTCTCACCCATTTCTAAATTGTTTTCAAGGCAGTCTCCTGAAATACATATTTTAGTTCCACCAGTCCATCATAGCGAAAGCTGATGGAGGCTATTCATCAGAAAATAATCCTTTTTTGTGTACTGGAGACAAGGCAGCTCTTTGCAACATCTCAAAATTATTTCTGTCTTTGCTTTCTCTTAGATTTCACATTTGAGCCCTAGTTTCTCTCAGGCAGTAAAATTCATTGCTATCCAGGCTGGGGAGCATTGTGTTTCTGCTGCTGGCATCTCCATACTCCCCTCTCTTCCCTGCAGGAGCCCTACACCCTTCTTGCACCCCTGCCTGGAAGAGATCCCTGGCTCGAGAGAGCTGGCTGCCCGCCAGACATTCCTGCCCCAGTGTTTGCTGTCTCAGAAATCAACTGCAGAACAAGGTATGTTTTCCCACATTGCTGCTGTTTGTTCTGACTGTTTTTTTGGCAAGCAGGCACTGCCCAGAGCATTGCCAATGTTTGGGATAACATGTAAGGTCAATCTGGGAAGGTTTCAGGGGGCAGGAGGAGCAGACATCATCCCTTCTCCATCACCCCCTCTCCGTCACCCTCTCACTATCACCACGGTTCAGGGAGCTCCTGCAGGAACCCTGTGGATGGACAACACAAAGCCTCCATGCTGCTGATGGCAACCCACAGCTCATTCACAGCTGGAGGTTTATTTTAGCATCACACAAACAATATTGTTTATTTCTTCACCTGATCTTTATTTTTCCTGTACCTAAAAATCCCTGTGGCTCATCTTGCAGGTTCAGGGGCCAGCTCAGTGCTCAAGCAGGCAGATTTTTTGACTTGTCTCAGCTGAGCGCTGGGGTGTCTCCGTGGGGTTTGCGCCCTCCAAAGATCAGAGAGCAAAGTGGCTTGGAGCTGGCAGTCCTCACCACAACTAAATTCTGCAATGTCATGCCTGAGCCCTGGCACAGCAGGAAGCGGGGGCAACTGGCAGGCCGGGAAGAAATCCAAAGCAGGAAGCACTGAAGAAGTTAAAAATCAGCAGGGTTGTGGTTTAAAACCCATGTATGTTCAGGATGTTATGAAAAATAAGGGTTGGTGAATAATAGTAAGAAAGGGTTAATGAACAATTTAACTTGCTGCTCAAACTGGGGTTGAGTCAGCCTTGAAAAACAGTAGAACAGGCAAATGTCGATGAAAATCGTGTCTGTGACCAAGGACTGTCCTCTCAGCCCTCAGCTACGTCCACACAGAAGTTGATGAAAACTGAACCTATCTGACACATGATTTATTGAGGTGATACAGTCAAAAGTGGAGGAGAAATCAGAAATATCCCTTTATACAGACTGAACACCCCAAATTTTGAAGGCATGTCACCTGGGCATAAGGAACAGTGTTGGTGCATCAAAGCAATAACCAGTCCAGCCAGAAGCTGTGCTGCCTTCAGTGCCGGCTCTTGTTCCTTGCCAGCTGGATTGGGACATCGCTGCTATTGTTGGAAGCTGCCAACAGAAGACAAATGGAGGTGGGAACCCTAGGTGTTCCTCACTGATGTGCTGGCACCCCTGTCCCCCCAGCCTTGCCACGGTGACCCTAAGGGAGTGCGTTTCCATCCCTTTCCATCATCTGTGGGCTCTACCATGTGTGGATGACACCAGCTGCTCTGGTGGGGGCTGCATCCGGGACAACCTGTCCTTCCTGGATATTGTTATTCCTCTACCCATGTGGTTGCAGGAATACTCCCCTGGGGAGTGAAGAAAAGGTCATTTGTCACCCACTGACAGCACTGGGCCACCACAGTGATCCCCTGCCTGCACTGGCTCCCAAGGCGGACAAGTGGGGGAAGAATGCTCACAGCAGGTAGGATAGGCTGCTTCCCACCCCAGCCCTAAAGGCTGTTAAGGACTTAGGAAACACTAAGCTCTAAAGTGGAAGAGCTTATAGCCCTTCCTGTGGGGTCCACAGAACTCTGCTGCCCTCCCTCTGATGTCCTTCATGCTCTGCTTTCTGCCTAGCTCTAGCCGAGACCGGGTGAGCTCCCTGTCCCTGGCCTGCACAGGTCCCTTGTGCATCCCCAGAGAGGACAGGGCTATCCTACCCCACGGGTGTCCCTTGACAGGGGGCTCAGCCCCTCTGCTATGAAAGGGGCTGGGCGGGCGTGAGGCGACAGCACAGGCAGAGCCCAGGCACAACACACGGCCACCACCGCCATGGGGACCCTGGGCTGCTGCCTGCTGCTCGCCCTGGCCCTGCTCGTGCCCCAGGATGCTGCATCCAGGAAGGTAAGGGCAGCTCTGGGGCAGAGTCTGGCTGTGCCGAGCTGTGCTGTGCTGTCCCAGGGTGGTGGGTGAGGGGCTGCACGCCCTGGCTATGCTGTGCCATGTTGTCTAGCAGGCTGTATGCTCTTCTTGTGCTCTGCAGTGCCATCCAATGCCATCCCTCACCATCCCACCCCATCCCAATGCCATCCCATGGTGCAGCGTCCATGACCATGGGAGTTGCCAGCTCTGGCTGTGCTGTCTCTGTGGATACTGTCAGCCACCTACCCCCGGTATAGGGGAGTACCCAGCACTCCCAGCTCTGTCCTGCTCTGCCTGGAGAGGGAGAGGTGCTGTCCCAGCTGGTGCTCATGCCACCAGTCCCTGGTGCCACAAAAAGGGGCCATGCTGGCCCCACACATGCAGGACACGTGTCCCACTGCTTAGGGAGGCTGGAGCAGGGGATGTGACTCAGTAGTGACCAAGGCACCCACCAAAACTTGCAGTTCCCAGCCCTGTCTGTCTGGGAACACAACAGGAAGGGCAGTAGACCTCCCTAACCCCCACCCCTCCCTAACCAGGCTGGTGCAACCTTCGAATACTGTGCTGGCACAGAAAGAAGGAAAAGGAAGCAAGGTGCCCAGCCGTGGGCAGAGGGGCACTGTGATAAACAGCTATTATAGCATTGGCTTTGACAGGTAGTAAAATGTAAGAAATACTATGTGTCAGAATATGTTAGGAAATACTATGTGCAAATATGTTAAGAATAACTTTGCTATGCAGATATTAACTAGTTAATTTTACAACTGGGGTCAAAGTTACAAGGTGCTCACATAGCTTGAGTTGTAAGATACCTATTAAACCTGAATCATAACTTTCTATACCAGTATAACCTGAGTCATTACTTTCTATACAATGTAATAGCTAGTATATGGTTAACTAATCTCTTAATGCTTAAATAGGCAGAAACTTGCCAGGTGAATAATCTCAAAAACAGACGAGTTTAGCTATACTGGGAAGCAGCAGGATGTACTAATGAGATATTGGCAAATATAAAGTCAATTAGCCACAAAATGGAGAATTTAAATCAGCTAGACCCAGAAAGACCAAGGAACACCACAACTGCGCATGCTCGGAAGACAAAGTTGAAAAGTTCAGATGCGAGGAAGACCTGAGCCTCCATCAAAGAAGACCCCTGAAGACCCTCCCAATCACAGTATGCATGCTCTAAAAAGGCAGATCAGGGGAGGAACTATGTTAATCCCTTCTAAGGAAATGTAAATTCGTTCTTAGAAAAATTACGCATATGCATTGTGCTTTATTAATATGTATAAAATTAAAGCATATAAACAGAAAGTTTGTGTAAGTTTGCATGCCTGCTATGAGCCATGCACCCAGCGCTGTCCTTTTTGCTTTAAGTGACCTTTATCCCCTATTGTCCCTTATTAAATTTATAAAACCCCAAAAAGAAGAATGGGCTTCTTTTCTCACACCCAGCCCAAGGACTGCAGCAAGAGGTCTCCTGTGCTCCTGGACAAGGTACCAGCTGCAGTTTGAGATGGCTGGGGAACCTGCAGGCTATCAGAGCCCTGAGGGATGGGAAACCTGAGTGCACAGAGATCGGGGGCTTTGGGCTCAGTGCTCATGTGGACCCCTCAGGCTCGGTCTAGAGCAGGAATAAATTTTCCATGAGCAAAGGCGCAACACTGCTTGCTGGGTCAGTTGTCCCTACGTAGCACCTCAGGAAAATAACAGGAGGAAGTGAAAAAGCCTCTTTCCCCAGAAAGATTTAAAAAAAATTCTGCTCAATAGAGGATGTGTTGAACTGCATTCCACCTTCCTCCTGGGGAGGCTGACAGCTCATCCAGCTAGTGCATCTCCAAAAACAGCTTCTCACCCACAGTCCCTGGTTAAAACCCTCTCAATTCTAGGAATTTGCTTTGGGGACCTGGCCAACCACACCATCCTCATCTGGCTTTTGGTCACCAATGCTTGTTTCTTAGGGTAAGGACTATTTGAGTACCTGACTTTCACTGTACTGTTCTCTCAGCCTCTGCACCCACTACAGGAAGTATCACAATGCCTTCAAAAGACGGGACACTGGCCAAAGGCGGACAAAGGACCATCCAGGATCAGTGAAGCTGGAGGTGTTTTTCTGCCAAGGGCAAAAATTATGGCCAAGCCGGTCTGACAACATCAGAATTTATCTTGCAGCTGCAAAGTCCGTGTTGTGGATACCACTAGGCTTGTTTGGGTAAGTGCCGGGAATTTTGGGAAGAGAAAGTACAAGAAAAATTCAGCTTCAGGTCAAGGAAAAAAAAAAATCCAGCTTAGTCTGAGTGAGCTCCAAGGTACTTAAACCCTTTCAGTTTTGTAATCGGGTGATGATGCAAAGGGTTGTGGCCTAGAGTGGGCAACTTGGAGAGAGAGAGAGAGGGCAGCCTGGGGTTGAAGAGGTCAGACTGAGGTACACATGACCCCTGATGGTTTTCTGTGTCTGGTAGTGGATACCTGAAGCTTTTCTCTCAAGGGAAAGTTAAAGACATCTGAAAGCTCAGCTGTGCTTGCCGATTAAGCACCTATTTCAGGAGATTATCAGGAAAAAGTCAAAACCTCCCTCTGACTTAAAGGAAAAAAATCATCAAAAAACTAAGGTAGGAATTCAAAATATTTACCAGAATACACCGAAGTATCACACTGAGCAAGCTATTGCCAAAACAGAAAAAGAAAACAAATACAGAATGAAACCCTGCAAACAAAAAGAAACCAAAAACAACCAACCAACTCCACCTGAGCATGAAAACAACTTGCCAACCAAGCAAAAAGCAGCAGCACAGTGAGGACTCCAACGAGATGAAAACCCTCGGCACACAGCTGAAAATAAATACAGCTTTCACAACACTTTCATTATTAGCAATAAAGATAGGAAATGTCATTGCATAAGAAGACATGGAGTAACCGCAGCATCTACTTGCAAGAAAGGGAAGAGCCATGAGGCTCATCAGCA
>VZRV01008979.1:11746-133844 GCA_013398115.1 Falcunculus frontatus
GGAATTGGGGTCCGGCAGGGAGTGGGGAGGGGGCTCAGGCAGTGTTTGGGGTCTGCTGGTGGTTGGGGAGGGGGGCACGGGCAGTGATGGGGGCACTGATGGGATTGGGGCAGTGTTGGGGTGCAGCAGGGAATGGGGACAGGGGGCATCCCTTGTGCCTGAGGTCACGCTCCAAAACTCGCTGCCCGAGGGGCCTGTGCCAGCCAGGGGGTGGGATGGCACATCAGGGGCAGTGGCTGTCCCTCTGACAAACACCAGCACGTGGCCAGGTCACTCTAAACCGCTTTATTTTGGGGTTTTTTAAAATTGATTGAACCATTCACAGCATTGAAGGGAAAGGGTGACTTTTTCTCTGCTGGGTCACAGGGGAAGCTGTGCCCAGACATCGGCTCTGCTCCCACCCATCTCCCCCATCTGCTCCCAGTCCGACTCCCAACCCCACCACCTGTGTCTGATGCCACCAGAGCTGGGATTTTGGGATAAATGGGACTCACTGATGTCTCTGCTGTTGTTTTTCCCCAGCCAATCCCCCTGTGAGCAGGACCGAGGTGTTTGCCCCCACAATTCCTGCCGTGACATCCTTCTGGTCACACAGAAACACCGAAACATTTTGGAACCGGTTGGGAAATTTTCACCAGTTTAAAAACAAGATTTGGTGGGGATGGTTTCATTCCTGACATGTGAAATGTCTGGATTTTTTCCCCCTGTGTCTGGCAGGATTTCTGCACTTTGAGAATATTCATGCACTGATCTTGCTGACTTTCCTCAAGCTGTTTTTATTCCTACCACCACTCCATCCATATATTGCTTTTCCACCCCCTTCCTTGCTCAGACTAAGACAAGAATAATCTCTTCCATGCCCCAGACCATGAGGATGGTGGGTCGCTTTATTTTTGTGGCTGACTGGGCACGATATGCAGATGTTGCCCTGATGTGTGCAGCAACCGTGCCCACAAAATGCCAGGTTGATTTTGCTTTTTTTTGACTTTTTCTGAAGGTTCTGACAGAGCCCGTGGCTGCAGGAGGGCAGAGCAACGAGGAGCAGCAAAATGAGCATGATTTGGAGCTTTACAGCGGTGTTTCTCAGGGGGAGTTTAATCCAGTGTGTCTGACCCCCTGCGTGCCTCGGGAGCGGCTCCAGGCTTGGCCCCGCGTCCTCCAGAGCCCATTTGGCATCACAGGGGAGCTGAGGATGTTTTTGGCTGGTTGGAACTCCTGATAAACGCTGGCACATCTGATTTATCGTCCGACTCCGTTCCCAAGGAGACCACATATGGAGCAGCCTGAGATAAGCTGCTTATAACCTAAAGGTGAATGCCTTAAAATATCAGTGTCCCTTTCTCTCCTCCCGTGGATAGCGAGCTCCTGCTTTCCCCCGTTATCTTCACTTCCCTCTGCTATCAGAGAATTAAACACTCTGTGTTCTCTTGGGGAGCCTTTCTGTCCTTGCAATTGGCTGAGGTTCTAAACCCAGCTGGGTTTCCTGTTATCCCTCCTGATAGAGATTTTGTTGAGCCCAACGCTGGTGCCTCTGATTCCGTGGCCTGGCAGCAGCTCTCGTGCTGAGACACGGGGCTGGGAGATCCAGGATCACCCTGGAATGTGCTCTGGGGTGGGTTTGCTGCACCCCCAGCCCCTCTTTGGGTGCTTCACTCTCCTCCTACCCATGACAGGGGGAAGCCCAGGTGTCCTGCAGAGGCTGGAGAATCCTGGGATGATTTGGGTTGGTAAAGACCTTAAAGATCATCTCATCCCACCCCTGCCACAGGCAGGGACACCTTCTGCTATCCCAGGCTGCTCCAGTTTGGCCTTGGACACTTCCAGGGATGGAGAGTTCACGACCACTCTGGACAACCTCGCCTTGGTGTGGAGTTCTGCTCTTCAAAGCTCATTTTCAGCCAAGACACCCTCGGCTGAGGTCTGTTTTCCTGAGCTCATTTGCAATCCCAGCTCATTTTCAGGGAGTCCATTGGGCCGGGCGAGTTTTTGTGGGGCAGAGGTGAGTGACAGAGAGGGAACCAGTTCTTTTTCCAGCAGAGAAACGCTCACACCATAATTACTGTGTCTCTTCAGCCCGTGCTTGCAGCACACACCCAGACACCGCAGGCTTTGCTCCCTGCTGGGAGGACAGAGCCCAGAAACGAGCCTGATCCTCATGGACAGAGCTCAGGGATCACTGCCCTGCTTCCCCCTGGGCTGTGGGGACCATCAGGCTGGGATTCAGGGGGATGTGATGGGATGTGACTGCCCTGGGAGGGGACGGTGCTGCTGCCTCTCTGCCAGAGCAGTGAGAGCCACAATCAATGCCAACACCAGCAGTGCCCACTCTGAGCCCCTGGCAGGGGCAGGAGGAGGCTGCAGTGCTGCAGGAGGTGTTATCAGAGCACCTGATGCTCTCCAAAAGCTGCTGGTTACGAAGTGCTGTGATTTTTGGGGCTGACTTGCAGCTCAGTCTGCTGAGAAGGGTTTTGTGCCATCAGAGGGGCGCAAAGGAAAGCAGCAGTTCAGGTTCATGCATCACTGATGGATGCATGTTTGTATCAAATCAAAATTTGATCCAGTTAATGAAGTAAAAAGGTTTCTTATCAAGGCCAGTGCCAGGTGCTTTTAAGCAGTTTTTAAATTTTGATTTCCCGTAAGGACTGGAATTAAAAAATTGGACATATTCTGCTGAATAAAGACTTCCTGCCACTTAGGAATGCTGCCTTCTGGTAGCAGGAGAGATGAAAAAAACCGTGTTCATCTGAATTTTAAATTCTCAGCTACAAAGAAAGCAATTTGGACTCTGGGTAAAATTTGAAGCAGGGTAAAATCCACTTTACAGAGTAAAATTCACATCCAACCTGGGGTCCAAGAACAAATGGAGCAACATTGTGGAAAGTCTTGTGGTGGGCTTTGCACAAGAGCAGATTGCTTCATTTTTTCCCAACATTTTATGCTCTCATCAAATGTGAGTGGATGCTAGACTGAATCTGCAGGAGCTTTCACAACCTCCCCTCAGCTGTGCCATTCCATCTGCATTTTTAACCAAATAATTCTCTGTTGGCTCCGGGGAGCGCCCTGGGAGTAAAATTATTGCAGCTTTGGTATTGTGGGGGTCCAAAACCATCCACCTCTCTGTGTCCACCTGCAAGAAAATCAATGAACTGCTCAAAGCTCTAAAGAGGTTTAAAAACTGAATAATCGAAAAGGCCTGGATTTTGTGTTTAGCAGAGGAGCTGGACACGCAGTTTTGATTGAATAAATGAGGTTTGAAGGTGCTTCCTTAGCCCTGGATGGGGAATAGATCCCATCTATGCTGTCTCCAAGTGGTTTTGGGTCTGGAGCTCCCCTCGCTGTGTTTTTAACGTGGGCCAAGGAGGGCTGGCACCGCTCACATCCGAGGCAGCTTGTGGCACACAAGCTCCTGGCTCTTCCCTTGCCAGCCCTGCTGAAGGAGCTTTCTGGGTGCATTCTGCAAGCACAGCAGGAATCACAGAGCAGATTCGCTCCTGTCGAAGCTTTGCTAGCCTCAGAGTTAAATCTGTGCTTTTTAAAACGGAGACAAACGAGTTGGTGGTGAGGGAGCAGCTCTGGTGACACCCCCGAAAGGTGCAGACAAAAGGGGTGGGAGCTTTGTCCCCTTGTGGTTTGGTCCTAAAACGCCTTTGCTGTCTGGCCAGTCTGGAGAGTGGTGTTGGCTCTGAGAGCAAGACAGATGATGAGGCAAAATCAAGTGAATCTCTTTTAAATTTAACTCTTTTTAACTTGCCCTTGTGTCAGGAGCTGTTGGATGGGCACAGCAGGCACGGGGCCAGCTTTTCTTTGGGGGAATTAGGGTGAGAGCCCCAGAACACCTGCATTTCTGGTGTTATCTCCTGTGTCAGTGGAAATTTCCCCTTCCAAAGCAGGCCATATGCTGGAGAGGGATGAACTAATCAGCTTCTGCCAGGGCACAGCAGGGAAGGATCCTGGTGTGGCTGCGCTCACGGAGCAGCGATGCCGGCTTGGTTTTAATTAGCACTTCCCTCCAGGAAAGGAGTGCAGGCAGAGAAATGCAAGAGATCAAGACTTCTTTTTCTCAGCCTGGCTTTCTGTGAGCCTGCAGAACCCTCTCCCCACGCAGATGGCAGTGCTGGAGAGTGCCCTGCTGCTGATTTCCCCTGGGTGGCATCACCCCGAGACATCGAGCTGGCAGCGTTCGGGTGACATCAGAAGTGAAGCACCAGAGATTTGGGTTGGCTTCTATTTGAGCAGATTTGTTCCCTGTTGATTTTTGGGGGGATTGATTTTTTTTTTTTTTCCCCCGCCTTGTTGCCATCTAAAATGTGATCCCTGCTTTCTGATGAGAAATTGATAGTGCAGCTCACTGGGCTGAGCTGGTGTCACACAGGAGAGGTGACAAGAGACACTGCAGACAGCAGAGCAGCTGAGATGTCCCTCTGCTAAACAAGTGCTTGGAAATGCTGGGGGAACAGCACGGTCGATGTTTCCTCTGTTGAGGAGAGGGAATTTTTTGCATCAACAACTTGGAGTTAATTCCAGTGGAGATGCTCAAGGCATCTTCGCTCTCTGGCTGTTCCTGTGTCCTGCATGAATTGAAATCACAGCTCTATAAATGTTGTATCTGCACAGGTTTGGAATAACCTGGGGTTTTTGTAGGTTTTTAGTGGATACTTGGCTGCACTCTGTGTCCTTTCGTGTGTGCTAGTGATGCCTCCTGCAGCCACCTAGAAACAGAGACTAGACAAGAGGAAGGGAATAAAGACAGGTATTTATTTGAAGGGCCTTCAAGGTACACCCTGGGGGAGCCAGAGGCTGCTTCCAAAAAATTGGACCCCAAGATGGACCCCAGGTCACGAGTTCTTCACACTTTTATAGGTTTGGATCATTTGCATATCAGGGTTAATTCTCCAATTAAAGCCCCAGTTTAACGATGTAACTCCCCTCAGCTTGCCCCCCTTAGAATCTTTGGTTTACACATTTTGGGCCTAAAAACAGCCTGGCTGTCCTTGAAGGCAAAGCCTGGAGAGGCTTTGTTCTGTCTGCCCAGTACGAGAGAGCAGGAATTACAGGCTCCAAGGAACTTCAGAGTTACACTCTGAGCAGTACAGGATCTGAAAATAGAAAAGTTAAAACCTAAGGCATCACTAGAGCAAGAGGAAGAAGTAATAATGCAATGGAGATCCAGAAGCGCTGGCACAGGGGAGGATCCTTCATTCAGGTACGAGATGGTTTAAGTTTGAGATGATCTTTAAGGTCCCTTCCAAACCTTTGTATGATTCTGTGGCTGTCTGCGTGCTGGAAGAGCTGACTTCTCACAGAAATCCCTGCTGGAACAGGGACAAGGGATCCACAGCTGCAGGAACAGGCACGGCTCCGTTGTCTCTCGAGGTGCTGGAGCTCAGGAGTCCCCTCTTGAGGCTTCACCTCTGATCTGTGCCAGTCCCTGGTGCCTCTCCTTGCCCCCCTTGGCTGCCCTTGTTTCCACAGCAAGGAGCTCCAAGTCCCCGTGCTCACAGCTCCTTGCACAACATCCCATGGTGGCTGCTCTGTGCTGGCCTGGGGACACTCCCTCAGTCCAAACAACAGCACACAAAGGTTGTTGACTCGGGCCTCTCTCCTTGGCTTAAAAACACTTTCAGAAACCACACAGACTGCAAACGGAACCAAATGTGCAACAACGACCTCTCATGACAAAGCAATTGGGGGCTGTAGAATAAATGCCCGTTTTACTTCACTCTCCCGAGCTCGGCGTGCCAGAGAGAGGAGCAGAAATGCAAAGATAACTCAGTAATTTCTGTCTCATTGTAAGGGCTCTTCCTCAGATCCAGAGCCTGGGACTGCAGGTTCTGTCCCAGGAACAGGGACTCGTCTGTCATCTGCTGGAAGTGGCTGAGCTGCATTCCAGGCTGTGGGAGAAGAAGGTGTCTTTCGAGCTGAGCCTCCCCGGGTGATCTCCGTATCACTTTGTGCTTGAGAAAAACGAGGTTCACTCTCGTTAGAATTTAAAAGTATAATAGAGGATAATAGAGGACAAAGATAATAAAGTAAAAAAATATAGCGCTGGGTGCCCTTGGCTCTCGGCTAAGAGTACACTGGCTACTTTAGAAACACCTTTTACATACCTTTACTATTGTATCAGTTTAATACATATTCATAAAGAATTATATATATATAGGAATTGTTTCGTATGTTTTTTCCTTGGGTCCATTTTTTTAGAGTATGTGTATTTTTTTGGTTGTGGTTTTGGTTAGTTTATGTTATCACTTCTAGCTTGAGCTCTGGTTAGTGGTTTGTAGATGGTAGTTGTTGATAGCTGGTGTGTTTATAGTAGGGGTCTTCATCCTTCATTTGTTGATTGTTTTTCATCCGAGTAGACAGTTCCGTCCTTATAAACATCCTTACATCAGTTATTTTACTATTATTTAAGTTTAGTTAACAGAAATAAAGGCATTAGTTATTGTTACAGAAGAAATTACAGTTTTATAGTAAATCTACTTTAATATGATACACATTTAATATCTATGTTAATATTTGCGAAAAGCCAACATTATAACATGCATTTTTCACAGTGCTGATGGAGATCACTCTCTGAGCCTCATGCCAGGGTGATGCCTCCCCACGGGCCTGGCCACACTGTGCCTTGCTTGGCAGCTGCTCTGCAGCCTGCACTTGGCTGCAGTTCAGTGGCAGGAGGATTCCTAACTCTTTGTCGTTGTGCAGCACTTTGGGATCAATGGTGGTACCTAAATGTGAAGTTATGAGTGGGCTTTAGGCTGTGCTGGAATAAGGAAGGAGGTTTAAATGGGCTTTTTCTGCCCGTGAGTCTTATTTAATATGGAGGGGTATCCATTTGTCACTGTCTTGCTGTGGCTTTTCCCTGCCCCTCCAGCTGATCTTGAGCACTGTAGGGAAGAAAATGGTTGGCCATCAATAACAGAGGGATCACACAGCTCCCTGGGACTCAAAAATCAAATGGAAGTTACTTATCCTCGGTGCTTTTTGGAATTCTGCTTCCAAATGTTTTCATCCAAGCGAGTCTGTGACCCTGAACCCACAAATCTGCCTTGCACAAGATGCTAAAAACTGCTGGGCTCAGGTCTGGGGTGCCCAGGGAGATGCAGCCCATGGGCACAGAGGGATGGGCTCCAGCAGAGCTCTCAGTGCCAGGAGCCGCTGGAGTCTTGCAGAAGCCCTGACTTGGAGTCTAAAGTTTGGGACCTTTTGCCTGGTGTTCAGTCCCTCCTAAACGAACCCACGTCTGATTAGAAACACTGATTAGAGCAGGAGGAAAGGCCTTAGGATGCAGTTCTTGTTTTTCAGCCTTGTGACTGCAGGGGCTGCACAGCAGAGATCACTCACATCCCATTTCCCTGGGAAATCCTCACCAAAAGGAACAAGAAGAGCTCCTCCTGGATCAGCCTGGCCACGGGTCTGCCCTTGAATCCTGCTGCTAAATCCATCCTGGATATCTCCATTATCTGTCCTGGTGTGTTTTTACACCAGAGGCTTTGCAACCATCCCCTCCAAGGGATCCACAGAGGTTCCAGGGCTGTGCCACAGCACCGACACCTTTTATGTCAAAAACCAGAGAGAAAACAAAGCAGAGACCTGACCTGTTTATTTCAAACACAGCTTTGGGTGGGGTGAAGGAGCTGGGAGTGTTTCCAGAAATACTGATCTGGTTTTGTGCCAGTTTGGGGTTAAATCTGTTCATAACCGTGGTGATCCTTGGAAGCTTAACCCCAAACTTCAGGGCTCTGGGAATGAGCTGCCATGGCTTTAACACAAACTGCTCAGTCAGTTCTTTTTTTAATTTCAGATAGAAAGGAGCAGCCCTGGACATGATTGATCAGTTTGGTGACATCCATGACAGCTGGGGCAATAGGGGATGTTTGCATACTTTGTATATAATACCTACAGCTTCTTTATTGTCAACAAAAAAGGATTGAACTCCCTCAAAAGTTGGCTCGTTCTTAATTTCCAGCTGATGAGGTGAACTGGTTTAATTACACAGGCCTGTTTGAGCGAGTTGATGGTGGAACTTCCAGCTCTGTGTGTACACGTGGGGAGCAAAACCAGAATTATGGACTTGATGGGGAGGAATTCATCTGTGCTCCATGAGGGAGAGGAGCTCTGCCCCTGCTGAGTCAGAACAGTGAAGGTTATAAGTGACAAGTGCTGGGCTGGCAACAGGCACAATTATGTTTGAACTATTGTGTTGCTTATGCAAAAACAATCAGATGTATTTTTATTTTATTTTTAGCTCATGAATTCTGCTGGAAAAAAAAAAATTTGAGGTGTCACCTTGGCAGCTTGATGCTGCAGTGATCACAGAAACCTGGCAAAAATTGGGATATTGAGTTTTATAGATGAGTTAACTAAGACTGAGGAGCTGTCAGGTTTGTCAGCCTAAAGTGATTTTATTTTTGGGTTGTCTAAAACAAATTCATAATACTAAAAAGCCAATTATTCTACTCCTTTAATATGAGATGCCATTTCATTGTTTTGATTATCTGATATCATTACACATCCGTATTTATGACAGCCCTGAAAACTCTGGATTCCAAAGCTTTTATTTCCTGGGCAGACACAACACAGGAATTCAAAGCAAGACACACACATACAAATATACACCAACACACATTTAAACAATGCAGAAGAGGTAGTACCATTAATTAAGAAATATATAACGAGCAGTAAAAATACTGAGACAATTCAGATCTGTCTTCATTGCACCCCTTTCAAGTATCACAAGAGGCTACAGAGTGATTTATTTAGCATCAACCCAAATTTCAAAGTGTCCTCTGTTCTCTTATAGGATTTGACATTGAATTTTTTATTGGTGGCCCTTCAGGTGAGTAGCTGAAGGGGACAGTACTTAGTTCAGAAGTTAAATATTGTGGTTTGTTAACAAATCAGAAAGTGAGCTTTGAATTCATCACCTCCAGGAACCAGATCCTCAGGAGGTAAGATGGGCATGAACACCAAATATTCAACCTGACTTCTTTGGGGTTTTTTTGCTTTCTCTAAAAAGATCCAATTTCACAACTGAGTTGTGTTTTAGAGAGGGGAAAAAAAAATATATATTAAAGTGTATGGGTGTTATTGCTGCCCTGAAGAAAAACTCCAGTGTAGCCTCAAAGTTCTACCAAGAAACCGCAGATTTTAGGTTTCATCAGGGAGAAAAAATATGAACTTGATCTCTGTGGAGACAGAATCCTGAAAGTATGGAAAAATAAAGATGGGAAGGGTCTGAGAGACTTCCCAGTGCACATTTAGAGCATCCTGGGATGCCTCAGGTGCAAAGAAGCTGCAAAGAGCAGGAGATCACAGAGCCAGAGCAGCAGAACTTTGAGCTCCTTTGAAGCACAGGAGCTGAGCTCTTCTCAGAACTCCCCCGACCTGGCTGAGGATTCCTGAAGATTTTTCTGAACTGAAAGCAGCTGAGAGGTTTTGCCCTGTGAAAAGTGCTTTAGGGAAGAAGAAAGGAAGGATTATCAGCTGTCGAGGCTTAAGAATAAAAAGCAAAATAGAGCTCGGTAAATGCACTTTGTGTTTGCATTCCCAAGGTGTTTCTCTGCTCAGGGGACAAGCACCAGGCAGATTCGGGAGTCCAAGGGATGCTACAGTGAAAGAGGAAGATTTTTAGGGATTGTTTTCCAGATTTTCTGGGTTTTTTAATCTGTTGTTTGAGCTCCGATGGGCCATCAGGTGAAATGAAATGATTCCAAACCAAGCAGCCAGGCCACAAGTGGAGGGAAGATCCTGCAGGTAACATTTATCTGATGTACTCCTCCTCAGAGGTGCAGGACGTGTCTTCTTCTGTGCTTTCCTCCAGATCTGGCAAGTTGCCCCAGAGCAATACATCCACACCTGGTGGGAAGGAGACAAAAGAGGTGGGGGGGAAAAAAAAGGTATTTTTGGATTGTGACCTTATTTTTAAGTTGCACAACTGTCTATTGCGAGAGAAAATAATCCTTGTAAAACCCAGGAAGTCACGTTCGTGACGGATAAATCTATTTTCTATCTTCCTTCAAAGTGATCTTGGGAATGTTGTTGTTTATTTTTTTTTCAGCCCAGTTCAAAGGATAAATCCCTGCCCACAGAAGTACTTATATAACCAATTCAGGCAGCTATTGAGAACCCCCTCCTGGCTGATTTATTTGTGAGCAGCATCAATCCGAGGCACAGGTGACAGTGCAAGGTTTGGGCAGGGAGTTACCCCTGTGATTTATCAGGGAGCTGTGCATTCTTGAGAGCTCCAGCCCTGTCAGACACTTGGCACCCATCCCATCAGGATTCAGCTCCAGCTAAGGAGGACTCACTCGGGGAGGCTCAAAGTGACAACATGACTCACCCAAAAAAAGAGATGCCCCTGGACAGCTGCCTGACAGCCCAGTAAAGCCATCCCCACCACTAAAAATAAACCTGTGTTTGTACTGGTGGAGGCCCTGCTGCAGAAAATCCTGACTTCTGTCCCCAGAGGGGCGAGGTTGAGATCAATTCACACTGAAATTTTCATTTACAACTGCCTCCCCCCCGAGTGGATTTCTAGATCAGCAACACTTCCTCGTGCCTCCATATGTCAGCCTCCCTCCATATGCTTTGGCTATATCAGGATGCCTCCTTAGGATCAGGAATCAGGGTTTTAGGGAAGGAAACAAACTTGTTCCTCACCAGAAGGGTCGAGCCTGTTGATGCCAAACACTGCCTGGCTGTGGAACATCCAGAGGTGGCCGTTGTTGCAGGACAGCAGGCAGGGCTTGCAGGGACAAATCACATGGTAGCCAACAACATTCCCACTGGAAAAGCAAGGGGAATAATGAGCCTGAGGAAAAGGTGGATGTTGGTGGGTTTTTCTGGCTCTGATTAAACAGCCCCAGTGCCAGACCATTCTGTGATGCTCCTGTTTTGATAGGGTTAAGGGAACAGGGTTTAACAAGTATCTTAAATATTTAGGGGACATCTGTCAGGAGTTAGAGAGTATCTGAGTTTTCCATCTTTGGCACATAAAGTGTTCAGTAACCCGATTGTGTAACCCAGATTAGTTTACATACCAACAAATGCTGGTGGATTTCTCTGTTTATTTTCCTTTGGAAGGCCAGTGATTCCAACCAGCAAAGAAGTTCATCACAGCCCAAATCCACCTGTACAGAAGCACCGTGCACAGGAGGGCACCAGCAGCAGGAGTAATGAGATTGAGAATTATGGAATGGTTTGGGTTGGAAAGGACCTTAAAGCCCATCCAATCCCACCTCTGCCATGGGCTGAGACTCCTTCCACTATCCCAGGTTGCTCCAACCTGGCCTGGGACACTTCAGGGCAGCCACAGCTTCTCTGGGCCAGATTATTGACCCTTATCAACTCTCCTAGATCAAATCCATAATAACTATTTTTCTACTTCCATGTGCTCTGATATTTCTGTTTCTCTACTTCTCTCTAAAAACCAAAATATTGCGTCCCTATCACAACCCCCCCCCACTGTTCAAATCTAAGAAAGGTAAAAATCGTGATTATGGAGCTGAAAGAATTCTCTCAGATAACTGCGAGCTATTTGAGAGTTGTTGTTTTCACCCTTAAATATCAGGCATTAATAAGGAGGATAAAAGAACTCCAAGAACTTTAGCGCCAGCATGTTCCATCTGCTCCCAACAACTCGATCTGCCAAGAGGATGTTCTATTAATTAGAATATGAGTAACTGCTGCTTGCTGGGGCCTTATTCACAGAGCTCTCTTGGTGTTGAGGCAGACATTTAATCAGGCAGGAGGCACACAAGCACACAGAGACTCAGCCTCCCGACAAGGTTGTCACATTTCCGCTGGGGACTCGCACAGAAGCACCCTGGCAGCCTTGCCCGGGAGCTTTGGGCTGAGTTTCTCTCCAGCAGCATTTAAATTTGCAGCAGAGAACGCAATCTGTTCGCTCATCCCATAACTCCTGCGCTGCGGGAGGTGATGGCGAGGAGGTGAAACAGGGCTGGGACACGTCAGTGCCACCACTTGTGTCCTCACCACTTCAGACAGGCGATGTTCTTCAGTTTGCATTTGCAGATTTCAGTGAAGTAGCAGCTTCCGATGAAATCAACAGTTCTGGAGGAAGGAAATTTGCAGAAGTTTAGAGTTGTTGCGATCACAGCTGTGATGTTATGGTAGCATCGGGGTGAAGGCACAACAAAGAGATGCTGCCATTGGTCCTGTGTGGTTTAAACTTCCCCAGGCCACACGGTTCCATTTTCCTTTTGACTATCAGCCGTAGTCATATGGAAACTTTAAAAAGAGACCCACGTGACATCGCATGAGTATCAAAAATCAGCTTAAAATAGCCCAAAAAAGCAGAGCTTCCCTTGGTACTGAGCGGGCTCTGAGGCTCAGTGTGGCACTGTCAGTCAGAACCCTGATCACAGACATCGCCCCAGCTCCTGCCAAATCCCAGCTCAGAAACAGAACAATACCTTAGAGGCTGGGGATGTTTAAAACCAAACCTCTGATTCCTTATCTCCTCTCCAACCCATACTTTCTGATTACCATGCCATTTCACAATCTGATTTCCTTACTATTCAAATCTCGCTATGGGAAAGCAGCACAGAGCCGACTTGCGGGAGAGTCCTGGCACCAGTGACAGATCAGGTTTGTTCTGTTTGCGGGCCTTTATTTCAAATTCTAATCTTCGCTTCGGAAAGGAGCGGGAGGAGCTTCCCGTGGCCTCTGAGCCTGTGCCATCCCTATGGATGGATGAAACCGGAGTTTGGATTTGCCCTGCACGGCACAGCCTCGCTCTTTGCCATCCCGCCGCGGCTTCCCCGGGGCCGGAGATGCAGGGATGGGGTGAACCGCGATGTGTGGGGCTGCTGTGCCCCTGACAGCGGCTTCTGGAGGGATGCTGAGAACCCTCCAGCCGTGGCCCCCGGGGCTGACAGGACCCGGTCCCCCGGTGGGACCCACCCTTTCCGCCCTTCCCGGTACCTACCCGGAGGGTGGGATGTCGGTGGAGTAGAGGTCGGTGTCGGTGTCCGCCAGCAGCACCGCCCGCATCCCCCGCGAGCTCAGCACCTGCCGGCAGAACCGGCAGCACAGCACGCTCACGCACCGGTCCTCGAAGGTGCAGCCGCTGGAGGACATCGCGGGTGGGACTCCGGTCCCGGTCCTGTCCCGGTCCCGATCCTGTCCCGGTCCCGATTCCGGTCTCGGTCTCGATCCTGATCCTGATCCCGGTCCCGGTCCTGGTCCTGTCCCGATCCCGGTCCCGGTCCCGGTCCTGATCCTGATCCCGGTCCCGGTCCTAATCCCGGTTTCGATCCCGATCCCGGTCCCGGTCCCGNCTCAGCACCTGCCGGCAGAACCGGCAGCACAGCACGCTCACGCACCGGTCCTCGAAGGTGCAGCCGCTGGAGGACATCGCGGGTGGGACTCCGGTCCCGGTCCTGTCCCGGTCCCGATCCTGTCCCGGTCCCGATTCCGGTCTCGGTCTCGATCCTGATCCTGATCCCGGTCCCGGTCCTGGTCCTGTCCCGATCCCGGTCCCGGTCCCGGTCCTGATCCTGATCCCGGTCCCGGTCCTAATCCCGGTTTCGATCCCGATCCCGGTCCCGGTCCCGGTCCCGGTCCCGATCCTGATCCTGATCCTGATCCCGGTCCCGGTCCCGGTCCCGGTCCTAATCCCAGCCTCGATCCCGGTCCCGGTCCCGGTCCTAATCCCGGTCTCGATCCCGATCCTGATCCTGATCCCGGTCTCGATCCCGGTCCCGGTCCGGCGCCAACGGCCACGCTCCCACCTGTCAGTTTGAATTCCCGACCGCGCCCTCCCATTGGGCGCCGCAGGCCACGCCCACTCCATTGAAAAATCCGGTGGCACCACCCCTCCCGCCTGGCTATTGGTGGAAAGGCGCGCCCTGTCTCACTTCTATTGGCCACGCTGTCTGTCACTCACACTCTCACCCCGCCCCTACCCCGCCCCCAGCCGGCGGGCGGTGCCACGGGGGCCAAGCGGCGGGAAGAGGGGGAGGGCTCATCTTGAGAACGGCGCTGTCTGATTGGTTGTGGCAGCCATCACTCATGCCCAGAGCTCCCCGCCCATTGGCCGAGGCGCGGGGCGGGGCGGGGCGGCGGCGGGCCGGTGCGGAGTACCGGGCGGCGGGCNGGACCCCCCCACGCTTCCTCTCCCCGCCGCCCGCATTGTTCTTCCCCGGCGGGATGCGGATCCGGCGGGTGCCGTGTTTATTTATTTCTTCCTCCCCTACGCGCATCTTCCGCGGGGGGCTGCAGCCGCGCGCCCTCCCTCCTTCCCTCCCTCCCCCCAAAAAAGGGAGTACAAAAATACAAATTGAAAAGAAAAGACGGCGGAAAAGTTGTGTCCCGCCCTGCACAGCGCAGCGGGCGCTGGAAGAAACCCTAAATCACCCCCCAAAAAAAACCCGAAAAGGGAGAAGCTGCGGGCGGAGCCGCGCCCGGTGTGCCCGGGGCTGCCGCCGGTGGGGCCGAGCCCGCGGTCAGCGGGGGATGCTGCGGGGCCCGGCCGCCTCCCGCTGCTCCGGGAGCCACGTCCCGGGGGTGCCCCGCACCCCGAGGAGCCCCCGCAGCCCCGAGAGCCGTTCCCCAAGGAGCTCCCGCTTCCCAAAGGAGCCCCGTTCCCCCGGGAGCCGCGCCCCAAATCACCCCCCGGGACCTGCACCCCGAATTATCCCCGGGACCTGCACCCCGAATTATCCCCGGGAGCCGCATCCCAAAGGAGCCGCTGTCCCCAGACCATCCCCCGGGTCCCCCGTTGTAGGCGTGTTCCCTCGGTCACCTGGCCGGGCTGCAGTTGGAAGCTCACGCTGCTGCTGCTCAAAGGACGATTTGCAATGTCAGGGTGTCAGGGCAGCTTTGCTTCCCATCACAAATTTGGGCTGCGAGCTGCGCTTTTCTAAATGTATGTTTGTTATTATTATGTATTATTTGTATTTGCAGGCAAGCAAACCAAAGCAAACGGGCTGCTTCTCCTCTGCTGCTGCTGCTGTCGTTTGGGATTTGATTTGCATCATCTCTGAGCCCATTAAAAGAAATAAATAAAAAAAAAAAAAAAAGAGAAGGGGGGGGGAAAAAAAAAAAAAAAAAAGGGCAAACCAAACCCACACAAAACATGTGCGGAAGGACTTCCACTCCCTGGCTGTGCTATTAAGGCTCAGGAAGAGCCTTTGGGGGCTGCAGGATCTCGCTAGGCTGATGCTGCTGCTCAAGGATTTGGTGCAGGGAGACAAAACTGCTGCCTCTTCCATCCGCTGATCTCAACATCTGCATTTTCCTGCTGCTGTGCTCCCTCTCACACCCTCTCTCCATGGACTGATTTTTTTATTTTTTTCCCTTTTTGCGGGGGGGGGGAGGGAAGGACGAGCAGAAAGCCAAGGCATCGTGCTGAGAGGAGCGAAAATTGCCTTTATAGCTCGTGTTCTGGTGGATCTCTGTCGAGGTTATTAAGCTTTTTGGAAAAGAAAACATGACGTCGCCAGCAAAATTCAAAAAGGATAAGGAGATCATAGCTGAATATGACACTCAAGTTAAAGGTAAGGAATGGTTTTATTTCCATCCCTTCGGCTATTGCAAGCCTGCCTCGCAATTGCAGGAGTTTGCAGTGGATGTTTGGGTGGGGAAGAGGGAAATCATTTGCAGATTGCCTGGAATTCGCAGGGCTTTTTTTCGTAATACAAAGCTGGGTCGGGTTTGCAGCGCTGTGTCTCGTCCCCATGGGGCAGTTCCTGCTTTGGTGTTGCCTTTTTTAAGGTACCACAGCGGGGTTTTTTTTGTTTTTTTTTTTTTTATGGAATACACACGTTTTTGAGTTCGGGGAGATCCATATTTTCCTGGCCGCCCTTCTGAAAGGCGGCTTTGCATGTGAAATACGAGAGGCAGGGAATTGCTTTTTAATCCTCTGCCTGTCATGGGAATCTTTGAACAATCTGTGCAGTGTCAGAGGAGCATATTTCCACTGCTGGCCATGGGGGACTGTGCTCGAGGGTCCCTGGGAAGCTGTTTGTGCTAGAAACTGCCATTATTCAGGATTTTGCTTGGGGTGAGTCCATAATATTCCCTGCCTGCTTTTCCTCGCCGTGCTGGAGTGTAACACCTCGAGGCTGCAGTGTGGGTGTGGGTGTACACACACACAGAGAGAAATGCACACACTTGGAAATGAACAAAACTCCTGCAGCAGCCTTATTCCCATCATCGCAGGGCATAAGAAATAGATTTAAACAGTGGGTTTTGCAATGACCGTGCAAGTGTTCTGCAGAATTCAGCTGGCTGGGTTTCAGGCCATCATGTGCCCTAGGTTAAAAAAAAATAAAAGATGGTGAAATGTCCCCCTGAGCTGCTTATTTCTGCGAAGTTTTCAGGATAATATGTATTTAAAAGAATTAATTAGGGTTTGTGCATGGCTTGATACGTCGCTGCTAGGAAGTTATGAGATTCAGTGATTTATCTAATTGGTTAAAACTTGCTTGGTATGCTCAGAACAGGCAGGAAAGATGGCCTTCGGGCAGGGTTGATTGAGTTAAATCAATGCAATTTGAAAAAAAAAACCCAACCAGATTTAAATCTGAGTAGGAAACCTAGATTAAAATTGACAATTAAGATATTGTTTTGCAGTTAGGTGCTCGGATATTTTTCCTGCTGGGGAGGGGGGGTGCTGCTTGTTGGTTGTAAATCATTAAAACATGTCCTACAAGACATCCTACACTGACCCAGTGCCCTGGACCTAGAAGCAGGTTGGGTATTTATGCTGAAAAATGCTTATTGGAGCAAATATGAAGCTCTGTAAGAGTTTATTTTGATTATATATTTTTTTAATTTTGAGGTTCTTAAAGTTAGGAATGGAGAAGGGCGTGTTTCTCTTTTACTGGTTTAGTTTCTATTCCTGTTTTCGAGCTGTCTTTGGAACTGGGAATTGCAGTCAGTGTAAAATTAGAGGCTTGTAGTTTCTTTCATTATTTACCCCATCAAAATGTGCGTGATAGATTGGAGCTCGCAGTCACAATATTTGGGAATAACACGGAAACGAGGCTTTAGAATTAGCAAAGCGCATCCTCTCACCTCTCAGCTCTCGCATGAATTAAAGATCTTTCGCTTCCTTTTCAGACAAGAGACCAGGAAAATGGGGAAAATGGGAAAAATGGGAAGGAGCCTTCCCTGCTGCTGCCAGAACTCAGCTCATCTCAGGAGGTGCTTGTGCAAAGGGCTGTCGATTAACCTGGAAATGTGCTCCCAAAAGCGGATTGCGGTAGTGGCACGTGGAATTTTTTTTTTGCTTTTTGGCCTTATAAAATGTTGCTCTCTCAGATACCGGAGGTTAAGGAGGCCGGAAATGTGTGAAGGGATCAGGAGGAGCTGGGAGAAGGGGGTTTCCTTCCTGAATTAGTGGTGAGGGCAGCGATGAGTTCTCCTCGGGATGCTCGTCCCTCTCCTGGCGCAGGGACCGCAGGAGTGGGGAAGGAGGTGCTGATCCATCTCCTGCCCTTCCTTGGGAGGGAGGTGTAGAGGGACCAGGCAGCTCAGAAATGCACAGGACAGTCCTGTAACAACCCAGTCTCCCATCCCCTCATTCATTTCAGAGGTGGAGCTTCCCTTTTCCACCTGGGATCAACCTTTTGGGAGCTGCTTTGACAATGGAGATCGTTGTCTCCCTGCCTTTAGGTACCAACTTTGGGGGGAGACTTTGCTCCTTTTAGAACACCACAAGCCCTGCTTTGCATCCCACAGATACCTCGGTTCTGAGCTGCACAGTGCTGTGATTCCTTAGGGAATCTCTCACCTGTAATTCCAGGGATGTGCTGGTCTCTCCATCGCAGTGGCAAGATGAGATGGTGCTAAATCCACTGAAATCCCCAGGTGTGGCAGTGCTGCCTCATCACCAAACACACCAAGGTCCTTTCAGGAAGATTTTGGTGTCCTGATCAAATTCTGCCCTTAATTGTGGGAGTGGTGTGGAAATGGTGTTAACTCTGGAGAAGGTTGTGTGATGCCTTTTCCTGGTGCTGGGATGAGGAGCAGGGGCTGTGGGGGTGAGGTGAATCACGTGTTGGCTGCTACACGAATTGAGAGGTGGCATCTGCTTCTCTGATGAGAAAACTCGGATATTTTTTGCTGGCATTTAGAAATTTGCGGCATTTTTTTGTTGCTTCCCTCCGTCCTGGCTCTGCGCTGGGAGCCGTGTTTAGAGGCTTCATTTAAAACCCTTAATCCACAAACACCTCCTTAAGCACTTTAAATGATTGCTAATGGAATGATGGAGCTTTGTTTAAAAATTTAATAGCCTTAAGTGGTTAATCAGAAACCATTTAAAGAATGGCTTGATTAATAGATCATCGCTATGCAAAATTTTTGATTTTCTGTTGCTGAATGAGCTTGGTGTTTTTTATTGAAAAAGGGGCAGCAGGGCAAAGGATTGTGGAACGGTTTGGGTTGGGAGGGACCTTAAAGCTCATCTCGTGGGCAGGGACACCTTCCACTATCTCAGGTGTTCCAAGCCCTGTCCAGCCTGGCCTTGGACACTTCCAGGGATGGGGCGTGGATGAGTGAAACTTTTTATTCTTCCATAACCACGAGCTCTAGGTGTTTTTTGCCTCCCAGCAGCCACATCTCTGCCTGTTTTGGGTTGGAATTGGTTCTTCCTGTGGTTTGTGTGCTTGGGGAGATCAACATTTGAATGAAATGAGTTTCTGAAGTTGAAGACTTTTAACCAAAGCTGGTGTGCAGTGGTCAGGGGGCGTGGAGGGAACGAGGGGTTCCTTCCTGGTGACCTGTCCACTGTGGTTGGGGTCAGGCTGGACACACTTCTTGGTCTGACCCTATAACTGACCACCAGAGGTTGTGCTGGGTGACCTGGATTGCCCAGTGATCCCATGGTCTCCAACATCTGGAGGTTCAGCTCCAAACTCACTCTTCTGCAGGAGGGAATGAGCCCCCAGATGTGCCCACACCGTTGATTTTTCCCCAGCACCTGCCCTGACCTCAAGTCTTTCCCCGTTGGTTCCATGGTTTGCCCTCTCTGCTCTTGGACAGGGTCCCCGTGGGGCTCCTTGGAGTCCCTGTTTTTGGGAAAACTCCAGCACAGCTCCGTGTCAAGCAGTGGGAATCCTCCTGCCAACGATGCCCCAGGTTCAGCAGGGGAGGGAAGCGCTGCTTTGATACCTCCCCGTGCCATGTGCTTCCAGAGACTGGGAGCCCTGTGAAGCTGCAAAGTGAGATTCCGTGAGCTCCATATGGAGCCTTTGATATCTCGAGCTCATCCCCTTGTCTGGATTGTCTCTCCCAATTCCTTTGTGCAAGTTGTGGTAAGGCAGAGATAATTAATTTATGCTGTGCAGTGTGTGTGCCATGTGAGATTGGGATGCTGCCTCTCCGTGCCCGAGCGAGGACTGTCAGGCTGCTTTTTGGTTTAATATATTAAATTGGAGTGTACACTTGCTGAGGAAAGAAAAGCCAGTGATTTATCTCTTAATTCTCCTTTTCTTTCTCCTCGTGTCCCACGAGAGCCTTATATTTAATTAGTTTGTATAAAGCTTCAGTAAATAGCTCCATGGTTTGAGCTGCAGAAATTTAATACTGACATTTTTTTACACAGCGAGGGCTCATAAACCACTTCTGTCCTTGAGGAGTCGCTAGCAAAGGTTAAAATGCATCTCTTGCAGATCTTGCAGCCCAGCCCAAAAAGTGCTAAAAATATGACAAATGGATGAGGTAATTTATAGCAGGAGCAAGCGGAGCCCAGAGGTGGCTCCGTGGTTGCTGAGCTGAGTTTGTCTTTGCTAAGGGAAGATTCCTGATAAGAACAACTTCAGGCAACCTCCCAGCTGCCATCACACTCAGGCTACTGGAATGTCTAAAATTTTCCTTGAAACCTCCCCAAAATGGCTGATAAATTTCGGATAAGTCCCTTTCTCCTCTCTGGGTTGAACATCTGAGAGCGTGTTTGACCTGATTGTGATTTTTTTTTTTGCCTTAAATGCTGTGTGGAAATCTCATTTGTATGGTCCATCTTCCTGAGGGATGCTCAGCAGTTTTTAATCCTGGTGAACTCTCCGGAGTGGTCCAGCCCTTCTGGGTGTGAAAGATTGCAGAAGTAGCTGTGACGGGGTCAGCAGCTGTAATTTGGGGTGTTGGAAGGAAAGGGTGATGCTTTTGGTGATGATTTGAACCAAAAATTGACATTTCTCTCAATGGCTGCAGGGTTTTTTTTTTTACAGAACTGTCTTTAGATCTTTAGATCAATCAGCTGAAATCGCTGTCGTTAATTTTACTGCTGAACCTTTGCACTTTGGGATGTTTCAGTGGTGTTGATGTTACCTATAAATGTTGATTTTTTTTCTTGTGTGTTCATCTCCTGTTCCGGTCCCCGGGTTGGTCACTGCACACTGCGACTGATCCTTGCACCACTTGGGTGGGGATTCCCAGAGTTTTTAATTCACCCTGTAAAGAGACTTCTCAGCCACTCCTCGGTGTGGTTGAGTGAAATAGCCCTGAATTCTGATATTTTGACTCTGTATACGTTGGATTAAAGTTGCCATTTAAAATGTAAAACTACCTTTTAAGGGGTTTTTGCAGTTAATCACAGCTCTCTGCCTGTAAGTGATTCCATTTGTTTGCAACAATGACTTGCTCCAAACTCCGGCTCTGGAGTTGCTGTGGAATCATCTGGTTTTCTGCAGTTCCTGATAGTGCTAATCCCTTGAGTTTTGGAGCTGGATGGGGCCAGCCAAGAGCCTTGGTGCCAGAAAGGGGGAAGGGGGCGTTGGGAGACTGCCTTGATGTTCCAGCAATAGTTTGTGTTCTTGTGTCCAACTCCTGCTAATGGATTATTAATGAGGGTGGAAAGAGGTGAAAGAATGCAGAGTCTGCCTTCCTTCCTTTCCTCTCCAGCTCCAAAATCCCTCTTTTGCACTTTCACCAGGTGTTGGAAGGCTGCAGACCAGAGCTGACCAGAGCACTCCACGCTCCTAAGTGCTGCAGTTCCCTCCAAGAGCAGAAGGAATTGCCAGTGTAACTCCAGTAGGATTCTATAAAAAGTTTACTGGTAACAGCCAGTTTTCCCTGACTCCCAGCTAAGGGACAGGACATTTTTCCTCAGCTCTAAATGATTTCCTTTGTGGTGAGGTTACAAATTAGTATCTTTCCCTTTTCCTGTCAGTTAAAAGGCTCGACTCCTCTTTTACTCTTTCGCTTTTAAATCCTTACTAATTTTTTTTGGCCGTTTTGGGGATTTACTTGGAAGCATCTCTCTGCCTGGTCAACTTTTTTCAGCTGTCGTTATGAAGAGTGAAAAATCTGAACCTTTGTTGAGATGGAAAGTATGTTCAAACACATGTTCCCTTGAATGGCTTTTGCTGTGCCATGCACAGTTGATATTCATTACTCACAACTTTATTTAGTTCATTCTTTGGTATGACTTTCACAGATTTCATGGTTTCTCTCTGAGAATTCCTACAACATCACGGGAATCCTGCTCTTGGAATGCTGTCAGTGTTTTGTAGGCAATGGATGCAAATGCAGTTATGGGATTTACTGCGGGAGAAAATGGGAGAAAGGGTCTTGACCTGGCAGTAATTCCATCAGCAGAGACCACTCTCCATTTCTACTCTCTCTCTCTCTCCCTTTTTTCCCAAATTGCACTACTCCAGGAGACAAAACAGACCCTTCTTTCTGTGAAATCCCTGGATAATGGTCAGCGAAACTCTTGATGTGTTTAAAGTCAGAAACTTCAGTGTGGATGTCAAGTGAGGAAGCTCAACTGGTGTTTTTCCATGTAGATGCCTGAAATGGATTGGAACCATTTAAAACATTATAATTTTTTTGCCATCAAAGTAACTATTTGCTGTTGTTGAACTTGAAATCTTCTGACCCAGTTGTTTTGCTTTGAGTTGAGAGTTAATCATAGCTTCTCTGAAGGTGTTGCTAAATGTGGTACAGAAATTCTTAGGTCTTTAAGTGTTTCCAGCAAGGCTTGCCATTGATTTGTGTGAAATGGGCTGAATTAGGCCAGGGGAGCTGCCTCATCCTGTGGCACATGAGCAGCTCCTGGCTTTTTTGGCTCTTGAGGAGGAGCCAAAAAACCAGATTAACTCTAAACCCAGCGTGGATTTTAATCTCCAGCCCTGAAGTGCTGCAGCAGGGTGAGTTGGTCGCTCCTGCTACATCTGACGTTGCTTTTGGGTTGGTTTTGGGGTTATTTTCTTAAATCATAGGACTTTCCAGGAAGAGCCTCTTGGCTTCTTTCAAGTAGGGAAGGATTTTTGGTTTGTTTTTGTAGCGCTGTCATTGGACGATGGTTTTCCTGCAGGGAGGAAACCATGGAACAGTGCAATTTATAGATGGGGAGGGCTTGCAAAATTGAACCTACTTAAAATAACGACAGTTGTTGCCTGGGAATGAGTCCCTGAGTGTGTCTTGGGCCAGTCCCACTGCAGGGCATGCTCTAAATTTGGGAATTTAGGTGGGAAAATTGGGAAATTCTACATTATCATTTTCTTCACGCAAGTTCACACTGGAGCAGGGCTCTTGGCTGTTCTACTGCTCTGAGTGTGTGGTACCAAAACATATTTTATGTGGTTTTTCTGCTTTTAGAAAAAAAAAAAAATAGGAGTTATTCACATATTTCATTAGCACTGCCTGTTATTAAAATATAGGGAATTTTTTTGGGATAGGATTATGCATCCAAGAAACTTCCACTCATCCGCCAGATGTAATTCCTCAATCTGGGCAGGGCTGTGGCAACCACGGCCAGCTGGTGGCTGGTGAGGGCTCCCTGGCATGTGACAATTCTCCTTCTTCCACCCCAGTTCCCTTGGGAAGGGCTGCAGGAGGCTGTCTCAAGTGTTTTCCTGGGAAATCACAACCGTGAGGAGTGAACTCCTCCCGAGGCAGTCAGTGGCACTGTGAATAACCATCCGTGAGTGGAAATGAAGCTTGCTGGAAAACTGATGCTCTTCCACCTTGCTGGGAAGCCAGAGCTGTATCGAGTGCCTGTAAAGCAGAATCAGGGAATTGTTTGGATTTGCCAAGATGCTGAGATGCCTTTCCCCTTACAGGGCTGTTTTCCTTCCCAGAGCATTGGGCAAATCCACTGTCCAAGTTCTATTTATCTATTTATTTATTTATCTGTTTATCTCTCTGTCTAGCTAGCTATTTATTTATCTGTTTATCTATCTATCTAGCTATTAATTTATTTATCTGTTTATCTATTTATCTATCTAGCTATTAATTTATCTGTTTATCTATTTATCTATCTAGCTATTAATTTATTTATCCGTCTATCTATTTATCTATCTAGCTATTAATTTATTTATCAGTCTATTACTTTGCTTATTGGTAGATGTGGATTCAGACCTGTGACCCTTAAACCAAATTATCCCGGGTGTGTTTTGACGAGTCCAATGAGCCTGAAACGCGTCGAAAGCTCAGGACACAAAACCACGTAAAAAAGAAGCAGCCGTTGTTGCTGTGAGATGGGGAAAAAAATCTCAATTTTCGTTAATGAGTGCAGGGGATGAATGAATGAGTGACAATGCCAAAGCAGAGTGTGGAGGTGCAGGTCCCTGAGCAGGCCCGTGGAGGTTTTTCCCCAGTGTTTGATAAGCAGCCACTCAGAAATTTAATAAATGAGCATCTTCATCCCTGTGAAGTGGTTTTGGAAAGGAGCCTGCCTGTGCTTTGCTCTCTTTAATGAGAGACCCTTCCTAACTTTGTGTTCTCTCCATCTGGTGAAGGAGGAAGAGGCTTCATCCCAGTCACCCTTTAAAAAATACCATTAAAGCAGCAGTGTTAGTGCTGCACAGGGGGCTGCTTGTGCCCGTGGGTGTCCCAGCTCCACGGGGAGGGACCCAGTGCTGCAGAAAGATGCTGAATTAGGAACAAAAGGCTCTGCCAGTAAATGGCTTTCAAGTGTGCAGCTGGAAAAGGGAGGGAGAAATGCAGCACTACAAAGGTCACGGGATACACTGATGATGTTTGGATGGAAACTCAACTTGCTATGAATGAAATTGTGCTCTCGTGTTTTCCCCCTGGAGCTGGAATGTCTAAAAACTCTGGATACTCCTTGTTCTGTTTCTTTTTTTTTTTTTTTTTTCCCTTCCTTTTTGCCTTTTCTTTTTTCGGAGCTTGTATGTTGTGCTGTAGAAATGAAAAAAAAAAAAGGGAAAAGGGAGGACAGACAGCACCCACAGACGTGTTGGGAGAGGCCTAAATAGTCTGAGCTCTGCTGGGTTCATCAGAGCTGTGACATTATTGGTTTCTGCTTATTTGCAAGTCAAAATTTTGTCTGTGCTGAGTTGTGTGGGGTTCCTTAGCAGGGAACGTGCGTTGGCAAAAATTTCATCTCTGCCAACCAGGGTTGTTGGATAAACTCAGAACTGGGGCTGAGCACCCCTTGGAGCTGACTTTTGGACCCCTTGAGTGTTGATTTTATTTCCTGTGTGTGTGTGAAGGCTTGGTTCTGGTTGCTGACTTGCCTTTTCTCCCTCCTTATGCCATCCAGATTGCCTGTGCTTGCTCTGAGGTTGGTTTGAACTTTCATCAATCCATATGCTGGTGTTACCTTCCATTAGATGATTAATTTCTGATTGTAATGATAAATTAATTTACATAAAACTCTTAAGAGGAATCCTTTTATTTAGGCCAGTTGTCTAATGCCAAACACATTTACAACCATTGTCTTCATACTTAAAGAATTGATCTTAATTTCAGTTTTATGTTAAATTATTTCCCCCATCACAGTGACTATAGCTGGGAAGGGCTCCCTGCATCCATTAATTTCCACTTTTCACACTTTCTCCCTGGAAAATCTTGGCTAAAAATGCTCTCCACCAAACCTGTCCATGGAAATTCAGGTAGTAGTTTGGTTTCAGATTTAAATCAGGAAAAAATTCTGGCACTGGCCCCTCTGGAAAATCCCTACAGGTAGAGCTTTCTTTTATGTCTTGAAAGCAGTGACAGCTTTTGGCAGCAGAGGAAGTGTTTTGGTTTGGTTTTGTTGGGGTTTTTGTTCTATTTTGTTCTGTTTTCTGATAAACACCCTGGAACAGTTGGGCATTCTTGCTGTGATTTATCCATTTTTTTGCCTGCCTGCTCCTGACTCCTTGATTTGCTTGTCCTTCCTGAAGTGAGAGGCTCAGAACTGGACCCAGATTCGAGGCTCCATCAGCATTTTGGGAAGGAACAAGACAAACCCATAACAGAGGGACTGGAATTGATGTTGTTTTTCTGCTGCTGGAGGTTCCTCCAGAGCGCAGCATCTGTAACTTGTGAATTCCACAATAAACACTGGCTGTGAGCTGGAGGAGCAGCTATAATTTTCTCCGAGCCTTTTCCAGCTCCCTCACATCGTTTGCAGTGGTTTTAGGATTAGGCTTCATGCAAATGCTTCCCATTTTACCCCACCCTCTCCCAAACCCAGAGCTGCTATGGTTGGGATGAAAGTGCTGCTAATTTGCTGTTACCTTTAATTTAAGGATTCTGCATCTCAGGGAAGATGTGGTCTTTTGCTGTGGTCCTTTGCTGTAAGTAGTTATTTATATGTTGACTGTTTAAACACGTTTTATCAGTCCCAAAAGATCGATGCCTCTCCTTTCGAGGAGGAGGTTGCTTTGAGATCCTGCACGGAAAGGTGTGTGCAGGGCATGGGAAGAGTAAGTAGGTTTTTATTATTATTTTTTTTTTAACGAAAGCCATCAGCATCCAGCCAGCCCTGCCTGGGCTGTCTTGTGGGGAGGTTGTGCTGTGTTTGCAGAATGACTTGGAATCTTTGATGGCGATAGGAAGAATAATTCCAGCTCTGAGAAGTACAAGGAAAACAGGTTCCTTTTCCTTCCCAGCCTCCATTTTTTATTGCTTCTTGTCGTGAGCCTCTCTCCAAGGTGATTTTGTTAACAAAGCAAAGATCCCCCTGAAGTCTCACTGCTCCTGCTTATGGTGACACACCAAAATCTGTTGACCATTAACTTTTTTGGAGCACAAGTCCTCATTTCTCTTACAGAGGGTGGGTTTTATCAGATGGTAGGAAAGCACTTTTGGGTTTATGTCTTTATCAATCAGAGTGTGAAGTATTTATTTATCTGGCTTTATTTTGAAGAAGCCCAAACACAATGTACTTTTCAGTGCACTTAAGAGCTCTTCAGCTGGAGCACAGATTTCTTGGAGTTTATATTTTATTATTGTATCGCTGTCTAAATTTCACTTAACATCTTATCTCTGCTTAGGTTTTGGTCTCCCTTGCCTCTTAGTGTGAGAGAGTTTATACATGATATATAATAATTATAATTGAGAACTCTTGCATCTTTGCTTAAAAACCCAAGAAACCCAAAAGCCAGGATTGTCTTTTGGAGAATTCTGATTCCAGAACTTCCTGTGGCTCATTTTAAGCATTATAAATGTTATTTCTCAGCTACCTTAAAGCTAAATAATCAGATTATTGGTGGGTATAACTGCATGTGTATTTATAGCATCCATGCAATAACAATTTGCTTTCTTTTTCCTTTAAAATTCAACCCATTTTCCTTTTGGAAAGATTATTTATAATCATTGAAAGAGCATCCAATTGAAACCAGCCTTTGTTTGGTCTGATGGTGTCAGAGCTTTGTGGGAGCTGGTTTTTTCCCTTGGCTGAGGACAGGGATCCTCCTGCCCTTGATCCAGATCTTTTTTTTGGGAGTCTGTGTTCTCTGGGTGCCTGAATTGGGCCTTTCAGCACATCCTGCTCAGCCATTGTGTTCCAAGCAGCCCCAAAGTAGGTGAGGAGATTAAATGGTAGTGAATTACTCGAAATGACCTAAATCAAGGTCTCCGGTGAGATTTATGGGATTCAGTTACACATCTTGAAACATGTTGAGAGAACACTGAACTTTTTAAAATCTTCTTTTTTTTTTGTCTGGCAGTGCAGCCTGCGTGGCTGGACAGGATGTGCCTCTTCTTTTCAAGAAAAATTCCTTGGACACAGGAGATAACTGCACAGTGCTTTTACTTTGTGATAATTTTTTTTGTTCCTTTTTGGCTTTTTGGAGGGGACAGAAGGACAAATCCCAGGGTGATGCTAAATGAGGCATCTGTCCAGCCAAGGGTGCTCCCTGGATCAGCTGGAAACAGGGAGAGGGGAGATGCAGCTCATCCCTCAAATAAAACTGACTGCAAAGAACGATCAAAAACAACTCTGTGAATGAGCCAGAACTTTGTGCAGTCTGGAATCAGATTGTCAGGAAGCTGAAATGTGTCTGCTGTTATCCCTTCCTTTGATTCCTTTCTCCCTTCACTTTTTTTCCCCCTCCTCCCTGATTCCTGCTGTTTTGGGGATTAAGAAGGAAATAAACGCTCCCTGAAATCTCCCAGCACAAATAAACAGGTTTGCTATTTTTAAGCGCCAGTTTTTTGTGATTCTCCCAAAGTTCTTTTTGCTCCGCTGGGATCGAGTTGGAGTGGCTGTTTTCTTTAAGATTTATTTTTAGGAGTGGAAGGCTTGTGTGAACTTCAGTGCTGGCAAAGATACTGGTTTGCCAGTCCTAGATGTCGAATTTATATTTTAAAATCTTGAAATCTTTCAAGCTGCCAAGAAGAGGGACCAGGTGAGAATGTGAAGGATGCTCATTTTGCCACCTCCTGTACTGGGATTGTGTTGCCACTTCCCTACATCTGTGAGGAACCCTCAGTGTTGAAGCCAACCTTCACTGTTCCCACTGAGGTTGAGCCTTGGGAAGATTTTTAATTTAAACAGGAGGAAGTTTGTGAATGTTAAATATTTTTTTTTTTTTGGGATAAAGCGAGCACAGCAAACTATTTGTGATTCCCTGTCCTTTCCTGGTGTAGAAGAAGCTCTGTTTCCTTGGAGTGGGCTCCCTCATTCCTGGGGGATGGATTTTTGGGGTGTTGGTGGGGAAGAGGGGTTGTGCCAGAGGAAACAGAAGATTCCCTGTGCTGCAGGGACCTTCTCCTTGTTTTCAGTGCATTCCCTCCTGCTTTCTGACCTGTTCTGCCCAGCAAGAGGAGGGGCAGGAGGCTGCTCTGGTCCTTCCTCAGTGCTGACCCAGCTGAAGGTGTTGATGCCTGGCTTTTGTTGGCATCCAGGAGTAGAACACGCTGGGAAAAGGCTGCAGAGCAATCGGGTGTGTTGGAGGAAGGGGAAAAGAGTGTCAGGAGCAAGGAGAAATCTGCTTTGCCCTGGCAGTCCTTAGGCTGGACTTGAAATTTCAGCGAGTGCCTGGTTCCTGGGTGATTTCATTTTCTATGTGCCAGGGCTTGGTTTGAGGTCAGACTGTTCATCCCAGCATCTTCTGCAGACTGGGAGTTCTCTGCTCGTGGTGGCACTGGGGATGGCTTCTATTACTGATGGCAAACTGGTTAATAATGTGGTTACTCTCAACAAACAAATGCTGCAGACTGGGTGTCTTAATATTTTTCTACACCTACTATTCACTTGCTGCTGTGGAGGTTGTATTTTTGGGTTGATTTTAGTTCTCTTGCTCAGCCAGATGCAGCTTTTTTGAGCGTAAATTCTGTAACCATCCACTCAAGCCTTCGGAGAGTTGTGACAGCAAGCAGTGGTTCTTCCCTAGACAGGCTTAAAATGACATTTACTACTCCAGGCTCATGGCCTGAACTCGCCAAGCCTCTTGTTAATGGCTTAATTGCTGTCATTTTGATTTGGGTAGAGGTTATTTCCGGTTTTCTCCCTTTTGGCAGGGTTTTTCTAGATGAAGTCAGAAGTCCAGTGAGCACAGCAAGTGGAAGAGAACTCATCAGTGAGTTCATTTTTGAGGGCTGCTTTTTCTTTTCTCTCCTTGCTAAAGAGATTCCTTGCTTCTATTTTCCTTAATCCACCGTTCACATGCAGCAAACGGGGAAGAAGCAAAACTCGGTTTCGTGCACGAGAAGTCGGCGTGGATGACTCAACCTTCATCTTTCATAGGTCCTGATTCAAATTCATTCCCTGTTTTGTAGCAGTGGAAATGTCACCAAATGTTCCCACTGTGTTGGGAAGGGCTGGGAGCGACTCCTGCCTCGGTGCTGGAGTGCTCCAAGCTGCCAAAGGTGGTGGGCTCCAGCTCCTCCTGGCAGCTCTGGGAGAGAAATGGGAGCCTGGCTGCAGAGTGGGAGGATGAATCACTTTTCTGCTCCTTTTGGACCCAAACTGAAGCCGGGAGGGACTTTTTGGCTCTGCACAGCTGCAGATAGAAGGAGAAATCCTGCCTTGGATTTGCAGATGTCTTACGAGCACCGAGGTGCTGATGGGGCTCCTGGGGCTTGAGTAACATGTTTTTTTTTAAAGGCTGGTATTTCTGTGACAATTACAAATCAAAACAACTAATGTTTATAGACATTGCCTGAGTCCATGGCTTTATTTTTGTGAATGGGGTGTCATTGACAAAGAATTAAGGAGTCGTGCTGAGATGAGCAGCATCCCTGGGCATTGGCATTTATTCCCAGCGTGTGCCTCCTGGTTTTGATATATTTGGATTTCCTTGCGAGTGGTAGAGGTTAGCTGGTGTTGTTTTGTTCTTGGAAAGCAGAGTGGCTGCTGATTTCAGCTTCTGTGCTGTGTGGTTTTGTGTGATTCACACAGTACCTG
The DNA here is from genome assembly GCA_013398115.1 of Falcunculus frontatus. Lineage (NCBI taxonomy): Eukaryota > Metazoa > Chordata > Aves > Passeriformes > Falcunculus > Falcunculus frontatus. The sequence continues at coordinate 41,304 of VZRV01008979.1, forward strand.
TTGTCTTTGTCAGTGTAGGAATGGTGCTGGATCAGTGGGATTTTGGTAATTCAATGGAAAATCGACCCTCACTATTTGAAATCCCAGCAGTGTGCCAGAGGAGCACCTGAATGAGCTCTGTACAGCCCCTGGCCAGGTAATTCAAGGGAAAATTCAGGTAATTCAGTGGAAAATCACTGGATTGTGGCTCAGTGCAGATGCACTTGGAGCAGTGTAACTGGGATATATTTACTGTGTGAGCACAGTTCACTGTGCATCTCTGTGCTGTAAATCTCTGTGCCTTTGTCTGTCAGGGTGAGTCTTTAAAACCTTATCCAGGCTGGAAATGGAGGTGGCCTGGAGGTAGCAGGAGCCAGCTCCTGTTGGGAACGTGGCACTTCATGCTCTGGGTGACGCGGTGGGGATCGGTCACAGCCTGGACTTGAACCTTGGAGGTCTTTTCCAACCTGAATGTTGTGTGATCCTGTGAAAGGAGCTGGCTCATGGATGTGTTTCTTGTCCTGCACAGCTCTCCACACCTGCCCTGGTGTTTTCTCTCAGCGAGTTTTCCTCTCCTGTTGTTTTTAATCACAAACTCCACTCCGCACCGAGCGGGCAGAGCTTTAAAATCCACTATCTCAAGACTGCCTTGGCTCTGACTTCCCAGCCAGAGCTGACGTCCAAGGAGAAGCTGTTTGAGGCTTTAAATAGCTCTGGCAGGGAGGTGGACAGGAGCACACAATGTGGCCGTGGGGCTCTGGGCTATTCTTGGCGGACAATGGCCGGAATGAAAAGCCGCGGCCGCTGCAGCGCGTTCGGGCCATTGTGTGCTGTGATGTTTTTAATTCCGAGAGCCACAGGTCCTTCAGGATCTTCTCCTCTTATTGGAGACCTCTCACTGCTTTTCTTTGCCGGGGAGAGTGGAGGTTCTGAAGGGAAATGGCTCCTGAGAGGAGACCCCAGCGTGGCGCACGAGGAGCAGCTTTGTCATCTGTCGTTGACGCAATTTTGAGAAGAGGGAACCGAAACCTCTTCAGGAAAGAATTTTCTGTTCGTTCTATTTTGAGCGTGTTGTGAAATCAAGGAAAGTACAAGCTGATATGAAATTTAAATGGAGGTGGTTGTTGGATGCTGCAGCAGGAATCAATGCTTGAAGTGTGTGGTAGTGTGCAGAGCGTGTCCATCGGGCAGTTTGGGCTGGAACTCTCCTCTTGGAGGATGACATCTGAAATCCTCTCTGCAGAGGACAGGTGGGAGAAGTAGTTTCTCTTACAGCTTTATTTTTAAGGGCAGAGCTTTCTGCAAGGAAGCTGCCACATGCTTCTGCTTCCAGTGGCTGCCACAGGGGAAGCAGCTGCTGTCACCAAGCACCTCGACTCCTTCCTCTGCAGCCTCTCGAGTTTGAGGAAGATAATTTGCATTGCTGAGTGGTGTGGCTGATGCAAGCTGCAAGTGTGGAGCTGTCTGTGTGAGCCCAGTCCTTCTGTCCATCACCTGCAAGGCTGCTCAGTGTCACTGTGCCTAAAAATGAAGTTTTTCAAGTCGGGCTGAGGTGGGGAACTGGAGAGGATCAGGCTGTCTTCAGATTGATTGGCTTGACTTCCTTCCCATGCAGCGGTTTCTTAGCTACACTTCAGGAGATTAAAAGCTGGACATCCTGTTCTAGGGGAGGCTTTACCCCTCTGGCTTGCTGTCTGGGTTACTTGGATGTGGGAATGCTGCAAGGATGGGTGCCTTATGCTTATCTCGTTAGCTCCCAGTCCAGCACAGAGCACACTTCCAGCCACACCGTGGGACAGCCAAGTGTAACGTCAGCAGTGGTGCTGTGAAACCCAGGGGGTTTTCTTAAAATTCCTTTTAGTCTGCCCTGGCTGCAGCAGCAGCGTGTGGAGTTCAGGATTTTAAAGCTTGCACACTGACTGTGTCTTGCTGCAGAGCATCTGCACTTGCTGTGTGATCCGTGTTCTTCAAGCACATGACTGTGTCCAGGGTTTGTTGGTGGTTTGTTTTTTTTTTAACCATAATTTTATTCCTTTTTAATTACAGCATCCTCTGCAGATGTTGGAGTGTCATAAAAATGAAATGTGGAAACGAATGCAAAGTTGTCATGGCTTGCTCCAGATTCTGGGTAGTAATTAAGCTGTCGGGGAGTAGTGGAAAGTTCGTCTGCTTTATCTGTGTGTCCTTTGGCAAATGACCTCTGGGCTCGTTAATGGGAAAGGCAAATGTGCAGCGAGCTGGATCCAGTGCCTTGGCTCTATCAGCGTGTCTGCTTTGGCAGATAAAGGATAAAAACTCCCCTGGATAATCAAGTCCAAGATTTGGGGGGGTTATTTAATAGCTGGAGACATTGCTGATTTCTATCAGGGGAAATTGAGGTAGAAATGAGCAAGAATACCCAGATCTGAGTGGTTTTTCTTCCTCGTTGGTAGGAGGGAGCAGTGGCACGATGTTCGTGCTGGGGGTTGCTGGTGCAAGTGGGAAAAGCAGCTGGTGAATTGGACAAATGGGTCCAGAACTGGCTTAAGGGGGACAGGACCAGCTCTCAGACCTAACAGTGACCTGATCCTTTGATATTTCTGGAGACACTGTAGGACTTCAGGCTGCCTGGAACCCCCAGTGCACCCTCTGCTCTTGGGTTTTATTGCTGGAAAAGCTGGAAGGTGAAAAGATAAGCCATAAGTGGATCCCAGAAGGATCCACGTTTCCTCCCCTCTGTCTGCTTTTAAAGATTTTTCTGGCCGTCTCTAACACGTTCGACAGATCATTTTGTGTAATCCTGTCTGGCAATTTGTTTCAAGATGTTGGGTTTTTTTTTTTTAAAGCTCTTGTCTGAATGTTTTGTCCAGATGGTCTCAGTGTGAGTCAGACTGGAAGGTGCAGTGGCTTGCTTTGATAAGGTTACTCGCTCTGTTCGGAGAGTTGATGGCTTTACAGGAGTGAAAAAACAGATCTCTCATGTTAATGGGAAATTAACCATTCAGGCTTTTAAAAAACAAAAATAGGACCTGAGCATCTGAAGCTTTCACTGCTCATTTCCTTCTGTAAGTTATTCTGATGTTCCTGTGAAAGTGTTGGATTTTAAATGGTGATAACAAATCCATCTGTCCTGGCTCTTCGCAGGAATTTCTCTCCGTAGTAAAGGTCCACCACCATGAGAACTTACAAATGTCAGTCACAGCTTAATGGCATCAATGATTTATACGCCTAATGAGCAATAAGAGCTAATGAAATGTCGTGTATTGATAATTCATAATTCAGCCGTGCCAATAACTGGATTCCCTAAGTTATCTGAGATGTTGTCAGCATCTAAATCAAATTTAAGTAAGTTTTATTGAAAGTTACACGTGTAACTTATCAATGGAGGTTTTACTACACCATTTATTTGTGTGTTCGGTGTTGTTAAGATAATATTTGTAGACCTTCCTGACATAGGCTTTTTCCAACAAAACCCCTAAACCCAAACAAAATGCTCCATCATTTTGGGCATATTAATGAGATTGAGAAACATGGATCTCCCAGGGGTTTGGTCGCATCTCCCGGGTTTGGTCGGATCTCCCGGGGTTTGGTCGCATCTCCCCGGGTTTGGTCGGATCTCCCGGGGTTTGGTCGGATCTCCCGGGGTTTGGTCGGATCTCCCAGGGGTTGGTCGGATCTCCCAGGGTTGGTTGGATCTCTGGATAAACTGGCTCTGGAGGAAGATTCCTTTCTCTAACTCGGTGGTTTTTTCTCAGGGAGGATGGAGAAACTTCCCTCACTGACCTGACCCTGACTTTGCCCTGAAGCTGCTCTGCCTGGCCTGGGAATCCCTGGGCTCTCAGAAGCCTCCTGGCAATTCCTGGCCATTCTGTGCCAGGCAGTTTGGGTGCATTGGTTGATCTGGGTGTGTTGCTTTCAGTCCCTGCTCAATGACCCAACACAAACATTCTGGGTTCTGGGGCTGCTGGAGGAGCCGTGGCCGAGCCTTCGCTCCCATTCCGGGTTGATTTTGGCCCCAGCTCAGTCAGGGGCTCCTCTGGCACATGGCTGGGGATTCCAGCACTCCGGGTAAATAAGTCACACCCATTGCAGCTGTCAGTGCTTGTGCTTCCTCCTGCCCGAGTGGCTTTGATAAATCTGAATTTAAACCTGAGCAGCCTGGTGCAGTGGAGGTGTCCCTGCCCATGGAACCAGCTGGGCTTTAAGGTCCCTTCCAACCCAAACCAGGCTGGGATTCTATGACTATGAAATTTGAATTTTATTTTTTTTTGTGGCGGTTTCTAGGGACTGAACTGTGCTGGTGTAGTGGCATTAAGCCAGTGAAAAATGAAGCGAGTTAATCAGGGCTCAGGTTGAGCTTGACCTGTGCAGAGGAGACCCAAACCCAGCACTTTTCCTGCCAGGCTCAGCCTGCATGGAAAATGCAGTACGTGATGCTTCATTTCAGGGAATACTGTGCTGGCTCTGTTATCCTGCTGGTGCTGGGAATCCAGATTAGTGCCTGGATCCGTGTCTCATGCTCTGGCTTCAAATTATTCTAAATTTATACAAATATGTGTAAAATATGGGCTTTTTTTCCCTTTGACACCTAGTGCATGGCTGCAGTTTGTGTGGTGGGTTGCACCTGTGTTTCTTTGGAAAAAGCTTTTTTTGGGAACTAAGTGATTTTTTCCCCAGGGAGACTGGGATGGGATCAGAGAGGAAAAGAAAAAAAAAATTCGGATGAAGACTTCAATTTCATTGTAGAAGTTACTTCTGTACAAAGACTGGGCAGAACCCTATGTGTGTTCCAACTGGTATTCGTAGTAAAGTCTTTTATTGAACCTTGAGTCATTTATTGTAAATGCTGGAGCAATATAAATGGTTTCTAAATGATAAAGCACGTGTGTGTGTGTGTGTGTGTAAAAAGTAGGACCTGAATTTTAATGCCAGTTCTCTGACAAAGGCTTATGAAAAATAAGCATCTCCTTGTTCCTGCTCTGGTCGAAGCTGTGCTGATTAATGGGTGTTGCTGGAGCTGACAATGAACTGATAGAAAAATGATGATTCACATAATTCGAGCTTTGCAGGCTCTGTCAAATATTCATTTCTTCCTTTACAAGAGGTGCTGTGGAGTAAAATGTGAGTTCCTTTCGAGATGGCAGCGCTGCACTTACACAGCTGAGTATTTATACCTGAAGGAATTAGTCCTGTGGATTAAATAGGAAAAGCCTGCTTGGGATAGCTTTGCTTTCATTGAGCATTCCTGGTGTAAACTCCTTTTGAATGTGAACAGACTGAGCCAGAGAGCAGCAGGGAGACTGGAACACTTTTTTTTTTTTTTTAACATAAATGTGTTTCGTGGTTTTCAATTAGGCTCCTGTCTGGCTTTTAGGTGTGTTCTATCTGAATTAAAACAATGCTCCAATTCGATTTCTTATGCAAACAGTTAAGACTAATTTATCATGAATTCTCCTGCCAGCTGAAAGAGGCTGGAGTTACTTTGATTTTATGGGGTGTTTTAATGGCAGGTGTTGGTGGGGAAAATGAGAGGCTGCTCTGGAGGAAACAAGCTCTGTCATCATTGTCCACTGGTACCGTGGGCAAATAACCTGGACCTTTTTGATGTTGTTCAAGTCAGCTGTGAAGTGTCTGTAATGATGCTCATTATTCACCTCCCCTGGAATGCTCAGGGTTAATTAATAGCCCTGAAAACCTCCCAGAAACGCACACAGTTGGGACTGGCAGGGAGGCACTGGTGGCTCCAGTATATTTGACTCACTCCTTGACTCCTGGGGACAGTCGCTGTCCTCCTCCTCCATGGACTGAGAGCTTCTCCCGGTGTTCCAGAGGGAAGGGAAGGAGGAGCCCAAGGAGATCCTTCATGGTTCAGCTGTCCAGGTCCAGGGGCTGCTGGCCTGCCCCGGGCTGGGCTGCTCGGGACCGACCAGGTGGGTTCATCTGAACGGGACCCAGACTGGGAGGGGATGTCCTGGACCAGGGAAAGGTCTTCATTCCCAGGATTTCATTGCAGGATGCCTCTGGAATAGTGGGACTAACCCAAGGTTATCTTTCACTCTTATGTAAATACTGGATTTTAAAATGAAGCTTTATCCTATCCTCCTTTTTTTGCATCTTTAAGGAATATTCTGGGTAAATTGGTGTTGGTTTTTTTTAACACAAAGCAAGGATGAAAATTGTCCGTGCAATTAAAAAACCAACCCTACGTGTGTCTGACTTTCCCCTCGCTGCCTAAGACAGCCCTGGAATTTGGCAGCCTGCTGGAAGTGATGTTGAAATTGAGTTTGCTGTGCTGTGCTTGAGGAGTGTTTACATGTCCCCTTTTGTTCCTCTCTTCATTTCTTTCTCAATCATTTATTCATGTTAACGTGTTAGGTACCAAAGAGGAGAGGGAGGCAAAGAAATCCTGAGGTGAAATTCAATTAGACACCAGCATTAATCATTCTGTTTGTATCTCTAAATATCTGACATAATTCACCAAAGGATTTTCCTTTAATTGAAGAGATTAAGGCATGTAAGTTGCAAATTGCCACTTTTGTTCTCACAGTTCTATTCATTTGACAAATACACTTGATGTTACTTTGCATGAAATAATCATGTGCAAGAGAGTAACTCTCAGGTCTTGTGAATGGGGAAGAAATGGTGATTTTTCATATTAATGCTGCTTCTGGGTTCCTGCATCCCAGATTCTTCAGCACTTCCAAACTTCGAGCACCCGCGACAGATAAATAAAAAATTACAATATCAAATTAACCAAGTTTTTGCAGAGGCGGCCAGGAATTGGGTCTGGGGAATTTGATCCATCCCTGGACTGTTTTCCTGAAGAAATAATTAGCACTGTGGAGGATTTCATCTGTGTGTGGATGCTGCATTCTCACCTCTGGATGTGTCTGTGTGTGCAGCGCTGGAATGTGGCGCTCTGGGGATGTGTCGAGAGCTGAAATTGGGATTCCTGAAGTGAACCGAGGCACTGAGAGCATATGGGAAATGCCAGAAATAATGATCACATTACACGTTTCTGATGAATAATTCACTTCAGTTTAGGGCTTGTTCCACCATTAAAATAAACCCCTCACAACATCTGACACGGCACAGCTGAAACACTTGGAGCAAAGATTTTGGAAGGCAAAAGGAGATGTTGTTTAACTTCTGTTTTAATCAGCAGCAGCAGAGGAAATCTTAACGCTTAGGAGGAAGACATATGTAAAGGTTTAGGCTGGAATTGTGGCTACTAAAGAGCTACTACAGTGTGGGGCAGGAGGAAGGACAGGGAGGTGAAGGGCTGCAAACAGAAACTCTCTCTAAAATAAACCGGGAAAGCACAACAGAAACTGCTAGAAACAGGAATTGGGAGAAATGTGCCAGAATTATTTTTAAAATAATAAAGGATTGGGGTTTTTTCTTGCCCTTAACCCTAAAATCCACCTTTCTGCACCAGAGATTTGGCGTGAAAGAAGAAGACAGCCAAATATTTCTGGGCTGTTTTGCAAAGAGTTTTGCCACCCATTGCTCCAGGGCTGTGTTTTGGGGAGAGGGAAGTACCTGAGCACCCTTTTGGGTGAAGAACCTTGTCCTGGTACCCATCCCTCCCCCCTGACCCAGCTGCAGATGGATCCAGCAGATCCTGCTCAGAGCTGGGATGTTCCCGAGCAGAGGAGCAGGAGCTGCTCCAGATCAGCAGCATCTTAACTCAGCTTTTGTCTCCTGGACCTGTTCTTCTGCCTCTTCCTGCTGGATTTATTCTAGAATAAACAGATATTTGTGTCGGGGAGCGAGTGCAGCCTCTCCCTGTACAAAGGAACCTGAGGTCCTTGGTGAGCACGGCAGTGCCACATTCTTCATTCAAATCTCCTCCTGCTCTGAAGGGAAGAGCCCTGGCTCCCTCCCTCCCCACGCCCAGGCAGCTCATGGCTTGCAAATGAATTTTTGCCGTGGTTCCTGCAGGGTGTTTCTGTACATTTCCCACACTTTTGGGGCACTTGGGTTCATTCCTGTGCTCTGATGCTCCGTGGAGAGGCTCAGGGTCCATCACTGCTCATGAACCTTCCCCAGACCAGGTGTTCCATTCCTTCACAATGTTTTTTGTGGTGTTGAAGGTGTTAAAGAATGGTGTTGGTGGGGTTGGAAGTGGAGGGTGGTGGGTTTGGGGTGGGCCAGGGGCTGGTGGAGGAGCAGGAGTTAAATTTCCCTTGCTTGGAGCGTGATCCTTGTGCAACAGCCTCTGGAAATCCCCACTGCTGCCCTCCCTCCCAGAAACGATCCAGAAATTTTACATTTTGGTCATAACCAGGCTTGGCTTTGTGAGAAATCAGGAGCAATTTGATTGAAAATGTGTCCAGCACGTGCTTAGCTTCACTCCTCGCTGCATTTGCTCCCTGTTGTTGTTAATATCTGGGAGCACATCTCCAGCTCCTTGCACTGATAATGGCTTTTTTTTTTTAGTGATTAACACAGCAGGGCTTGAGGAAAGACTCTCCTCTTTCTGAGAGAAAGGTTTGGGAAAGTGTGATGGAAAATAGCTGAGTTTGGTGCTTCAGGGAGGCTTGGTTTGCCCTGGGCCAGAAGCAGAAAGGGAACTAAAGCAGAAAAAAAACCCCCTTTATATTAAAAATATTCGCCAAATTTTTGGCCATCTCTGCAGTGTTGGCTTTGTCACCCTGCAGGAGAGGAAACCATTGAAATAACTATTAAAAAGTTGTTTGGAGAACATGTTATTCCCAAAGCAATTCCTGCCTCCCAGGGAAACACAACACTCAGGGTGCTCATTACAGGAGGCTACAAAGAGCTTTTTTAGTTCAAATTATTCTCTGAATCTTGAAAATATGAACTTGGGGGATGTGTGTGTGTTGTCTTTGATTGCAATAATAGTCCGTGTGTCAAAATTACTTTTAAAATTGTTTATTCTGTAATTCCATGCTGCAAAACAGTGATAAAATGTAGTTTTACTTCTTGCCCATAGTGTTTTTTCCAGCATTCAGAAAGTGGGAAAGCATAAGCAAAGCTTTGCCTGAGGTTTTTTTATTTTGGCTCGATGTCAGTTGGGGGAAAACCTTTAACTGAGTACAGACAATCTGAAAATAGCTGTGAAACTTCCTGGAGAGGAGGAGCTGCAATGTCCCTGCTGTTTGCACGTGGGTATTTGAAATGTATTGATAAACTTTTATTTCTTCTGAATAAACAGTTGTAGAAGCTAAAAATAGAGTATTATTACCTGATGTACTCAAACATGTTACCCTTATCAGGGTTGTTTTGAGGAGTTGCTCACGTTCTGCTGTTGGAATTAGGGCCATGAGTCCCTGCCCAGGGGAATTTAATCTGGCTTCTGGTTTTAAACATCCTCCCCAAAAGTCAACAGCATGGGCTGTGTTTTGATGATAGCAAAGGGGACCTTCATTAGACAGAAAAAAATATTTAAATATTTAATTTGAATACTGCATGGATTAAATACCTTGGCAACTTTGTCAACATGATTAATTGCAGAATTCTGAGCATTTACTTAGGAGCTTTGCAGGTCTGAAGCCTCACATCAGTTTGCAGGCTGGGAACAGCAGATGATTGGGGTTTTTTTCTGTGTGTGTGGATGTGGAAAACCAATGTCCAGGCTGCTGTGGCCAGTGGGATTCTTTAAAGTTACAAATTTTCCGTGTCCCAGCTGTGCTGAGGCATCACCCAGGGCAGAGGCAGTGGCTGCCACGCTTCTGGAAAAGCTGGGAGCCCCAAGGAATTACTGATGCACATAAATTAGGGTGTAGGTAAGGAAATGAAAGCTGAATGTCCTCAGTTCTTCCCTGAGACCGAGACCAGCCTTAATTTTTGCTTTTAAGCACGTCTGGCGTCCTCTTCTTTCACTTCATTAATGCAAATTTCCGAGCACTCGTCTTGCACCTCAAAACGATTTCATCAATCTCTGTTGGAAGGAATTTCAGCTCCCAACACCTCCAGCTCTGTTTATATATTTATAACTACAAAGGGATTCTTGTCAGTGTGTGTTACCCGTTGCTATTATTTCTCAAATGGAATATCTGGCTGGAGAAAGAATATTTACCTTTTCCAGGGCTTACAGTGGTTATGAACCTGAATCTCCCTCCTGGCTCTGGTCTTAAACAAAAGGCTGTATTTCCTCCTCTTATGTCATTTTCACTTCAAAGCCCAGCTTTTAGATTACCAGGGAGATTTTTAAGGCTGTGATGATCAACAGCTTTTGGCTGGTGACACAGCTCGTTCCCTGGAATTCTCACTGTTAATATATAAAGGCTTTTCTAAGTCATTAAAGCTCCCAGCCACGTTGGGGTTGCTGGGCTGGGCCTGTCATTAGTCACAGCCCTGTTTATAATCATGTACCAATAAAAATAGTCAGAAATACCAAGTCCTTCACTCTTGGAGTGCAGCCTCTCATATGTGACAGCAGGAGAAATGGGAATAATTTAGTGATGTGGTGAGAACACGTCAAAAGATGTGATTCAGCGCATTCTCTAAAAGTTGTGTATTTAAACAGTTGCTGCTTTTACTCACAAGGTGTAGTGTTGAATGGTTCTAACTTTTTGAAGCTGAATGGAGGGCTGGCTTCAAACCCAGCTGTAATCTTTAATTTGGCTTCCACGGAGTCTCCAAAGGTGGATGCTGGGACCCCTCATTCCGATGTTCAGCACCCGAGCGCGTGGCAGCTTCCAGGAGATGGGGATTGAAAAAGGGATGAGGCACGAGATCTAAAATCGCTGCTCCAGCTTTGTCTGAAGTGGAGATTTCATTCCTTTTGGCCTTTCTTTCCTTTCCTGTGCTGCCAGGAGCCTCAGAGATAAGCTCGTGTGGGGCTGGGTGTGTGGTTTAGTGCTCCTTCGGTTTGATTCCTTCTTAGCCGGGGATGACTGAGCCACGCACCAGTGCTGGCTTCCACCTTCCCATTCCCAGCTGGATCCTGCTTTCCCTGGGCTGTGGCTTGGCTCCTGCCCGTGTTGGGGTCCTGTGGCATTGCCCTGGGAAGGGGCAGGGTGTGGGACCACCGGGCACAGCTGGTTTGGAGCTGGGCTCTGCCCGGAGCAGCGGATCCGTGTGGGTGAGAGCGTTGCTGTTTCATCTGGGCGGGAGCTGGGGCTTGGTGGTTCTGTTTTGCTGCCATCCCACTCCTTTCCCAAGCTTGTCATCTTTTTATACAGCGTGGCACTCGGGAGAGGGGCGGGGAGTCCTTGGGAAAGCCACGGTGTGGACGCGGGGAGATGGGTGAGATATTGAACAGCAGCTCGTGCCTCCTCCTGGTGCCCTGTGCTGGCAGCCTGTGATTCACCCTGCTGCCATCCAGTTCCAGCTTATCCCTGGGAAGAGCTGAAACCCTTCCTGGCGAGGGATGTGATCCTGCTTGGAGCAGGAATGTTGCTTAGAGTGTGTGAGGTGACCGGGCAAGGAGGGCTCTTGGGTCTGGGGTTGCCCTTTCCTTAGGTCACTGCATGATCTATGGGAGAATGAACAGAAGATTTGGTTCCATATTCCAGCTCTGTAGGATGCTTAAGCCTTAAAAAGTTAAGTTTGTTAAATTATTTTTCAGGAGGTGGACGTTGGGTGCTGTACACGAGCAAGGCGCAGTCCCAGGCACTGTGTAAATCCCCCTGCTCCGGGTGGAATTGTTTGATGAAAACACAAATTCTTGTCAGGAGCTCTGCAGAGACCTGCTGTGTTTGGTGTAGTTTGAGGATGTTGAGGATCATGGAATGATTTGAGTTGGAAGGGACCTTAAAGCTCATCTCGTTCCACCCTGTGCCATGGGCAAGGGCACCTCCCAGGTTGTTCCAAGCTCCATCCAACCTGGCCCTGAACACTTCCAGGGATGGGGCAGCACAGCTGCTCTGGACAGGGAATGACAAATGTGACTTAATTATAGAAGGCAGAAGATCCTTCCTTACCCTCTGAATTTATTACAAACTGGACCTGCCTCCTGCGTGCCACAGGGAATGTTGAAAAGGTGGTTGCAGAATGTGTAAAAGTCGAGTTACGCAACTGTCCAGGATTATACAATGGCCTGTCCCTCGGTGACCCAGGTGACTTTATGATCTGGTGATGGAAACGAATAAATGGTTTGTTTTAAGTAGATGGAAAACTTTCTGTGGCCACTGAGGATGTTTGCATGATGTAGTTGTCAGCCACGTGAGCTTGAAATACAATAGACAGAATTCAGCAACACACAGGGCAAGGCTTACAATAAGAATACCTGGTGTTTAATCCTAATTTTGCCACAGGCATCTTGACCTTGAATTCAACGTGTGCTTATTCACCTTGAGGCACTTGAAGCACTGGCAGAAGGAGCAGAGTCTTCAGGAGGTTGTTCCTTGTCTTCAATGATCACAGTGGGTGGGATTGCCAAAGTTTAAAGGAAAGGAGGGGGGAAAGGCTTTTTTTGGTGTTTAAAGTGGCTGTTAACCTAATAACCTGTGCTAATTAAAAGATGCAGGAGCAGTGGATTCGGGGCTGGAGTGGTTGTTGTGACTGGAGACATGAAAAGGTCCCGTGTAATTCGGTGACCCTCGGGTTGGAGCACGCACGGCTCCGGCTCCGCCGGGGGATGTGCTCGGAGCAGGGCCGAAAAAAAATATCTTCTGCTTGTGTAAGCAGTGGGAAAACAAGCAGACACTTTATACTCTGGAAAGCCCAGTAAGCCTCAGGAAATTCCTGCATTCTTGATTTTATTTTGTGGCAGAGGACTGCGGGGTGTGTGTTTGAAAGATGAGCAAGGTTGCGTCGCTCGGGCCCAGCGCCGCGGACTCGATAAGCCAGGGCTGAATGGCTCATTGTTCCCTGCGGGAGCCCGATCAGCTGTCACTGCTCCCCTCCAAAACACTGCCTTTCTTTATAAAGGAAAAGTGCTGATATCGCATTTCACGCTGAAGGAGAAGTTGCTGGTTCTTGCTGCCGTTCAGCGAGGGAGCTGTGTGTGAAGTGTCCCACCTCGAGAGCCCAGGGCTCGAGCTGCGTTGGGAGTTTCTAATTAAAACACTCGTGCTCTGCTGATCTTCTTGTCTTTGAGAGCTGCTGGTTTTTTGGAAGTGGTCCTTTGTACTTCTGCTTTTGCTCCAGAAGGTGGTTTTCCGATTCGGAGCATTGTAGAGAATGTCCAATTTTGCTGGGTTGTTGCTCTTATAAAAAATCCCTCCATTGAGGCACCGAGGAGGGTTAAAGCACCTGAATCTGGTGTTTGCCATCCCTACCCCAATCTTCTTTTCGAATGTGGTGCCTGCTGCTCATCCATGCTAAGAGGGTTGCTGACTTCTGAAAAATTGCAGATGAGCAATCCCTAAATGCACAAATAAAAACATCACAGGCAAACAAGGTATTTGCTGCATTTGAATCCTGACCCTCTTTCTTAACGTGCTTAGCAGAAAACACCAGCGTTGCTCAGGTATTTTGGGATCCCTTTCAATGAGTCCTTAACTTACTAAAATTAGTCTTTTGTCCAGTAGCTTCTGAAAAGGTCACAGAGTTGTTTCTGTGCTGGGAACATCCCTTTTGGTGAGGAAAGGGTGGAGGAGAAAACACAAAGGGAGGAAGAGCTTTCTAATACTCCTTGTGTTGAAGGATGTTCCTTTTTGGATGTCAGACCTGCAGGTGAGCGTCAGGCTGAGGATCAGGAGAACTGAGTGATGGCAGCAAGGAAACATCACCTTCCCAGCAATTTTGGTGCTGTTACCACCTCCTTTGCTTTAAAATGCCTTAATGGCAAAGCCTCAGGTGGGATGGGGGTGTCTGGTTTGCATTTCCCTGGTTAAACCTGTCACTCGTGCAGAGCCTTGCAAATCCTGGAGTGGGTTTGTGGCTGGGGCTCGAGCTGAATGTGTGCAGCACATGTTGAGCATCAGCAGCAGATTTTTACGTAAGTGCTGGCAGGTCTGATGTGTGTGAGCATCCCAGCTTTCCCCGTGGCCCTCCCAGGCCCTGCCAATCCTGAAACACCAGCTGGGACAGAGCAAACAACAAAGGCAGCTCAGAAGCAAAGGAATCTCCGAAGTTGCGGTAAATGCAGCGCGCAGGTTTTACCTGGTGTGGCTCGTGCTTCCCTGCCCGTCCAGGGCCAGGTTCCTCGTGGATTTGTCTCCTCAGCACCCTTAGAGCCAGCCCTGGAGGGTGCTGAGCCCTGCCTGGGGTCACCCCACACTCTTCCCACTGAGCTGGGGCATCCCTGAGCCTGGGGAATTGGCGGTGCTGGGGTGGTTTTGGTTAAAGAAGTGCATGGATGGGTCAGGTTGATGTATTTGCCTGTAGCTGTGCTTTCTGATGAAGGAACTCAGCTTCTCTGGTTTTTAAGATTCTCTCCTGGGGAAAAAATTAAACTTGACCAGCTTTGCCCCCACATTACAGCGTTGACTCCTCCTTTTCAACAGCCTTGCTGCCTGTATTCCCTCCTTGCAGCAAAAGCCCCTGGGTACCGCGGGCTGAGGAGTTTGGAACCACCAAATTCAGTGCTAATCAAGGTCATCTTCAAGCTTGAAAACCCCACATTTGTGCAGATTTTAATTTTTTTTTTTTCTTTTTGGCAAGCCTGACTGGGAGCCGTGTTTTCATCCATGTGGTTTGGGTTTTGGAGTCCCTAAAATAAAGATGCGGGGTTTTGTTCACAGCAAATCCCGGATTCCCTAAAACTGTTCCCGCAGATGTGAGCACGATCCGAGGCAACTGATCCTGGGAGTGCATGGCAGGAATGAAAGCATGGAGGTCCAGATGGCTCTTTTTTTTTCTCCTGGGCAAAGGGACAAACTCGTAGAGGAGCCAAGCTGCTCTCCGTGATTTTCCGTATTTCAGGAATCAGCGGTGAAGTCGTTGATTTTTAAAGAAACTGCATTTGGGAAATGATCCCTGCCCGCCCTCCCTCGCGGTGATGGAGCTGTGGGCGCCTGCAGTCGCAGTGTGGAGGTGTGAGGAAAAGCTGTGACTGCTGGAAACCTGGAATTTTATTGCTGGTTCTGGGTTCAGCTTGGAACAACGCATCTTGGAAAACCTTTGGAGGGAGCAGCACTGGCAGTCAGGCCGTGGCAAATCTCTACAGTTTGACTGCTCAAAGACCTTTAGATGAAAGGGCACGTTTTATTGATTTCATGTTGAGTTTATTGCCTGTGTAAAAGCCAAATAGCCTTTGCTGGCTGCATCACTGAATATTTCTGCATTTCCAGACTGGGACTGACACACTTCTGCTGTGTTTGCTTGCCCTCTTTGACCGTGAGTGAGTCATTTTACTATTCTGTCCCTCAGATTCAGGATCAGTGGGATAAGGAGAGCACAGGGCTAATGGGAGAAGCTTTCATGTTTGTAAAATATTGTATTGTTGTTATCAATAATAATTACGCTGTGATTATTATGATTATGTATTAATAATTAATTATCATATTAACACTGATATCTGTGTGCTTTATGGGGTCCTTAGATGGAGATATGTTACTTGCAGGTATTTTAAAAAGAGAAGGAGCCTTCCTGGAGATGATTTCCTGATGGGAAGTGCTCTGGTGTTGGCTCTCCAGAGGGGTTTCTTCATCTCTTTCACGGCTTGGTTTATAATGAGCTGCACAGCTGGAGACTCAGGAACAAACTGAATAATCTGAATTTGGTGCCTTTGGGGAGTGCCCCAGAATGTGCAACGTCTTGTTTCTGCATCAGGAGTAGTTTGCAGAGGAATTTGATAGAAATTCCCTGAAGTGATTTGCTGAGCTGACGTGGGGGATTGCAGCATTCAGTCCTTTTTCCAGACGGGGATTCAGTACATTTTTAGGCAGTGACCACTCGTTCCCCGTGCCAAAAATGCACTTGACACTTGTAACTGATGCACTTTTCAGCAACAAAGCTTCGCTGTGCACCAGACTGCAGGGTTTGGGATGGATTTCCTGCGACTGGTGTGTCCAAAATGCAGCGCCAGTCGTTTTCTGCCTGCAGATAGAGTTAATCACCACAAGGGAGCCTGGCTGACACTAATGAGGGAACATATTTTTTAACGATGTTTTACTGGAGAATTGTGATGGTGTTTTTCTGTGATGGGATTGTGTTTTAATCTGCAGTGCTTTTATTTGTTGCAGAGATCCGTGCCCAATTGGTAGAGCAGCTGAAATGCCTTGACCAGCAGTGCGAGCTTCGGGTCCAGTTACTGCAGGACTTGCAGGATTTCTTCCGCAAGAAGGCAGAGATTGAGATGGATTACTCAAGGAATTTGGAGAAGTTGGCTGAGAGATTCCTGGCTAAAACTAGGAGCACCAAAGACCAGCAGTTCAAGTAGAGTATTTGCCTTTTGTTTCTGCCCCTTTTTTTTCCCTCTGCTGTAGATTTAATTGCAAGGACAGGAATGGAAAAGAGAGTTGTTACAGGGAATGTAGGCACCAGCACTGCTCTGACTTCCAGAGCCAAATATTCCCCAGGTTTGTGTTGGACACAGAAGCCATTCCCTGTTTCTGGGTAGCCTGGCTGCTCACTGCATGTCAGTAATTCCTGGTAGGCTGTGCCTTGTTAACAGGGAACGGGATGTAAGAACTGGAATGTGCAGAAGGAGTCATTTTCTTGGGAAAGGTGGGCAAAGCCAGGATTTCCTTCAGTGGCTTTGGTTTTCTGAAGGGAAACTGTTCCCAATCCGTTCCATGCTGTCAGTTCTCCGTTTTCAGTATCCCACACATGCTCTGTGTGGGAGTTGTGTTGCAGCTCTGCTACTATCACTTCAAACAGCAGAGAAATCACTTCCAGAGAGAGCTGAGCCACTGTGGGTGGGGGAATCCCTGGATACCGAGCTGGTGGGACTCCATTAAAATCTAAACATGTCCTCACTGACAATCTCTTGACTCTCCTGCTTGAAACATCATTTACAAGTGGGTCTGGCCGTGCTGCTGGGCTTGTTGCTGGATGTTGGTTCTTCCCCACTTCTCCGAGTTGGGATCACTAATGCAGATGGAACGTGGTTTCGTGGGTTCACATCCTTCTGGTTCTCCTGAGGTGCTTTTCATCCATGGGTTCTCCTGAGGTGCTTTTCCCAGGAGAAGGGGCTGCAGGAGGGGGGTGTGTGGGTGAGGAAGGGGCTGCGTGGCACGGCCACGTGAGCCCGGCACGGCGCTGCCCTGGGTCACATCTGGCCAGTGCTCAGCCTTGTTGGGTTGTGTTGTCAGGGCAGCAGCTGGGGAAAACACGGAGCAGCAGCAGCAGCCTTGGGATCTGAATCATTTGTGCTTTGGACATTTCGGGCTGAGAGGATCCATCTGGGCCTGCCCCCGCCCAAAGTGCAGCGTCACTTTTCGCACTGTTTGGGTCGGGACGTTCTCGCTGTGTTTGTGTTGTGTTGTTGCTGTGGTTGGAGGGATGTGGGGACACAGCAGCTTCCCGTTTCCAGCAGCAGCTCTTTTTGTGGAAGCTGCTAAGGAGGCACCATTTTAGTTTCCTGTCTGCACAGCTTTGATGTCATTCACTTCAGTCCTCGTTTAGAGCACACGTTGTGCTGCGTTCTCAGGAAAGCCTGGCTCCAGAGCAGAGCTGTTGGACAGACTGCAGGAGAGTTATTCTGCATATCCATAGACCTGTCAGAGTCTGAAGGATTTCTTCTTTTCCTGTAGAGTGAAAGTGTTGTTACAACTATAAACTGTGCACATCCTGCACGTGCCTTTAAGATGGCACTGAAGAGATGATGTCATGAATTACGACTTTCCTCTGCAGTATGATTGGTGTTTTCAGTTGATTTTGTTGTTATTTCTGGTGAAAATCAAGGTGATTTTCTTTATATTACGTGATGTGAAACATCCCATCGGAAACACTTTTGTATTCAGCTTGAGAAAGTTGCGTAGAACTTATCTTCTGTTTGGGGATTCAGAATGCATTTATAATGTGGAAGTTTTGATCAGAGTTGAGCAGAACCCTGCAGGATTTGCAGGGAGGGGGCTGGTGCTGCTCAGGCTCCTGATTTCACTTACTTTAGCAGCAGATTCCTGCTCCTAAATGAGGTTGCTCCTACCAGAAAAATGCCTTGCTCTTGGAATATGTTATCCCTGCAAGGCCTGAGTCCTAAAGACACAAGTTAATTTGCTCAAGAGTTGGAATAAGAGAAAAATAACTCAAAATCCAACGTGTGTGGGCAGTGTTGGTCCCAGCAGTGGCACAGGCCAGGCTGTCCATGCAGCACTTGTTTGGTCATTTGTGCGCTGCCTGTGCCAGTCAGAAGTGTCAGAATGCCACAGGGATCCATCAGGAAGCAATTCCCATGGTAATCACCTGTCCCCAGCTCTGCTCTGTCTGAATCACGGGCAGTATCTCAGCTGGCATCTCTTGTGGGGATGCTGGAATCCCATTGGGAGCCCCCCGTTTGATCAAAGCCAGCCATCAGCTCCTCGGGAGCTGGGATTACACATCTGGGAGAGGAGCCCAGGCGGGTGCTGCTCTGTAATTGCCTGCCTCTGACCCTATAAATACCCCATAATATCCTGCTCTCCCCAGAACCCGGTAATTATGTCGGGAGGTACCGTATCATTCCCTGCCTGCTCCCCATGGCACATCCCGTTTTTAGATCTCCTGACACACGGGAGGAGTGTCTGGAGAGGAGATCTGTCAGCAGCCAACCCTGTCATTTGCATGTGCTTTCCTGCTCGGCAGCTATTATGTAATTGCCGACTTGCTCCGACTGTGTGTGTGTAAGGGAACGCTCTCCAGGGCACGAGGCTTCAGGCTGACCCCTGAAATTGGATTGTGTGGCTTCCTCCAGCAGCCGTCTCCACGCTGGGAAGAGCACAGGCTTCAAGGAAAAGAGAGGTGTGGGAGGTGCAAGCTGCAGTGGGGCTTCTCAAAACATAATGAGGTTTATTTTTCTTCGATGTGGCTGTCTCAGAGTTGAGCAGGTGGCCACGTTTACCTTGAATCCCAGGATGGTTTGAGTTGGAAGGGACTTTAAATATCATCCAGTCTCTGAATATCTCACACTATCCCAGGTTGCTCCAAACCTGGCCTTGGACACTTCCAGGGATGGGGCAGCCACAGCTTCCCTGGGCACCCTGTTCCCATTTCTCACAGGGAAGAATTTCTTCCCAATATCCCTTCTAACCCTGCCCTCTGTCGATTTGAAGCCATTCCCCTTATCCTGTCACTCCAGCCCCTTGTAAATCATCTCTCTCCATCCTTCTCATCAGCTCCTTCAGGCACTGGCAGGGCACAGTTAGATCACCCCGAAGCTTCTCTTCTCCAGGCTCAACAAACCCAGTTCTCTGAGCTTTTCCTTGCAGGAGAATTTTCCATGTGGGTTTTGAGATGGGGGTGGCTGGGTCTGGGCAGCAAACTGAGCCTGGCTGGGGCTGGGCTGAGAGGGTGCCTGACAGAATGCTCAGTTTGAAGCTTCACTGGAGCATCTTAAAATGATTTACAGGGGTAGGTGTGTGTTGTCCTCATCTGATGTCTCTGAAGAAGGGGAACAGATTGATTTAGCCACGGTGACACAGGAGTTGATGGCAGTTGGATACAGCCCAGGTTTTACTTGCTTTTAACTCCTCTGCCATGGCTGTTAGACCTCTCTGTGCCTCTTCTCTTTTAAATTATTTTTTTCAATGAGAAGAGGCTATTAAAGGGCATAGTCACACCAAATATTTGGTGTATATTTTAAATGTATTCCTCAGTATTTGTTGGTGAATACCCAAAGCCCAAGTCTTATAACTGTGGTTGCTACAGGAGCTTGTTTGCCCCAGGTTTGGTACCTAAGGTATAAATCAGAGCATCCATCTCACAGGTGGCTCTTGGGTCTGCAGGCTGCAGAGCTGGGTGTGACTTCAGCCCCAAAAAAAGGCTCTGTCCCACTGCTCTGAGACCCTGGGACCTTCAACCCCAGGCTTCAATTCTCTTTTTTCATGTGATTTTTGTCCTGGAGGCATTTGCCTATTCAAATCACCAGTCAACAGTATGAAAACCATAGCAAATCTTGAGTGATTGCTTTTGAGGGAGAAAATGAAGGAAAAAAAAAAAAAGACAATGCTATTTTAAGGTCATATTTTAAATCAAGATAATCTTTGGAAGCAGGATCCTGAGTAGCAATTGTCAGCTGGAGAGCTGAATGTCCAGGATATCCCAGCATGAAATTCAGATGGCTTTCTGGCAGCCTTTGCCTTGAAGTAGAAGATGCAGAATAAGTCTGGCAACCTTCAGGCTGAGCACTTGTAAACAACAGATGTTCATAACTGGAATCTTTTGGAAGAGAAGGGCAGGGAGCAGCATGGATGTCCATGCTTGTAATTCTCAAAATTTGCAGTTAACACCGAGCTGTGTCAGGGAAAAATCAAACGTGGATTTGAATGAGCAGCTTGCAGAGAAGTTCAACTTTAATTTTCCTAAAAGCAGAGTGATTTCTCTGAAGCAGAGATGATAGAGGTTGTGAGGGAGGAATTGACAAAGGCATTTGGGTCACGTGGGCTTCACTTACATTATTATTATTAATAATAATAAACATTGTCATAGGCTATTTTTTGTGGTTCATTTTGCTGGAACTGAGTCCTACACATTTTATTCTGAGCCTGTCAAATAACCCCATTTGGAAGGTTTTTGTAAGCATTAAACATTCATTGATTCAGTGACCTCCGTGAATGCAGAGAACCAGGGATCCATGACCAGCAAAAATGGATGTAAAACCTCAGGGAGGATTTTTGTGCCGTTTTTCATCATCTCAGTGATGCCAGTCTCACACCACATTGTTGTGATTGTAGCCTCTCTTGCCAGAGCACATTGCAGAGGACAAAATTCAGAGAGGGTTGAAAGAGTATTTAGAGGAACAATTAAATCTCTGCTCTCACACTTGGCCCAGCTCCAGCTCTGAGGCTTTGCAGAGTTGACTGTCCTGGGATGCACCAGCTTTGGAAAAGTCTGCTGGACACATCTAGGAAACATCTGAATATTTTGGGAGATCAGGAGGTGGAACAGGAGACTTCAGGTGTTGTTTTAAACACCTCATTCACAGCAAGGATGGTCAGGGAAGTTTTCTGTTCCCATGGACAGTGGGACATCCCTTAGGATTATTTGTTTTGTCATTGGTTATTTTTTAAAATGTGAGTCTATTTTGTAAGATAATTTTTCTGCCGTTTCCTTGCAATGCCCAACTCGGTGTCGCTGGCATCTGTCGCTCTCCCCTGCTTGCCTTAAAGCAGATAAATCTTGGGTTGTCTGCAAGTCCCTCGTATGAATGAGTAATTTAATTAAGACTTTTCAGATACTCGAGACTCAATCTTCCCTTCTGATCTTTTTGAGACCCAGCTGAAACCTTTGAAGTGGAAGTTGCACAGGACCCGATCAAGATAAAACCCGAGAAACCACAGGGCTCCATCGTTTGTGGTTCCCTAAAAATCTGTGCTCAGCTTCCTCTTCCTGCTCCCAGCCAGCCCCGACTGCTGTGATCTGCTTTAATTTAGGCTAACCTGAATAAACTCTCCACGTTCACTATCATCACGCTATCTTCACACCAGGAGAAACAGTGCTTGAAATAAACCTGGGCCTTGGCATCTTCTTCCTCTTCCTCCTCATGGGAGAAGTCTGAGTCAAAAAGTTGTTGTCAGAGTGAAGGCACCAGCACTTTGGGGAAAGTTTGTATTTACATCCTGAAGTTTTTGGGGTGATCTCATCAGTTTTACCTCTCCAGGGTGAATGGGGGCTCTGTCACTCTGAGGAATGTGTGGGAATGGAGCTCGGAATGATATTTCCCTTCCCTTTTCCACCCCTCCTCTGTGGTGACGTGGAACTGGGATTCAGAGTGCCTTTGCCAGCTCCGTGGAGAGGTGAAATGGTTAATGGGAATCGCAGTTTGCTCCCTGCCAGCTGCTGTGGTGAGGATTGAAGGGGTTCTGCTGTCAGCAGTTGTAGAACTCCTGCTCCACGTTGGGAAAACTGCGCCCGTGTCCCACCCCAGGAGAAGCTGCGGTTCCAGAGGTGCTTTGAAAGTTAATGTGTGTGGAGTTTTAAAGGATGCTTGGGAGGTTTGAAGCAAATCTTTCCTTTTCTCTTTCATTTCTGCCTTGAGTATCTGCTTTTCGCCGGGAGAATTGTCACCAGCAAATAATTCAGGAGAGAGGTTTTGCCTCCCTTCCTTGCCGTGAAAACGCTGGGTCTGTACAAAAGCAAGAGCCCATTCCAGCAGGGCACTGAAGGGGTTATTGAAACCAAGAGACAGCAAGAAATTAAAGGAATTTAAAATGAGGATCTGGCCGTGTGTGGCTGCCCGGGGCCGAGCATCCCGAAGGTGACAATCCCGGCCGCGCACTGGGAGCGTGTGGGCTTCGGGATGATTTTTCCCTGCAGGATGGCCTTTCATGTGTAACCACACGGAGTGTGTCAACAACCCATCTGGCGCCAGCAGACACCAGCGATTCCCCTCACCAGCCTTTCCATGGGCTCCTGGTATTCCTGCTATTTGCTGCCTTGGAATTGCTGGGGCTGTTGTGGCCGGGACAGCTGGGATTTGTGCAGTTAACTCCTGCAGCTCTCCTGCTTCTCCCTGGGGCTCCAGCTTCCTTAGGGAAGGCTCTCCTGCTCCTTCCCGTGGATTCCAGAACTCCTGGTGCTGGTGGAATCCCATGGATTCCAGAACTCCTGGTGCGGGTGGAATCCTGTGGATTCCAGAACTCCTGGTGCGGGTGGAATCCTGTGGATTCCCGTGGATTCCAGAACTCCTGGTGCTGCTGGAATCCCGTGGATTCCAGAACTCTTGGTGCTGGTGGAATCCCGTGGATTCCCATGGATTCCAGAACTCCTGGTGCAGGTTGAATCCCGTGGATTCCCATGGATTCCAGAACTCCTGGTGCTGGTGGAATCCCGTGGATTCCCATGGATTCCAGAACTCCTGGTGCAGGTGGAATCCCGTGGATTCCCATGGATTCCAGAACTCCTGGTGCTGGTGGAATCCTGTGGATTCCCGTGGATTCCAGAACTCCTGGTGCTGCTGGAATCCCGTGGATTCCAGAACTCCTGGTGCTGCTGGAATCCCGTGGATTCCCGTGGATTCCAGAACTCCTGGTGCTGGTGGAATCCCATGGATTCCCGTGGATTCCAGAACTCCTGGTGCTGGTGGAATCCCATGGATTCCAGAACTCCTGGTGCGGGTGGAATCCCGTGGATTCCCGTGGATTCCAGAACTCCTGGTGCTGCTGGAATCCCGTGGAATCCC
Source organism: Falcunculus frontatus (assembly GCA_013398115.1). Lineage (NCBI taxonomy): Eukaryota > Metazoa > Chordata > Aves > Passeriformes > Falcunculus > Falcunculus frontatus. The sequence goes on from VZRV01008979.1 coordinate 64,381, forward strand.
ATGGATTCCAGAACTCCTGGTGCTGGTGGCTCCCAGCTCTTCCAGGCTGCTCCCGGTGGGTGCTGGAGCAGTAAATGGGCTCTGAGAGGGGTTTTGAGGCAGGATTTTGGACAGCAGGAACAAGGTCAGCTGGTGGGAGAGTCTGAGGGTTTTTTGGTTCCTCTGTTTCATTCCCAAACTCTTCGTGGTAGCTGGGTAATTGTCACTTGTAGCTCTGCCAGCTTTGGAGGGCACAGGCTGAGTCAGTGGGTGAAGCAGTCCTGGATCACAAGCTGCAGTCATTCCTGAGCTTTCCAGTTTTTTTTTACTTAAGGAAAAAAAAAAATCAAGATCAGCTGTTCTGAAACCCTTTATCTAAAATTATCCATATTCCAGCACAAATCCAGCCGTTGGCGTCACGAGAAGGGTAATGAAGCTCTGCCCTGGCTCAGTTTTCCCATTTTCCCAGTGTCAGGCGTTTCTTGCAGCAGAGATCGCTGTCCTTTCAAGTGCAGAATATTCCCTTTTCAATGGAAATTAAACTGCAGTTCTTTTAGGAGGAAAGAAATCTGATAGAGTCGCGTACAGCAGTCAGGGAGAGCTCTGGCTTTGCCCCACAGGTTTTACTCTTTTCTAGATAAATATTATTGTGCTGTAAATGGATGATAAACAGAGCTGGAAGGGAAGTAAATGATGTCGTTAAGGCTCCACCTGGATCTGCTGCTGGAGCACCCTGTGAGAGCCCAGCTTTCATCTGGGATGAAATGCTGCCCTGAGAGCCAGCTTATTCCTTCCAGTAAATGAAATGCTGACCCAAATAAACCGAGGTTCCTCTCCTCTCCCCTTTGTGCTGCTCATTTGCTGGGTGCATCGGCCGAGAGAAGGTGGGGAAAGTTCAAAGATGAGAAAATAAAGCTGCTTTTAGGAGTTCTGCTGTCTGTGGCTGGGGACAGATAGAGAGAGATGCCTCCACATAATGGGCTTTGCACATGAGACACAGCATTTTGTTTCCTAGGCAGACGCTGTTGAGCTCACTGGGTGCTTCAGGTCTTTTTTATTGTGGTTAAGACCCAAATGCTGGAGACAGGACTGTGAAACCTTTTGTCAGACGCTGGAGCCATCGCCCTGCCTCAGGCTCTGATTTATGCACAAAATCCTGGATTCAAAGGGAAAAATTAAAGCCTGCATTTGGCACAGCGCTGCTTGCATTTTCAGCATCTGTTTGTTGGGGGACAAAAGCTCATGGGGGTGTGGGGAAATGTAACTGAGGGTGTATTTTCTGTATTCTCCTTTGCTCCTCAGCATCCCACCCACCCCACAGCTGCATTTACAGATCCAGAATCGTGGTAGAGTCTTACCCAATTGTTGCTATTTTGTGTCCTTGTAGGAAGGATCAGAACGTGCTGTCACCAGTGAATTGCTGGAACCTGCTGCTCAACCAGGTGAAGAGGGAGAGCAGGGACCACACCACCCTCAGTGACATTTATCTCAACAACATCATCCCACGCTTTGTCCAGGTCAGCGAGGACTCAGGACGCCTCTTCAAGAAGGTAACTGAGTGCTACAGCACAGAACTTTTGCTTTGGTTCTTCTAAAATGCAATTCCAGCTGTTACTCCTGGTGGATTGATTTATTGGGGGATGTTTTCCTCTTTGGGCTTGACTTACCTTTGATTATTTCAGTCATTTTCCCCAGTGTGGCCAGTTGAGATTTGTTGGTCTAAATTAAGGCTCTGTTTTTCTCTTCTTAGCCTATCCCACAGTTCTGTATGGAGGTTGAAAATTTAATTAAATAAGCAGAAACATTCCAGTTCTTCAACTCTGAACATTAGTCAAGAACAACCCTCTAAAGACAGGATTTTATCTGCCATGGAGAAATTACTGTTAAAAGAAAAATTAGGGAGAATTCCTGCTATATTAGATAATAAAAGGATGTATTGTCCTTATCTGGGAAAAGGAGAAAACGCTGCTGGAGGTCTCTTTTGTTTGCCTCATCCTCTTGATTTCCACCTGGGAAGGAAGGTGGGACAGTGTGGGAGGGTTTTCCTATTAGCAATCTGTTCTTGCAGTTGAAGAAACACGATCTGGAGGCTTTGAAGGTGCTGTTCAGTGGCGATGCCTGGTCCCTGCAGAGAGATTTGCCAATGGCTGCAGCATCTGCTGCCTCACGTGTTGGAATCATTGCAGCTCTTTGCTTCGAAAAGCCATTTCTCTGCCCCTCTCCCACCCCCTGCACTGTGTCCTGAGCTTGGGGAGTTCTTTCTGCTCTAGGAAGGCCTGGAAAAGGGAGAGATTGTTCAGATATTTCGTATTTTCTGTCAGTTGCTCTAAGTGCTAAGAGAAACCTATAAAAACAGTTTGTTTAGGCTGTTGGAAAATGAACAATGCTTGATGCCATGTGTGAAGTTTCACATCAAGATGCACTTGAAGGAGCAGCATCTTTGCTGTGTGTTACCTGCAGAGCAGGGTGCCTGTGCCCTGTTCCAGCAGGTTTTTGTGGGTGGGATTTCTCCAGAAGAACAAAAATCTGTGGTGTTCCCTCTCTCTCCCACCTGGTCCTTGAGTTTTTAATGGAGGATGAAAAATATATTCCAGTTCTACATTCTGCTTCTCTTACACTTGTTTTTTTTTTTTAAGTCATTGCCCGAGCAGAGGAGGAATCTTCTCCTTTTCAAGTAACATCACACTGAGGCCTTTTTGACCTTTTAAAACTTTCTGGTAATTACATTATGGTTGATTAGATACTTACACGGGATTATTGAATGGCAGTTACTCTTCAATTCCTCTAATCCCTCCAAAGGAGGAGTAATCTCCCTGCTGAATTTCAACAAGGGCTGTGCTGGAGCAAGGTGGAAAATGCCTTGGCAGAGCAGTACTTGGAAACTGATATTATCCCAGTTTGGCTGGAAATGGCAACTGCGTTTTAGAAACCAGGGCAAACCCGTGTTTATATTTTATTTTGGGCAGCAGGGCTTGAATAAAAACACATAAATAACCAATCAGCAGCACAATACATCTCTGGTTTGTTTCTCGCAGGCCGAGGGCAAACTCCACATTAATTTGTGCAAACAAAAGGGCATTTGTTGCTAAATCCCAGCTACTTGTTTGGCTGTTTGCCAGGAATACCAGGTTGGCTGAAGGCCAAATCAGGTGTTTGATTACTGCACCACTTGTGCTGGGTGGTTAAAACCAAAAATTGCATCCTCTGTTATCTGGTAGCAGCTGATAAATAGAGAAATTTGGCTGACGTGGACCTACTTGTGCTTTTTCACTTGAGTCTCTTCCCTTCCTGTGCTGCAAGAAGCAGCTTGAATTGGTACAAAAGGGACTGCAGGCTAGAAAACAGATGAGGTGTGTGATTAAAATATTGCAAATCAGCTTTGCAATCCGTGGATTTAAAGAAATGTTACCCATTTATGAACCCCCTCTGTGGCACGTTTGTAAAATATCCCCAGAGCAGCACAGAAGTTGTCAGGGCATCTCTGAACTTCAAGTAAATGGGAACTTTTCCAGCTTTTTGCCTTTTCCTGGGTTAAAAACAGGGACAAGTGGCTGAAGTTGCTGGCAAAGCCAAGGCTGCCTTTCTGTAGGTGTTGATGGGGAATCCACCAACTTATATTTAGGAAGGTTTTAAATAATGCCATGAAATAGGGAGAGGATGGTGACACAGAGATCCTCATCTGCTGAGGGCCGTCCAGAGCAGATCCTGAGATATAAAATCCTTTCCTTGGGCCGTTTTTGTCCAATCAATGTTTTGTGTCGTGCTGGGATCGAGCGGGTGGGATGGGCAGGGAAAAAAAGGAGGTGCTTGAGGTCCCTTTTGTCGCTGAACTCTCGAGCTGCTGCATCTTTTAGTGTGTGGAGAGCTTTTCAAAGGACAGAGTGCAGCTGTGATCCAGCACAGGGGCTGGGTGTGTGTGATAAGGGCTGTGCTGGGAAGGAAACGCAGCCTTGTGGCAGCGAGGAGGGGAAAGCCAAGGGAGCTGGAGCAGCACAGAGCCTGAGGTGGGGACACCAGCTCCTTCTTCATCCAGAGCAGCAGCAGGAGTGGTGGCAGCGTGGGTTTTGTCTCTTTGGGCTGGGGTGGAGAATGCTCAGGGGTGAGATTCTCAGGTGGTCACCCCTCAGATGGTACAAAGCAATGGTTGAGCGCGGTGGGGTTCCTGTGAGTGTGAAATCAGTGAATTCCAGCATCCCACTGGTGCTGCCTGCACTGCACATGGGCTTTGGGAGGTTTGTGTTGGCAGTGGTTGGGTTCCCAGCACCCTGGGAAGCCAGCCTGGTCCGTGGCTGTGTCTCACAGTGTCCCTGTGCTGGGATGAGGAGATCCAGGTCCTGTCACAGATCCCTCCCCAGGATGTGACACTGAGGAGGGTCCTGGCTGCATGAGGGATGGATGGAGGGATGGATGGATGGAGGGATGGAGGGAGGGATGGAGGGATGGATGGATGGATGGATGGATGGATGGATGGATGGATGGATGGATGATGGATGGATGGATGGATGGATGGATGGATGGATGGATGGATGGATAGGAGCCTGCCAGCCACTTCAAGCCCATCTATGCTGCTAAGAGCAGCTGTGTTTGCTGCCAGAGCCAGCCCTGGGGTGCTGCTGGATGAGCCCTCTGTGTCAGCCCCTTTTCTCCCCTGCCTCTGGGGTTTGTTGACTTCCCCTCTCCCTGCAGGGCCTTCCCCTGTGTGAGCTGTTTGCCCCAAAACGTGGGTTTGGATGGGAAGCTCTCAGCTGAGGTGCAGGAATTCTTGCAGCGCTGTACTTTTCCATGCCCTTGTTTTGGTTTCTCCTGAGGAAACACTTCCAGGTGTCAGTGGGAGATGCTGCTGATCAGGGGCTGGCTGCTCTGACAGTCCTACAGATGAATCCTGGTGCTGTCAGTGGGAATCTGGGATTTGTTTGCCCCCAGGGATGGTGTCAGTGCAATTCTGTGCTGCAGCGAACGAAAAGGAAGATAAATGGTGAAATAACCACTTTCCCAGCAAATAAAACTGGGAGTGGGTGGGGAATTGTCCTGGTAACAAATTGTTACACCTTGGGGAGGAGGTGATATTTTCGTGTTTGGGCAGAGTTAATGATTTAGGGCTGGCTTTGGTGCAGGGTTGGAATTTCCAGCCCCGGTGCCACCAGCGTTGCTATTCCGGTCACCTCTCCCTCTCCTGGAAGATCATCCTTCTTTGATGTCTGCTCCTTTTCATTCCTTCATCTCCTTTGATTTCTCCTGCTTATCTCCCTTCAGCGTGGCCCCTTTATTTATTAATTTCTACATTTCTATATCGGTATATGTTTTTTATATATTTTTTTTTCCAAATATTCTTCTATTTGAGCTGATTCCTGCTTTGATTTCCCCTTTTCCCTCTATCCCCTTGTCACCCTCTCTGTTTAATGTGACCCTTCATTTCTCTGCATGGAACAACCTTCCTGTTTCTTGCATGGTTATCAGGTTTTCTTGCCTCCAGACGTATCTTTTGAGTGGGCTCCCTTGGGATTATTTATACATGTATAGACCTTTGAGCAGCAGTCTCTTTAATTTGGTCTCTTTAATCACTCTTTCTGTGTTGTCTCTTTGAGGTTTTTCCTAGAAGCAGCCTGATAATCTTGTTCAAATGGAAGGAAAAACAAAACCACCTTTTTTTTAAAAGAACAGACTGCAGAAACCTCGGTCACTTTGAGCAGCGTCTGAACAAACTGATCATTTTCAGTTTGACGGATTTTTACGTAAAGAAACTGTGAAGTGACTGGCAAATGATAATGGGCAGAAAAGCAGATTTATTCTGTGTGCAGAGGGGCCTCAGGACAGGCAGTGCCTCTGAGCTGAGCCAGGTACCAGCTCAGCATCTGCCTGCCCTGCTGCGTTTAAAACACACATTTTCTGCTCTCCTTTTAGCTGGGAGGCTCCCTGGGCTGCTGGAGCAGGGACCTTTCCCTGTTGTACCCACTTAATTGGGGATATTTAAGGGGAGAAAACCCCATTTGGGATCAAGAAAAGCAACCTGAGGATTTGAAATTCTCCTCTTGTTGAACACCTTTGATGATGGAAAAAACTCCAGTTTATCTCCTGGTGCACTGCAGGGTGTTTGATGTGAAATGGAAAATCCACAATGAGTTGGTTAAAAGCCTTGCAGTAATCAAGGAAGAGGAATTATTAATTCTCTGAAGGGGTCTGTCATGACCTACTTTACAGCTGCACTGTGTCTCCTGCTGCAACTGGAACCAGAATATGACAAATCTTAAAGCACCCCACACATGGAAAAGCCACCGCGTGAAAGAAATGTAATGTTTAAAACACTGGGCATTTGTAAAAATATTTTTCCATCACGGTGTCAATTTGTAAATATGCAAATACCATGAGTAAAACTCCCACTGAGGTGCAGAGTTGGTACCTTTGTGCTACATCCCTGCTCCCCTCCTGCCACCCTTACCAACACTCCAGTGGGGATTCAAAAAACATGGCAGTATTTCACGTTCATCCTCCACCTAGGCACATTTAATGATTACTTTTAAAAAGATGCAGAGACCCGATAGTGTTCCAGAGCAGTTTCAGAATCAGCAGGTTTGGGTTCCAGTTCCAGCTGTCACCCTCTGCCATAATTAGAGATATATAGATATAAAATAGATATAGATAAAAATCTCATATCGTATTCGGTGGAATCAGTGCAGGGGCTGTGTTACACATTGACCCTCCAATGGCTTGAGCCCTTCCTGGCTGCTGTTGGGTTTATGGGGAAAGCAGCTCGGGAACTCCAGGGAATGTTTGTTTTGAAGCCATCCCTTTTTTTTGTCAGGCTTGTGAGGACACTGCTGGGGCTGGAGATGCGGGGCAGAAAATATTGACAGCATTCCTGAGCTCTCCTCTTTATTATCCCCCCCCCAAATATTTTGAAGCTGAAGTCGTTAATGTTTGGTGGAATGCGGAACAGCCCCGGCGTAGATCCCAAAAACATCTTGATTAAATTAGAGGGGAGGTGGAGGGGAGGAGGGCTGGAACAAAGAGGCTGTTGAGGAGCTGGCACGGCCCGTGCTGGGAATTTATGTTGCAGCCAGGGGTGGCAGAACCTCCAGCCCTGCACATGGTGCAGATACACCCCGGAGTAACAAAGGAGTGTGTGTTCCTGCCTGTGTGCTCAGAGCAGCCTCCCTGGGCTGGGGGAAAACCTGCATCCCCAGCCCATCAGCCCTGCCAGCTCCTGCTCTGGCTTCCTTGGGTGCTGCTGGTGCTTTTCCAGGCTTGCAGAGGAAGGGAAGGTTTTTATGACCTCTCAGTGCCCAGCAAAGGTGAGGAGCTGCCCCACTCTCCCCACCCTCAGGTGTGCAGGGAGCTCCTGTGCCATCTCCTGAGGATGCTCTTCCACCCAGATCATCTCCAGGAGAAGGGTTTAACCTGATCAGATAAGGAGGAGACACAGTTTGTGGGGACACCCCCACCCCACACGCACACCCAGCTCATTAGTGGAGCCAATTAATTAAGATTTTGTTGCACAAGCCTTTCCTCATGTTGAGGGAGGTGCAGACGAGCTTGGTTGCAGGTACAGCCAGGAGTAGATCACAGTAAAGCTGATCAGAATATCTTTTATTTATTGCCTTTTCCTGGAAGATTGTTTACAAAACGAATCGTTCTGCCTCTGCAAAACACACAGAGTAAAGAGAAAATACAGAACAATGTAGAATTTGCTGCTGCACCAGCAATTGGTGTCTGGAGACATTCACAACTGCCAGGGCTGTTGTTGTCTTTCCTTGGCATGGATTTTATTCATAATTCCACGGCACTTTCTGGCATGATGCTGGAATCTCTTGTGCCTTCATGGCAGTGGGAATCAGCAGCCTTTAATCTGCACTTTGAATTCCATGGGAGCTCAGGGAAGTTCTCTTTGTGCATCACCTCCACCTCCCTCCACCGCACTCGAGCTACAACTTTTTCCTGACATCCAATCCATTTTCCTCTGGCTTTCCCAAGCAAACCCTTCTGCTTCCTCCAATGTATTTTCATTTATCAGGGTCAGCCAGCTCAGCTTTTTTTCTCCTAAACCCTTTTTTTTTTCGGTGGAATCAGTGCAGGGAACAGCTTTACATTAACAGTGCTCATTGCACAGCTCTTGTTGTGATGTCCCCTGTGATCTGTCTTACCTTCATCTTAATGGAAGGGTTTTTTCCAGTCCAGCAATCCAGCAGCTCCTTTCTTGAGAGCTCGTTTGGAAGCACAAAGAGTTTTGTGTTTTGACAATTTGGCGTCGTCTTTCCCCTTCAACCTGAATCTGCATTAAAATATTCGTTTTAATCTCTGTCACGTAATTGATGCTCCAGCAGTTTGTGCAGCAAATGAGCAATTTTTTTAGGGCAAGAAACGAGCAAAATGGGCTGAAAAGAGCAGGGTGAGAGGCAGATGGGGGCAGAGCCAGGCAATTCCAGCAGCACCGGGGAGCCTGTGGCTGGAAATCTCCTTCTGTGTGAAAAGTTCAGTGCTCAGGGCATTTCACACAGACCCAGGCAGTCACTTCCATTAATCATCCCCACGTGGAATAAAAAGCAGCCAGAAAACCCTGGCGACCCAGACCACTGCAGGGGTGAGCAGCAGCCTCGGCTCCTTCTGCTTCCAGAGGTGGAAATCCCTCAGGTTTGTTCCTGCAAGTTCCCTCAGAGGTTGGGAATCACCAGCTCTTTGCTTTTCTCTGAATTAGAGACTCCTCAGAAAAAGCTTTCCTTCAGCAGCATTTGTGTCAGATGCTCTTTTTCCCTGCAGCACCTTGGGAGCAGGGTGAGGAATATGGGGTTGGAACGTGTGGGAAATCCAGAGGATGGGGCATTGGGTGCTTGTGAATCCCATTGTGCTGCCAGCAAAACAATTCCAGGCTGCTCTCAACCACAACACCCCAAAATTATAAAAAAAAGTCTCCAATAAAACAATTTTCATCTCAGAACCACACTCTGAGCACTGCTGAACTGGACAGTATGGGGAAAAGAATAATTTAAGTTTAAATCAGATAATCTTTCTCTTCTGGCTTTTTAATTTCTCAGCGTGTTGTTGGTATTTTTCTCATGGTTTAGCACTATCTTGACTTCCTGGGCAGAAATGTTGGTTTAAGTGTGGGTTTGGCTGCATTGCCTCTTTATCTGTTTCTTTTCCTGAGCGTTGTAGGCATAAATAATCTTGGACTTATCGAATTTGCTTGCCCCAGTAGATAGTAAACACTTGCTACGTGAGGGTTCGAGCACACACATGCTGCCTTAGTGGGCAGTGAATGAGTAAAATCTCTAAAATGAATTAAGTTATTCTTGTTACGTGGTGGTTTCCTTATCCTGCCTCTCTTCAGCTTCAGCACCAAGCTGTGCTGTATCCAGAGTCTTGCTTGATCCTGTGAGAATGGGAAAATTGTGTCTTTTCAGGCTTGAAAATGGAAAATCTCAAGTTCTCTGGAAATTTCCATCTCTGTTCCACAGAGCTTTTCTGACACTGTGCACTTGTAATACTTTGGTTTATTAATACTCCTGGTGCAATGTGACCCTGAGTGGCTCTGGGCTGGGCACTGATTGGATTTGCCAGCATAAATAGTGATGCTTAATTAGGCCTAAATTATTTGTGGATGCTCCGTGCTCACTTCCTCTGCCTTTGCAGCCTCTTCCCCAATTAACTTTCATTTCTCTGTTCTGTTGCAGAGCAAGGAAGTGGGACTGCAGCTCCAGGAGGACTTGATGAAGGTCTTGAATGAACTCTACACGGTAAATCAGTGATTTCTTGGCATCTTCTCAGGCAGAAGGGAGAAGTGTTTGACTTCTCCCACCAAGGCTGAGAAAAGGCTGCAGTCCCTGCAGCTCGAGCTCACCTAAAAAGCTCCATAAATCCCATTTTTTCCCCTCTCTCCTTGAGTTGTTTCAGCTCTCTAAATGTTGGCTCCACAAAGATCTCCCCTTCATGCCTGTTCGCTGCTTTGCTGCAGTGATGCTTTCAAAAAGAGACAGAAAGAGGAGAATTATTTCCAAATACGCCAAAAATCTTGGGGTTCGTGTGGTGTGAGCCTTCAGGGGCACCCCCTGAGCTTATTTGTCCCTCAGCTCTCAGCAGAGCAGCTCCTTTTAGAGTCAGAGTTTCCCATCTGTGCTTTTTCCTTCTCAGTAAATCCACTGGAGGCCCCAAGGAGGAGTTGAGGAGGAGGATGTGATCCCAGGGGTTCGTGTGCTGCGTGGGGATTTCTCTTCCCCTCGCACACATGAATGGAAAAGCCTCTTGCTTGATGTAAATTCTGCTTTCTGCAGCTGTTACCGAGCTAGTTCTCTTCTTTGGAAGCAGAACTCGCTGCTGAGTTGCTCAAAATGCCTTTTATTTTGTCCTTCCTTTAGTGATTTGCTGGGTCATGACGCTGGGGTTTGTGTTCTGTCCTTCCTCCTTCCAGCAGCTGACCCAGGGTTGTTTCTCAAGCTGTGGTACCCTGACCCTGTGGTGAAATCGGGGGTAAAAACCAGAGTTACAGGAAATTTCAGGGAACCCCTTGAAATTCTGTGTCAGTGAAATGTAGAGAGGGAATTGTTTGATTGCAGTGTGTTACAATGAGAGCCTCGAGGCCAAATATTCAGGCAAATCAACGCTCCAGAAACTGTTTTCTGTTTGAGGGCAGAATTGGCTCAGCTTTTGAGTCGTGTCACGGATGGGATCCTAAGGAAGGATGTGGATCTGCCTCTAAAAAGAGACTTTTAGGTACTGAGGTTAATTTTTAATCCCAGTTCAGCTGGCTCTGAAGTGGCTGGTGAGTGGAGTTCCATGGACAGGGGATCATTTCTGAGTGCCAGGCTCTGACAAATCATTTCTTGAACCAAACAGTGAATTCTGCTAATTTCTCTTACCCCTGGAAGGAGGAACTTCCAGGATTCAGCCTTTGCTAAACAAAGTGATGTAATTAATACTAATATTTTTAATGTCAGTGCTGGGAATTTGAAATCTATTTATTCATTCCTCCTGCTGCAGAGCTCTAAATTGTCCCTTCAGCAGAAAACCTTTTCCTGTGCAAAAAGCCACTTCTGATCATGCTAAAAGATGCTTTCTGTTGGAATTAAAGCCACCACACCAGTGATTACATTTAGTGGTACTTTTAGAAATAATTCCACCTCTTTTCGTGCTGGATGTGGCACTCGCTGGGCTGGGCTGGGTGACAAAGTGAGGATCAGCCAAAGCTTGGATGATCTTGGAGGTCTTTTCCAACCTCAGTGACTCCATAATTCCATAGCCAAAGGATTGGCAGAATCCCTGCTTTTAGGCAAAATGGATCTGGGTGAAATCTTTGCTTTCCCTACACAAATAAAACACAGAGGCTTGTCCCAACTTGTAATTTTTTTTGTCCTGTGCCATCTTGCCCTCAGCAGACCCCAGTGAGTCACCAGTGCCCCCACACCGTAGCCTGTGGCTGCCAACGTGGCCTAAAACCATTAAAAACCCTTTAAAACTGGGATTTCTCCCTCTGCTTTCGCCCTCTGCCAGCTCCACTCCGAGTGAGAGAGGAAAAGCAACTCCTTTGCATCTATTATTATAATTATAAACGCCTGCTTTATAGTCTGAGCATCTGCAGGGGCTGGGAGAGCGTGTGTGTAAATTATTCAGGATGTGTCTTTAGCACTGGCTGCAGTCACATTCCCTTTCATGTTTAAATCCAGAGTCTCTGTGGCTCTGGGAACCTCTGCTGATCCCTGCACAGGATTTTACTTAGCTAAAATCGTGTTATGTTGTGGTGCAAAGTAGCTGTAAACGGGTTTTCATCTGTGATAAATCAAATTATTCACGAGTGGGGCCTTTATTACTGCTGGAATGGGTGACTTTATGCAATTGTGCTTTTTTTTTTCTCTGCGCCCAGTGAGTGTTGTATCGTGTTTGTTTTGGTGTGGGATTCAAATTGCTTTGCATTTATGGGTAAAAAACTGGTTTATATCTCATGTCCTTTGGTTCTATTTGCATAGCACAAAGTTAGACATTAATAGCTCGTGAAACAAATGGGATTTTTGTGACTGGGGGAGATATTTACCTGTATTTACTTATAAAAAATGTGCTATAATAAAAGTTGCCTGTACATCACAGGGTCCAGGTCTCCCTAAACGAAAGAACCACACTTGTTTATTAATTTTTTTATTACACGAGGTGCCCAGAAGTACTTTTATGTCCCAAATTTGATTTGAACAAATGGCACCTGAGTGGCTCTTGCAGCCACAGCGTTGAGGCTGGAATTTCCATCCTGTGATGCTGAGAGCACTGATTCACCCACATGAAAGACTGATAGTCCTCCCTTCAGAAACCTTACCTGCTGATGAAAAGCTCTCATTTTCCTGGCATATCATTTTCTTTGAACAGTCAGAGAGGCTGGATTTAGTCTGCATCCTTTTTTTTTTTTTTTTTTTTTTTTTGTGTAGCTAGCTCTTACATGATTTTTTTAANCTCACGCCTCCTTTATTGGCTCGTGCAGGAAGGCACTTGCCAAAGTCAGACAAAAGCAGCAGCTGCAGAATCATCCACTTTGATTTCGGATTCATTCGGAGAGCCACGCTCTCTCAGGCACCTCCTGCCCTCCTTTTCTGACATGGGAAATTTCCTTGAGTGCTTTTTCTGCTTCAGATGTTGGGAGACTTGAGAGAAAGCTCTGCTTTGCTGGGCCCTGAGTGTTGCTTGCCACAAGCTGCAGGTGATGAAAACCTACCACATGTACAACGCCGACAGCATCAGTGCCCAGAGCAAGCTGAAGGAGGCCGAGAAGCAGGAGGAGAAGCAGATTGGGAAATCAGTGAAACAAGAGGACAAACAAACCCCGCGCTCCCCCGACTCCACCTCCAACGTCAAGTTTGAGGAGAAACACGTCCGCAGGAGCTCTGTCAAAAAAATTGAGAAAATGAAGGAGAAGGTACCGCAGGGAACCACTGAGTTTTCCCCCCTCAGATCCAAATCTCGTTCTTTGTGTGGGTTTTATTCGACATTCAGCTGAAGGAAAGGCAAATCCAGCAGCAGGTTTCCTTTAGGGCAGGGAGGTGTGCAGTTTGTGTTGTCCCAGGGGATGCAGGCATGGCACAAAAAGCTGAAGCTGGGTTGGAATTCATGGTTAATTTGTGGTTATTTTTGCTGTCCAAAGCACAAGGCTTGTGCTCCAGGGAGCCCAGCAATCCCAAACTGGCTTGGGGGGCAGAACCAGTAGCCTCAGCAATGGGTCACTGAAGCAGTGCAGCTCTAAGGTTCAAGCCAATAGAAGGGGTTGTTTTTGAATAGATTTAGGCTCTGGAAGGACCAAATTCAGGCCTTGGAAGAGGTGAGGTGCCTGTAGCAACTCTCAGACAACCCATGGGCTTCTGTGGTGCTGCTGGAGCTGGGCCATGACCTCCTAAACCCACCCTGTTCCTTCATTCCTCCTTTAATCTTCCCCATCCCACAGTCTCAAGACTTTCAATCCAGTGTAGTAATGCTTAAACACATCTAAATGTTTAATCTGCATTTCAAGTCTTGGAGTCCTGGCAAAACTGGAATGCAAAGGGGCAAAATCTGTGTGAGCAGATTTGTTCAGCGTTCTCTGGTGTTCCTCAGAGTGCTGCTCACCTCTTTTAATGCTATATTCTGGTTTTTGTTGTCTTTCAGCGCCAGGCAAAGTACACAGAAAACAGACTGAAGGCAATTAAGGCAAGAAATGAGTATCTGCTGGCCCTGGAAGCCACCAATGCCTCGGTGTTCAAGTACTACATCCATGACCTGTCTGATCTCATTGATGTAAGTGCTGCTGCTCGGGGCCAGGAGCCTCCCACGTCCCTCTCCTCCCTCAGCATCCCCTGCAGCAGCACAGCTGGAAACCTCTGCACAGCTGGGCTGGGCTGCTTGGGGGGTGGCAGGGGCCTGATAATTGGTCATTAGGCTGTGACAAGAGCTTTTCTCAGGTGGCCACCTCGGTTACACAGGCAGGGAACTTGGCACTGAGAGAGAAAAGGAGGAGCTGCTTAGTTAAAGTGAAACCCAGCTTCAGTGTCACACTGCTGCCTGACGTTTTCATTTGACTATTTTAAGCAATCCTGCAAGATTTTAACTCAGAAGCGCGTTCGAGAAAAAGATTTTTAACTGTAGAAACAGTACAAGAAATTTGGTAGAAGAGAGGGAGTTCAGAAGTGTTTCCTGAAGCTGCTTTTAACTGGTTTTGGAAAAGTCGTAGGATCCTGGAATATCCTGAGATGGAAGGGACCCACAAGGGTCATCCAGTCCAACCCCTGGCCCTGCACAGACATCCCAAAATCCCACCCTGTGCCTGAGGGTGCTGTCCAAGCCCTCCTGGAGCTCTGGAAGGTTTGGAGCTGTTCCTGTTCCCTGGGGACCCTGGGCAGTGCCCAGCACCCTCTGAGAGAAGAACCTTTCCCTGATCTCCATCCCAAACCTCCCTGACACAGCTCCAGCCATTCCCTCAGATCCTTTCCCTGCTCACCAGAATAGATTTCAACCTCCCCCACCCCATTCAGGGGACAGCAATTCTGCTTTTGGTAAAACACACCGCGAAAAACCCCCGAAATTCTGATTTTTAAAAACTCAGAAGAGCCAGTCAGGAATGCTGAGGTTATTCCCAAGGATGGAACCACCCCTTCAGCCTGAGCACGCTGTGAGTGGGTCAGGGGCTCTGCTGGATCCTGTTCCCCTTGCCAAGGCCATCCCTGCTGGAAGCACTCGGCCACAGAGCCCGGAGGGAGCTGCTGTGGAGGAGCAGGGAGTGATGAGCACAAGAGCCTCTAGACACAGGCAATAAAGAGCACTCAGATCTCTATTAATTACTCAGCTATTAGAATAACCAGCAGTCTATAGGATACATTTATTCAGCTGATGATAAACTCGCCTGGAGTGCTCTTGTGCCAGGTGTTGATTTAAACCTGTCCTTTGGAGGTCAGGGCTGTCACCGAGAGTGGGCTTGAAAAATGCTGTTGTTTCCAGATGTTGTGGTTTGCAGGATTGCTGCTCTGGAGAGGCCTGGTTTGTTTATTCCTGCTGCCTTTTTAGGAGCCCTGTTTTGGTTAACATTTGCTCAACCTTAATTGCGTGGCCCTGGGTTTTTAACAAATGAGAACTTTGTGTTTATATCGAAGCTGCAAGGTTGGGATTAATTGTTTTAATTTTTTTTCTTTTATTAATTCTTTTCTTCTAAAGCCCTGTCTCTCAAGCCTTGCCCCAAATGCTGCACATGTGCCTGGTTCAGTTGTCTGTTCTTGGTGTATTTTCGTGGATCACAGGTAGCAGAGAATCCCTTTGGGTTTCACAAGCCCAGAGCAATCTCCAAGCCCAGAGCTGAGGGGTTTTCAGCAGGACAGGACCAACCTGGGGTACCCAGCTTGGAAGGAAGGGCTGCTCTCCCTGGGCAGTCCCAGCTGTGTCTGGGGCATGGCAGGCAGTGGTGCAGGACAAGAATCCAAACTTCTGCATCCCAGGGATTTGTGTGTTCCTAGAGAGGAGCCCTCGTGGCTCTGGGTGAGTCCCTGCCTGAGTTAACCCCCTTGGAGCATTCCATTGAACACCACAAGTTCTCATCATCTTCAACATAAAAGTGTTATCTGTCTGTTTTCAGGCATGGGAAAATGTGGGACTTGTCTGGGAGCACAGGAGATGGAATTCAGTTATCTCGTTATTAAGACACAGGGAAAATAGATTTATTAATGCCTTTGATCCTGAAGGATTGAAAATTAACAATTATAACCAGCGATGGTTATCTGAGCCATCTGACTTGAATAAAAATGTGATTTTTAAGCCGGACTGTAATGCCTTCCCTCGATCTAATCATTTGATGATATTGAATTTTGAAATACAATATAAAAGTAATCTTCAAAGTCACTTACAAGGAGATTGTGTTAGGCCAAACAGCATTAAACTTGTCATGTTTATCCAGCACGTTGTTCCCTGTGCAGAGAAGGGTAACAGGGAGTTAATTCTTTGTCGAGAGTTAAGAGCAATAAATTGTTTCTGACATAGCCCAGTAGTTTTGAATTTCCTGACTTTGGGGACTGAGGCAGCTCTTTGATGCTAATGAAATATTACAGTAATGGGGAAGTTTGCATTAACTCGTATTTATAAAAGGGTCACTAGGACAGGATTGGGGAAAAAAAAAAAGATAAAAATGTGTGTGTGAGTCCCAGAGCTGACTTTGCTCTTCCAGGAAAAGGTGTTCCATGGCTGTGTACTCCAGGATCTCATCCTTCCCCTTCCAAATCTCAATTGCATTTTAAAACAAAGGGCTTTTCCCCCTTAAATCTTCTGGTTTTGAGGCGTGTTTGAAAGCTAACTGGCAAAGGGTTAATCAGCTGTCATGTTGGGAAGTGAATTTGAATGAGTTATCATTAAATTCTTATAAAAAATTGATTTCCTTCAAGAACGGTTCCATCAAACATTTATATAACCCAGAAAAGGGATGGCAGGACTGGTGCATTTATAAACAGGGAACACTGGACTTAAAAAAAAACCCCTTTAAAGTGGGGGAGTGGGCTGGGAAATGTTTTCTGTCTGTGGATTCAATAGCAAAGAGCCAACACATTTTGCCTGAGCGAGGTGAGGTGTGACACGTTAACTCCCAGTCCTCCCAGTGCATGTTTGGGGATGGTGGGAGGACAAACTGGGCACACTGGGAGGGTGCACAGCCGCCTGTCCTGCAGCAGGAATTGTGTTCAGTTCTGGTCCCTGCAGTTCAGGAATGACAGGGAGCTGCTGGAGAGGGTCCAGCAGAACCCACAGAGATGATTTGGAGTCTGGAGCATCTCCCTGGTGAGGAGAGGCTGTGGGAGCTGGGGCTGGTCCGTCTGGAGAGGAGAAGGCTGAGAGGGGATCCCATCAATCCATACAAATATCCCCCAGGGTGTCAGGATGGTGCCAGGCTCTGTTCAGTGACAGGACAAGGAGTAATAAACTACAACATGAGAAGTTCCACCTCAGCATGAGGAAGAACCTCTGTCCATGAGGGTGGCAGAGCCTGGAGCAGCTGCCCAGGGAGGGTGTGGGGTCTCCCTCTCTGCAGACACCCCAAACCCAGCTGGATGTGTCCCTGTGTCACCTCCAGGTCACCCTGCCTTGGCCTGGGTGATCTCCAGAGGTCCCTCACAACCCCACTGATTCTGTGAAAAGGAGTGGGTGCTGCTGTTAAATCTGAGCTGATCCTGATCCTTGGCCCAACTCTGTCTTTCCCCCCACAGCTTCAGGACCAGCCCTGCAGAGTGAGCAGTAGCTGTGAGTGCCTCTTGATCCAAGGCTGCCTCCACACGTGCAGATTCTCAATCAAGCCTCTTTTGTTTTGCTTTTTGTTTTGTTTTGTTAATTTTTTTTTCTTGGCTGGTTTCGTTCTTTTCTGATTGACTGTGTAAAGTCCCTTAATTCTGTGCCTCCAGCCCAACCAGCAACTGCAGCTCTTTTTCCAAGGCTCCACACCTGCCACAGCTTGTTTGGCACAAGAGCCAGGCTTCCAGCAGCACTCGGTGGCAGGAATTCTGTGGGAGCAGGGAATGGTCCAGCAGTTTCTCTTCCCTCTCCCCCCACCCCTCCTTCTTCTTTTTTTCCCCCCTTTTTTCCCTCTGCGTTTGCAAACAATGACAGTGATGAGACCCAAATGATGGGCGAGGAGGAGTTTTCTTGTGAATTTTGCTTACAGAGCAGCACAGCAATGGAGCAGATGGTCCCTTTCTTTCCTTTCTGGATATTCTCCTAGTGGATGTAATCTTGCTTGTAGTTCCAAGAAGGTGGGCTCCTTCTCGCTCACTTTAGGAGATGGCTGAAAAATCCAGGCTGGTTCTGATCTAATGCTAATGAAAAGCTCCTTTTTTTTCCCCTTCTGAAGCATGAAAACTTGGCTCTGCAGCCGTGGTGGAAATGAAGCTGCTTGATTGTCTCCCAGTGACATCATCCCAGTGTCAGCCATAGCCAGGAAATTCTTGACCATAACCACTTCTGCTTCAAAGTTTTTTGCTCCTCTGTTTCACCCCAGCAATGAAATCATCCCAACTGGTGGCTGCTGGGTTTTGGATGACTCTGTTTTCACGTCCAGGTCATGTTCCTCCTTCCTGAAGTACACTGGCTGAAGCAGTTTGCTGGAATTATGGAATTATTTAGATGCAGATTTGTCTTTATCGATGATCCAAATCCTGTGTCTTGTCTCTCCAATAGCACTTCAGGGCCTTGCTTTCCTCTTCCTTTGAATAATGTTATTTAGGGATTTTGGAGTGTGTTCATAGGAATCAGGACCCCTAAAAGTCGGGTTAGAATTTAGGGAACTGCACTGCCCTGCTGTTGAACTTCACCTCTTCATTTTTAAATGCAACGAGTCTCTAGTCCTCCGTGGAAAATGAGTCTCTAAAACTCCAAGAAAACTCCACAAACTGCCCCAATGCTTTAAGCTTGGTAATTAATTATAACATGAGGTCACAGGCTGAAGTGCTCTGTGCAGTCCCTGAGAGATATGGGACCTCCCTGCCACCAGCAGGTGACAAAATACCCACAACTTGTTCCCCATTTATACAGCTCCTGCCTTCGGAAACATTCCAATTCCCATTCTGGAGTTTCATTGCCTTTATTCAAATGGACTTGTGTGTGTTTTCCAGCAGTGCTGTGACCTGGGCTACCACGCCAGCCTCAACAGAGCCCTGAGGACGTTCCTTTCAGCTGAGCTGAACCTGGAGCAGTCCAAGCACGAGGGGCTGGATGCCATCGAGAACGCCGTGGAGAACCTGGACGCCAACAGCGACAAGCAGAGGCTGATGGAGATGTACAACAACGTCTTCTGCCCTCCCATGAAGTTCGAGTTCCAGCCACACATGGGTGACATGGTCAGTGTGGGGCCCTCCTGCAGCTCTGCTTGTTTATCTCCCTCGTTTTTGATAAATTGACCCGTTCCAGGGCCGCCTGTTTGGTTCTTTTGGGAGCCTCAGAGCTGGGAGATGATGCAAAGATGAGGCAGAGGCCCATGGCAGAGGTATCTAAATTTTACTTTGCTGGCTGTCAAAGCTACTGGAGGTAAAAATGCTTAATTAGGTTTAATATTAAACGTGAGCAGGAAACACTTTCCTTCAGCCTACAGGTTAATCCCCAAGACAGCCTCTGAATTTTGAGATTTGAAGGGCCAATAGAAGAAACCTAAAAGCTGGTTTTTTTGCAGCATCTGAATGTGCAGTGTGAGAGCACAAATGCTTTGTAGTGCTGCATTTTGCATCTTCCTTGTGAGATGGGGACTCTCAGAGGACTCTCCATTTTTGGCAGGGCAAACCCCTCTCTTTATAGGTTTATCAAGATGTGGTTGCTCAGCTGGGAGCTGTTGAAAGTCACACAAGCTGAAACCAGTTCTGAACGGGAACACATGGGCAGTGTGACAATTTAGGTCAGTTGGTTGGATTTCTGGATTATCCCCCGAGCACAGACTGGAGGATGGTCTCTTGCAGCCTCTTTTGGGCTGGGAATTACAGCCACTGCTCCAGGCTCTTCTTTGTCTCTCCCGTTTTAAGTGAAACCTTCAGACTGCAAATGACCTTTCCTGGATTTTTCTGTGCTTCTGATCCTGTAAGATCGTGGGAAGAAAAGGAATTACCTGCAGAGTCTCATTCAGGAGCAGCTCCCATTCACTGAATCATTTATCCTGCTGCTTCTCAAGGCCAGAGGAGTGTTTAGAAATGCAGCTGATGGTCTTGTAGCAGTGGTGCTGCACACAGCAGATTATATCAGAATACATGATCCTGTGTGTGCATGGGTGGGATAAAACTCCCAGTTTCAATTTCTCTCTCTAAAAAAACAGCCTCAGGCAGTGAGGTCAGTGTTTTCTTTTAAAAACCCCCACAAAACCCAGAACAAAACTAAAGGGGAAAGCTGCCCCATGCTGTGGAATGAGGGTCATTCTGAGCAGCTCAGGGAACCTCGGTGTTCTGATGTCTGTGACAGGTCCCCAGCCTGGGTTTTTCTTATTTCAGCTGCCCTGGATTCATTCAGGAGTGGCCTGTGCCTGTTGCTGTGCTGTGCAGGTTGTTCATCTGAGCAATCCCAGCCCCTCGTGCCCCTACCCCAGGATGCCAGGCTGAAGCACTGAACCAAATTCTTGATTTTTGATGTGATTTATCCAAATACCTGGGACAAAACAGCTGCAGACTTCCAAAACACGCGACAAGCTGACATCACTGAGAGTAGCTTGTTGTTTTCTAGCTCTTCTTTGATGTTGCCATCATCTCTTGTTCTCTGTTCAGTTCTCTCGGGACAGGAGCTGCAGTTTGGCAGAGCCATGGACCTTCTCCTCTGGTTGAAATCCAGCACTGCCCAGTTTTAAAGTTCAGCGCTTTGGAGGATGTTTGTGTCTGATAAATAGATGAGTAACTGCAGTGTCCTGCTGTGCTGTTTCTCTTGCAGGAGTCTCAGCTCTGTGCCCAGCAGCCAGTCCAGAGCGAGTTGGTGCAGAGGTGTCAGCAGCTGCAGTCCCGGTTATCGACGCTGAAGATCGAAAATGAAGAGGTCAATTGACAACCAAAATTCAGCAGCCCCTCTTAGCCACTTACTGGGCACTGGTTATGGAAGAATCTGGTTGTTGTGATCCTTTTTTATCAACACTTGTGTTAAAATTCAAGGCTGAGGCAGCTCGTGCATTAAGTAGTGTGTGATCTAGCAGGAAAATTGGGTGTATGGAGAGAATCCCTTAAAATACCTCCTCATATCTCTTCCCATCCTTAAGCTGATAAGACTGGCTATGGTGCAGAAGTTGTATTTGGATAGCAAAGGGAAAAGGAGGAATTTAATGTTTTGAAGTGAGTTTGCATAACCTGAGTTAAAGTGATTTTTGTTTACTTGGCCATCCAAGATGAGAAGAGGGTGACATGAATGGGGATCTGATCTCTGCACCTCTGCGTTCAGGAACTTTTGGGCAAGATTTGCAACTCCTTTTATGTCTAGAAAGTTGATTCTGGCCTTCAGTAAAAACGTACAGTGCAACAGAGTCCTGTTTGTAATTCACATTTGATGCCCAGTAGTTGCAGAAGACAATTAGAGCATCTTTGTTCAGCTCTCTTCGCTTTGAGGTTAAATTTCTTTGCATCTCCTCCTGATCCCAGCCTGAGAGATCACAACTGTGATCCTGGCACGGAATCCTGGCAGGTTCAGGGTGCTGCCAGCTCCGTGCTTGCCTGGACTGTGCTGTTAATGAGCCAAAATTAATTACAGCACACAGGGTGTGAAACCAGTAATATCTGTTTATTAGCGAAGTGCTCCAGGGGACTTCACCTCCTCTGTTGTTTACTTACAACATCAAACCTTTGGGTTTTGAGTTCTCTCCTTCTTGCTGGGCAGGTTAAGAAGACCATGGAAGCCACGCTGCAGACGATCCAGGACATTGTCACGATAGAGGACTTTGATGTCTCTGACTGCTTCCAGTACAGCAACTCCATGGAGTCTGTGAAATCCACGGTGTCGGAAACGTTCATGAGCAAACCCAGCATTGCCAAGAGACGGGCAAACCAGCAGGAGACTGAGCAGTTCTACTTCACAGTAAGGGCTTTGTTTTTAGGGATTTAGGTGGGTTTTTTTTTCTTTTGGGAAGTTCTTTGCTCTGAAGGTGGGGAGGCCCTGGCACAGGGTGCCCAGAGGAGCTGTGGCTGCCCCATCCCTGGGAGTGTCCAAGGGCAGGAGAGGCTTGGAGCAGCCTGGGATAGTGGGAGGTGTCCCTGCCCATCCCCTGGATGATTTTTAAGATCTTTTCCAATCCAACCCATTCTATGATTCTGTAATTTTCAGTGTGATCTGTTCGGAATTATCCTCACAAGAGAGTGCAAAGTGGTGCTCTTGTCTAACAAAAAATGCTCCTCTCTTTGGTTTTGGGCAAGCAGAAGAAGCGTGCTGGGGTTGAAAAATGTGTGCTCTCAATTCTCTGCAAATATTTTGGGATACCTCTGTTGATGCAAACGTAGTCTGTGGGTAAATTGTGTCAAATTTGATTTCTTCTGCGTCTGAAAAGGAATTTTCTGAGAAAAAACCTAATAGCTTGTAAACATCAAATTTCGAAACTAGTGCAAACCAAAAGAATGTTTAGCTCTTTCATTTTTTGTTACTATCATCTTACAGTTTCAGCCTGCATAAGCTTTTCATTGAGTCAGTGCTTTTTACAAGATGCTAAGAGCTTTTTGATACTGAATTTCATACCACACTGTGTGTCCTTTTCCTACGTCAGACTTACACTAAACTGTTGAATTTGTTTCCAAGTTCAAAATATTTCAGAGTAGCAGATAAAAATCACGGATCTTACCCTGGTTAATTTGTCATTCCTTTGGGCATCCTTCACCTTCTTCTTCCCAGAATGGTGTTGCTTGTTAAAATCTGATTTTTCTGTGCACTAACTTGACAGGATGAGCCATTAGGCCTTGACTTACAAAGCTCCAAAATCCTTTGCTGAAGGTGAATCTGGCTATTGGGAGAAGTGGGTGGAGAAGCTGCTTCAATTAAGAAGGGATTGACCACCCTGCCCAGGGCTATGGAACTAGAAAAGTGATTTTTAATTGAACTCTGAGCATTCCCTCTCTAGAGAGGGCTATTTCGAGTTCAGATAGGAGAAGGAGGAATCCAGGGCTTCATTTGGGTGGGATATTTCTCCGTTTCATGTTGTTAGTGTGGTGTTCTCTGAGACCCTCTTTAAGCAGCCTGATCAGATGCTGCATTGATCTGCTATTGACCAGGCTTATAAATAGCCTTGATAAGGATTTCAAGCTCTGAATCTCCCAGGAGCAGCTTTTTCAGCGTCTGAGAAAACCCTCAGATGGGTATTAATGAGGCTTGAGGGCAGAGCTTTGTGTAGGGGATAAAAACAAAGTGCAGTGCAGAAATGCGATTTAATTCCCTTTTACCTCGTGATGTGCTGAGTGCTGGGGGATAGGAACTGTAAGAAAAACGCTGATTTAAAAGAGTATTCCATATTCATGTGACTCAGGGAGGAAATTCCATGTGCTGCATTCCTAGGCAGAGCTCTTGGGTCAATACAGTGGTGGCAGCATGGGAATTTAGTGGAAGGATGCTCACTGGAGTGTCTCCAAACTGCAATAATCTGTGTTTCCACTGGAGCCACAGCCCTGAACACCGGTGCTGGTGGATCTCTTGTTGGGCTTTGAAGGGAGATTCAGGGTAATTTAAACTTCCCTGATGAGAGTGGGAAGCAGAGGGAAGGATGGGCTCAGCACTGGGCTGCTGCAGGTGCCTGAGGCAGGGAAGCAGCAGCAACTTCAGGGAGCCAAAATCCAGGGATGAGCTGCTGCTGCCATGGCTACAGCCCTGCTTCCTGAGCCAGGGATCCGGGCAGAGCTGCCCATCAGGGCACAGCTGGCACCCAGCCCCACCTGGGCAGCGGGAAGGGGGTGAATGATTTCATTCTTCACCTCTAAACTGGCACCGTTTTAGTTCTTAGGCAAAACGTTGGTTTTTTTACCTCTGGAAAGAGGAGGAACCAGAACAATGCTGGTTGTGTGAAGTGCTTTAGCTCCAGTTCCTCCATCCTTCAGTCAAGTGCCTGGTTTGGAATTGCTTTTTTGGGGTGGAGAGAGGGAGGAAAATCGCTGATTTTTCCTGCCTGGAGGCAGATCAGGATGTGGAGCAGTGGCAGAAATGTTTTTCCTTATAGAAAGGGAAAAACTTTCCCTTTTCCTCCTGGAAAGGGAGGAGGGCAGGGTCTGGTTGGGGTTCTGCTTCATCCCACCTGCAACTGGTTCTGACTGGGAAACCCCTGCAGGGCCTTTGGGCTCAGAGATGCCCAATTTGCTTGGTTTTGTAGGGGCAGAATGCCCCTGGCTCTGACTCCCAGCTGATCCTCACCCTCTGACTGTCACTGGGCACAAGTGACCTGGCTCCAGGACGTTTCTGCTGCTTTGTTCTGGTTGCACTTAGCCCGACCCCAGCTGTGCTCTGCCCCAAATGAAATCCTCAGGAGTTCTCCTGTAGTTTGATTATTTTTTTTTTCCTCTGACTGTTTATATTACGCCAAAAATCCAAGGTTAATGGATCTTTGTAATGCACTGAGAAAAGCCTGAAGCTTTATTTTGAAATTAAATTTTTTTTTTTTTCATCAGCATCCTTGCAACAGGCAGGGAACAGAATGTTAGGCATGAGGAAAGACTAAAAAAACCCGTGAGATTCTGCACTGGATGGGAACATCTTTTTCTCCTTTAAAGCACCCCCTGGTACCCGTTGATGTTTTTAATGACCTCGAAGCCAGAGCTTTGCAAGTCCCAGCGAGTGCCTCTGCCCTGCCCTGCCTGCAGCCACCTTAGGCTGGGCTTAAGTGTTTAGATCTGCTTCAAAGGGGCGCTTAACTCTGCCAAGATGAGTTGATCTGCTGATCTTTTAGCTTCTGTTTGGAGCTGAGCCTCCCAACCCTGGTGTCCCTTCACCTGAGTGTGACACTCTGAGACCCCCCAGAACCAGATTTATCCTCAACTCCCCCCACTTCAGACTGGTTCTTTTTGCAGTTTATACTCATCGTATTTTCCTCTGCAAAAAAAAATTAACTGGTTGAGCAAAAGACATAGTTAGGGCTTGGCAAACAGATTCTACAGGGAAATCCCCCCAAAAATATAATTAATTTTTTCATAGTGGTGATCGTTCTTCCTGTTTTCTTCTAGAACAACAACAAAAAGTTGAAATATTAATAAAGGAAGCAGGAAATGCTGAGACTTTCCAAAAGGGACTTAATTCTTGTGAAATGTTTCTTTCAGTGTTGTCAAGCAAGGGGACATAAAACACAGGCTTTTGGCAGTTAATTAAAGCCATTTTTGTTTGTTGTGTCAGTGCACACCAGGGCTGGGGAGCCCACAGGGGGAGCTTCAATAGTTCCTGGAAGGTTCTCCCTCACCCTCACTGCTGCCTCAGTAACTGTGTGTATATTTATTTATTGATGTATTTATTTATGGATATATTTCTTCTTGCCTCTTTCCATCCTGCACTGAGGCTGCTCCTGCAAAGGCAGAGCAGGGCCCAGGCACTCGAGTTGTTAAAAATAATCATTTTTACCTTTAAGGATTTGCAGTCTTATTGTGCAGATCAGACCTGGAAGGAAGTGGATTGAATTGGGGAAAGCTACAAGTGTCCAAGGCCAGGCTGGCCGGGACTTGGAGAAACCTGGGACAGTGAAAATTATCCCTGTCCATGGAACTGGATGAGCTTTGAGGTCCCTTTGCACCCAAAGCATTTGAATATTTGATTATAACAGGAGCATTTCATTATTAGCTGAGAAGCCTCTCTCTGTGTTCATTCTTCTGGCTGAATTTTTAAGATCTCTCACGATTGCAAAGAGGGGTCTGTGATATTTGCAGAGTTTATGCTTTTGAGTGTGAACACGTCCCATTTATAATGTGGACAGCCCCTGTACAGCCCCATGCTGCAGCTCAGTGAAGATAAATAAAACTGCTCTGAACTGCAAGATAAGAGATGAAAGAGCTGCAAAAAAAAAAAAAAAACAACAAAACAACCCAGCATTTGCAGAGCTGTGAAAAATCAGGGAGCGGTGGGAAGAACGCCTGCGTGGCTGTACAATATTTCACCACAGGAGTAAATCTGAACCTA
Source organism: Falcunculus frontatus (assembly GCA_013398115.1). Taxonomy (NCBI): domain Eukaryota; kingdom Metazoa; phylum Chordata; class Aves; order Passeriformes; genus Falcunculus; species Falcunculus frontatus. Next base: position 89,896 of record VZRV01008979.1, read on the forward strand.
AATAATATCTTTATTTGTTTTGTCCCGTGCCCCCTGTGCAGCCCTGTGGATCATCCAGCGTGGAGGCAGACGTGGGGTTTGACAAGTAAAGTGGGGTGAGAGAGGTTAAGTGAGAGAATAAGCACAGTAGCAGCCTTTTAGCTGGTTAAAACAGATTGCTCATTCAGCTGCCCCTGAGTGCATCCCCAGCCCGCCCTGCCTGCACAGGGGTGGATGACAGCTCCTCTCATGGCTTCAAAGATGCCAAACATTCGGCTGATCCCACAGTGGAACAATGGAAATTGCCCCGAAGATGGAGAATCGCAGAGTTACGGAATTGTTCCGGTTGGAAAAGGCCTCTGAGATCATTGATCCGAGCTTGGTTGGGCTCGAAATATGGGTGGGCTGAGCTTCAGACCTGCCCAGATACATAAACCAGGACTTAGTTCATCCTGTAACCGTGAATTTGTGTTATTCTGTCACTCTAAACCTCGGTGTCACTCTGTAACTGTAAATTCAGTGTCTCTCTACCCTCCTGTTCACAATCCAGCAGCCCAAAGGCTCCATCAGAGAAACGAACTGTCCACTCACCATCCTGTTTTTTACCACCTCCACAGAAAATGAAGGAATACCTGGAAGGCAGGAACCTGATCACGAAGCTCCAGGCCAAGCATGACCTTCTCCAGAAGACCCTGGGAGAAAGTGAGTGTGGGTTCCCCATGACAGCTCTGAGCCAGGCTGTTGCATTTATTGATTACTCAGCCCAGGGTGGCAGCCCTGGATCAGTGATGCAGCTTGGCCACTGTGCTCATGTTTTATGAATCGATTCCTCTGATCTGCATGAGGGAGAAGCCAAATGACCCCCATGGCTGCTAATGAGGCACTAATGGGCATCACTGATTTGTTGTGCCCCCTTCCTTCATCTTCCCCCCCCCCCTTCACACCCATCATGATGATCTCTGCTGGGCCCAACCTGGGGATTTACTGATGAATTCAGAATTACTGGTGGCTGGGCCTTCACTTGCAGGCAGTTTAGCTGCTCCTCACCTCTGTGGGTTCAACCAGGACCAAACCAATGTACGGGAACCCAGGCTTTTATTAGGAGAAGAACAAACAGATTTCAGAGCATGTAAAATATGTTGCCTGTCTAGAGGGCATCAGTCAGGGGGCAGCAGCCAGAACTGAATATTCATTTGCTGTTAGCCTCAGAACAAAGGCAGATTTCTTTCCCTTCATGGTATGGGCAAATCCTGTTGGCCAAAAACACTTCGTCTATGCATCCAAGTTTCCATAGAAACCTGCCTGCCTTGTATTTGCAGAGGAGAAGGTTTTTACAGTCTAAATGTCAGGTCAAAAAGTGGCTCCACTCAGTCCTGGGTTGTGTCTGGAGCAGGGCTGGCCTTGAGCTGACTGAGCTGGACTCCCCACAGCTCGTGGTGTGCAAATCTGCTGGATGAAAACTTAACCAGCATGTGGGCTTTGAAGTGCTTTGCTTTCAGTTTGAAAACGCTCTGTAAAACTAAAATACTTCTTGCTGCAGTAATTAAGAGTTTCGTGTTTGTCAGACCCCAGCGAGGGGAGGGGGTGCCTCAGTTTGGGTTGGATTGGTTGAAGTTGCTCATCTCTTCAGCTGTCCTGTAAGGAAGCGTGGCTGAAGCCAAAGTTTTGTGTCCTCAGGGCATTTTTCTTGTGCCTCTAAATATCTGCAAGTGACAGCCGTGCTGCCCCTGTGACTGATCACATTCCTGGGTCATAGCTGACCTCTGCATTCCAGGACCTATTTCCTCTTAACCTGGCTGCCCCCTGAACCCGGCTCAAGCTGTGGTAGGGGGGAAAGGAGAGGAAATTAAATGTGATTTCTGTATTAGATTTAAAGGCTGCTTCTGTTTTCTTCATTCACTTTTTGAGCTTTCTTAGTGGCCCTGTGAAGGGACCCAGGGAGTGTCGGGGTGAGCTCCAGCAGCTCCTGAAAAAACTCCTCCTGTTGTCTGTGAGATCAAAAGGAGCTGGGAAAGGGAGGAACATCCCATTTCCAAACCCACAGGAGCAGGTTAATGGGACAAACTGGGGACCGTGCCTAGACTTAGCCATAAAATGTCACTTAATTGGGAAATGGGCAAATAAAATTCCCTTCACACGTCCCCGGAGCACAGTTAGGAGCTTTACAGGAGAACGTGCCTCCAGCTGTGTGTCTTCAGTGCCTGGGAAGTTCAGGGGCTTGTTATTTTTTATTCTCCTCCCTGCCCCATCCTCAGGTGACATTTTTCAGTCGGGGTGCAAATTGCTTTAATCTGAAGATGGCAAGTTCCAGTAAATAAAAGTAGCAGCAAGTAGCAGCAAGTCCTCCTCTCCTCTCCTCTGTCCCTGCCTACTGTACCCATTTGTCACCCTAATGCAGGAGCCCCTTGATGCTGCCACAGCCGTGTAATTTCTCTGTATGAATATTCCATGATGAAAACGGGGACAGATGGCTGGAAATTCTGCTGCAGAATAACATTTTCATGTAAATTATGCACTGTTTTGGCTTTACGTGGAGAGAGCAAAAGTGGCTATCAAGATGTGCTCGACTAATTGTCAGCCATCAGCAATTAGCTGCTTCCCTCATTCCTTCTTCCATCTCCCCAGGAGCAGGAGGACAACTGGAGGGAAAGTGGATTTTCAGCTGCTGGGAATCAGTGTGGCTTCACTGATTTTTTTCACAAAAAAAATGGGTTTGTCCCATTCCCACCAGCACATCCTCCTTTTTCCTGCCTTCTTCTGTTGTGATGTTTGAGGTGATGCTGCATTAGCAAGTCCCGAGCTTGGCTGCTGCTTCCCTGAAAACTCAGCGCAAGTTAATGGAGTGTTTTTATAAATATGTTTGTGGAAAACACCACTGAACGTCTGTCTCTCGAAATAGCTTCGGTGCCAGCACGTTCAGGCTGTGGGCTGACAAATCTGGGAATGTTTTCACTCTTCCTGAGGGGCTTGGTGAAGTAGAATCTCTCGCCCCACCAGTTCCCCTGGGAAGAGGGAGGGAGGGAGGGACTGACAAGCCCAGTTTTTTGGCAGAAGTCAACAATTAGAATGCTCAGGGAGGTAATTTTTATTCAAAAAACAACAATTCCCAGAGACAGGAATCCTTGGACAGCCTGAGCTGATTCCTGGTTGGATTTGGTGGAGCTGTGCTGGCAGGGATGAGTTTGGTGCTGTCCTTGGAGCTGCCTCCTCCTCTCTCCTCTCCTCCATCTCCTTCCAAAACTCTCTTCAGAGACACTGAAAGCATTTTCCCATTCCTCCCTCCTCATGCTGGATTTATTTCTTTGTCTTCTCCACAGGTCAGCGGACTGACTGCGCCCTGGCCAGGTAGGCGTGGCTCAGGGAATTGTGTTTTTTAAGGAAAATCTGATGCAAATTGGTCATTCCACATCAGTTACCAGCCCAGGATGTGTGTCTGCTAGAAAAATGTACTGGTGTGGAATCACAGAATGGAATCATGGAGTGGTTTGGGTGGGAAGGGACATTAAAGCTCATCCAGTGCCATGGGCAGGGACAACTTCCACTGTCCCAAATCCCATCCAACCTGGCCTGGAACGCTTCCAGGGATGTGGCAGGAGTTTAGCCAATTTAAGCACATTCCTTTTCTTGCCCTGGTGTATTTAGTGCAGATCAGGAGCAGCATGAGAAAGCGAGGGAAATTCCTTAATTTGGCGCTGTCACCCAGAGAATATTCTCCAAATTTAGGTTTTTATAACCAAATCCCTGGTCCTGGGAGAGAGAGCTGGGCCCAGGGACTGTGCAGGGCTTATCCACGGGGTCAAGCACCATAAATTGGGAAACTCCTGATCCCATTGCTGCTCTGCTGTGCCTGGGTTCCAGCAGGACAGAGGGCACGGAGAATAAACCTTTCATTTATAATTAGGACCAATCCCAGAACCAGCACCGAGCTCCTGATGGGGTTTTTGTGGAACGTTACAAATCTCCCATCTCCAAATTGATGGATTCGGGGGGCTCTGCTGGGCACGAGGAGCTGGGGCAGGGGCTGTGCATCATCCTGCCTCGTTAACAAAAGGAAGGTGATTACCACCAGCGTGGAGTCATTACTGCTGCTCCCATTCCTCACAGCAAAGCAAAACTGACAGGTCCTAATTAGACCCTGACATCTGTAATAATAAAATATTATTCATCATGAAACAATTTTAAATATCAAAGAATCCTGCCCGCTAACAGTTTAAAGCCCACCTTATTGTCTGTGACAGCCCGTGCAATCGGATTTTTAAATTTTTTTTATTTTTCATTCAGTGGCGTTGATTTTTTTTTACAAAAGGAATTTCCCCCAAATTAACACATTGTACAGGCTTTTTAAAAATCACACTTCTAATCCCCTTATTTATAATTCAGCAGCCATCTGCCCTGGCAGGGAATTGGCTGGAATGATCCATTAGGGCCTCTCTGCTATTATCTCCCTTGCTTCATTTTTACAAGAAACTAAAGGAATTTTAAACCCCAGTAATAAATTTTGAGGGGAAAATCCTGGCAGAGCAGGGCCTTTTTTCCTATTTTTCTGCCATTAACGTCTACCAACATCAGCAAATGAGAGCAGACAGACAAGGCTTAGCCTGGCTGCTGTGTGCTGGTGTTCGAGGGGGGTTTTGTGTTATTTATTTATTTGAAATCTTATCAAAACTGTAATAAAGACTCCGCAGCGGCAGCTGTTAGCAGCACAGGGGGAACCAGCCTGCTCCCACCTGCTCTTCCCTGTGCAATTTATATCAAACTTCATCTCCAGCAAGCAGCCCTGGCTCACAGAATTCCGTCTGCTCGGAATTAAAACGTCAGGGGTAATCTTCTGTCAGGGCTCCCTCGCGCCTCGTGCAGTTCTTGAGTGATTTAAAGTCACTTAAAATCTTTCTGGAGTTCCATAAATCGAATGAGGCTCTGGCATTATGATTGACTTTGGATATCTGGCTGCTTCCCTCCTCCAAAATGTGGTTGGGAATGCTGAAGGAATGAGCTGGTGATGGTGGAGGATTATCCTGACCTGTTCTGTTCTGTTTTTCCCTCCTGCACCCCTGGACCAGTGGCAGGCGCAGCTCCACCGTGAGGAAGCAGGTAATTAACATTTCCCTCGGTAATGAGGCAGGGATGTGGTGGGAAACAAATGTTTGTATCCCTCCCTCCGTGTCTTCCATGGACCTTTGCAGTCTTGGCTGAGAAATCCCTCAAACCTGGATCCAGAACCTCGCTCATTTTCCATGACAAAATTTAAAATTCCTTTTACTCTGTGTTTTGACAGACCTGGAACCAAAAATGCCAAACAGCCTCGAGCTGTTTGGACAGCCGTGGTTTACGGCTTGTTTCTGTTGCTGTTGTTTCTTTGTCTCCATTCCCTTTATTTTCCCTGGAATCCCACTGTTAAATCTGTAGCTGCTCTCTTGTTGTGCCATAAAAGACTTACAAAGCCAGGCTTTGTGGCCCTGGCCTTGGGGATAATCTGTTGCTTTTTGGTAGCCAGTGAACTTAAAATGTGTTTTCCTTGAGATAGGGAGGACCCAAATTATCTCTTGTTGATATTCTAAGGTTAAAGCCTGGCTGGGAATTCCAGTTCACACAGTCCTGCCTTGGGCTGCTGCTTTGGACCTTGTAGGACCTTGGGGATAAAGTACGAGAGGAAGTGGTGATCTTGGTGTGCAGAGTCAAACCTTTCTCTTTTTTTTTATTCTTTTTTTCTCTTCACTCCACGTTCTGCCTGCTCTTGCTGCAATTCCCCTCTGGGCAGGATTCCTCCCAAGCCATTCCCCTGGTGGTGGAGAGCTGCATCCGATTCATCAGCAGGCACGGTGAGTTCTGAAGGTGTCCTGTGACATTCCCATAAAATTAAACCTCACAAAAGATGCTCAGAGTAGCTCAGGACGTGGTGCTGGTGCAGAGGCTGCAGCAGGAGGAAAACAACTTTGATTTTCAGGCTGCATTGCTGGTGCTGTGTGTGTGTGATCGCTTCTCCAAATAACTGACCTTGCAAATGCTGTTTTTCCAACAATATCCCTTTATTCCTTGCAAAATGAGCTTCCCATCCATAGACAGCACTCGTGCCTCCCCTCCACTCACCTTCCTTTTGAGCCCTGAAGTGTGGCCTTCACCAGGAACAATCATCCTCTTCATGAGGAGGAGGAGGAACACTCGGAGTGTTTGAATGTAGGAGGTCAAGCAGTGAATTAATTGTTCACTTAGTGCCACAGCGAGATGATTTATGCCTGTTTGGAAGGTTGACCTCTCCCAGCCTTGAATGCTGTACATTTATTGCAATTTGTTTTCATTTTTAATTGATATCATTTGTTAGTAGCGTGTGAAACAGCTGTTAATTAACACGTGTGGAAAGAGGTGGAATTTATCTTCATTAACCAGGATGCAGGGCCGGGTAGCAGGTCCTGTTTGGTTTTCCTTGTTTCATTACCATTTTAGAAACCATAACCTGGGGTCCCATTCTCATCATCACTTGCAAGAACCGAGTTCTATAATCCTCCTTTAAGGCCATCCTTGGATATTTGCTGGAAAAATCCTTGAAACCACGTTGAAATGGGAACTGATGGGGGATAAATCGTGGCCATGAGGAGATGCTGATTCCACTCAGATTCTAGAATTGGCTTAGATTTTCCAGCAGACTCAGCTGAGTCCTTCCCTGAGTGTCAGCCCTGGCTCAAGGGTAGTTAAACACTTTGCTCCTGGCCTGTGCAGAACCACTCCTGGAAAAGAAACCTTTTCCTCCTGGCATTGGCCATATTTTACTCCTGGCTGCTCCACCGCTGCTTTATGACTTCCTCTGGGTTGTAAAATCCTCTGGGGATCCTCCAGGGTGAGAGGTAACATGAATGGCTGTCAGAGCCCTGTTACTCCAGCAGTTTAGAAGGGTTCATAATTTTTCTGCCTGTGCTGAGTTCTGGTTTTACACATTCTGGGCATCTCAGGGAAGGGTGGCTTTTAAACCAGCATCCTTCTGCCTGTGTTCTTACCTTTCCTTTATTCCAGGAGCTGTAGCTGCTGAAGGTGCAATCTCCTTTTATCTAATCTATTTTACCTCATTATCAGCATCTCCTGTTTCCTTACAGGTTTGCAGCACGAAGGAATATTCAGAGTGTCTGGGTCGCAGGTTGAAGTGAACGACATAAAAAATGCATTTGAGAGAGGTAGGGAAGAGCTCTTGCAATATCCCAGAAATTACTGCCAAGTGTGTGAATTTGTTTAAATGCTCAGAAATGGCCTGAATGCAGCTTGCTCTGGTTTGTTCCTTTGATTTTTGTGTTTCCTGAGTGAAACACTTCCTGAGTGAGTCCCTCCCAAACACCTCCCTGCTGCTCATTAACCTTGGATTCTCAGTTGTTTGCTCTTATGCTTTGTACCCTGTGGAGTGTGTGTATAATAAATACTCTGAATTCAATCTCCTCTCATGTCTGATAGCTTATTGATTGTTTGCAACACTAAAGGACGTAGAGGATTTCATTATTAGGTGTAACTGCAGTTTCCTCCCCTCTCCCCCAGCTCTTTGTGTGCCGGAGGATGAATTTTCATGTTCTTTCTGTGTTGTTGAGGCACAGCTTGGCCACATTTATTCTAAATACCAGCGAGGGAGAGAGGGGAATTTCAAGAGAGTGTTAATTTGACGTAGCTTTTAATAGATTGGATTTTTCTCTGGGAAGAGCCATTCCATACAAAGGCAGGGAGCAGTTGGGAGCCTCCTGACTCATCAGCTCCGTGCTGGGCTGTTCTCCCTGGCAGAGCAGGTTCAGAGGAGCTGCTCCTCAGGCAGTCCCTGGGTCACTGGGAACAACAGGGCTTGTGTTAATCCCTGGAATCCATCGCTCCCGAAGAATAGGATCAGTGTTTTCCTGTGCTTGCTGCTGCAGGAGACGGGCAGACATTAATTAGGCACAGCAAGTTTATTTTGCTTTTGGGGGAGAGAGAAGCTTCATGAACAACGTGTAGGAAATGTGGTGGGTGGTGTCACCTGTCCTCAGCTCCATCTACCTTAGAGTGAAAACCCACAGGACCAGAGGAAGCAGGAATGTGTGTCACAGTAAGGAAAGAAGTACCAGAATCAGATTTTTTGTATAAAGAAATGCCAGCTTGGGAAAATACCCACTTGTTCCATGCAGAAATAAAAAAGAGGATTTTTTTTTTTCCCCCCCCTTCACCTCACTTGTCTCTGTAAAACCTGTGATATAGGGGACTGCCAAAGTTAACAATAAGGTCCCTGCAGTTTATTACTTCATCCAGAGCCCTTGGTGGCAGTTAATATCAGGGATAATGCTCAGGTTTGGAGTGGCCCATTTATTATCCCGCGTGTTATTAAGATAATAGGCAAGCTTTGGTAATTTCAGTCACATAATGGATATATATAGCTTCAATTTGAGGATTGCCCCATCATTAAATCTAATTATGTCTGATAGGGAGTTTTCCCTGGGGAACAGCTCCTTAAGTGAGCATCTTTCCTTTGGCAATGCAGACAAACCGTGGCGGATCTGCGGCAACAAAATTGTCCCAGAAACGCTTCCCTCACCCCATTCCCTGTGTCTGCACCCTGCTGGGCCAGGGCTGTGATGCTCAGTGGCTTTTTGTGTGTCCCCTGCATCACCTGGGCCAGGTGTGTGATGCTCAGTGGCTTTTTGTGTGTCCCCTGCATCACCTGGGTCAGGTGTGTGATGCTCAGTGGCTTTTTGTGTGTCCCCTGCATCACCTGGGCCAGCTGTGTGATGCTCAGTGGCTTTTTGTGTGTCCCCTGCATCACCTGGGCCAGCTGTGTGATGCTCAGTGGCCTCCTGTGTCCCCTGCATCACCTGGGCCAGGTGTGTGATGCTCAGTGGCCTCCTGTGTCCCCTGCATCCCCTGAGCTGCAGTTTTGACTCTGCCCAAAGCCTCCTGTCGGGTGGTGGAGCTGTGCTTTTGACACCTGCCCAAAATCCCTGCAGTGTTTCTGCTCCAGGGGCACCACCCCACCCTCAGCTCCTGTGTCACAGTGACATGGGGCTGACAGGAGCTGTCCCAGGTCTCCTGGGATCCCTGGCAGTGCAGTGCAGCTGGAGTAGGTGGGATTAACACAAATCCTTTTCTCCTGCTGAGTTGCATCCTTCAAGTATTTCAATATTTCCCTCCAATATTCTGATTTTTTCTTGCCTGCTCTTCTCTCCTTGCTCTAAAGGGGAAGATCCCTTGGCTGGGGACCAGAATGACCACGACATGGATTCCATAGCAGGAGTCCTCAAGCTCTATTTCCGAGGCTTGGAGCACCCACTCTTCCCCAAGGACATCTTCCATGACCTGATTGCCTGTGTCAGTAAGTACATGAAGAACTGGAAAGAAATAGGATTAATTTTTCTCATCTCCCACCTCTCTTTCCTGTCTCTCCCATTTTCTCCTGACTCCACAGTGAGTTTTTGGGGTTCCTTTGGCTGGCTTTGTGCTGCTGTGCTGGTCTCTGGGCAGTCACCTTTCCACAGCCATCCTTGCTCTGACATGAATGAACAAGGAGATAGAAATTCATAGATTTCAGGGGCTGTGTGACGGGGTTTTGTGAGGCAGTGCGTGGTGACAGGATTCCTTCAAAAGAGAATAAAGCAAAAAACCCTCACTTGTGTAGAATAATCTTGAAGAGCTGTCATCAGAAGGTGTCAGAAATGCCCTCTCCGAGGCAGGGATCACCAGCAGAGTTCCCTGCCTTGGTGCTTTCCCTGGATATGCTGCTGTGCTCCTGTGTGCTGTCCTCAGCTGACAAGGTGGTTTTTATTCATACTCCTTTTAGCTTCGTACCCACAAGGGACCATCCACTGCCTCCTGCTTGAGCATATCAATCATCAGTGCACTCACAGCTGAGCTGTTAACATTTTTCATGCTTTCTAAAGGTGCTTCTGCCAGGCAGAGGGTTGTTTGTGGTTTCTGGATGTGAACAACCTCATTTTTAAGTGGCCTGGCTCTTGCTACATCCCCCAGAATTGAAGAATGATTCCATTGTCCACGCGGAGAAATGGCCTTTGCAGGGGCAGCCTCTGAAGTGAAGCAGGAGATCGCTGAGGAGACAGCTTCAGAAATGGCCCGTGGTTTTCTGCTCCTGATAAATGCATTCACAGACTCGGATTCACATTAACGTTGAGAAGCAAAATCCTCTTTCCCCCAGATGAGCTCTCCCTTCCGAGCTGATTTATGCTGCCCACTTCTTTCTCAGCGGGCTGCTGCACACAGAGCCTTTTGCCTCACCCCTTGACTATGTTAATTTGAGCGTTACACAGTCTCTTCTTTTCAAACACCCACCTTTCTGAGCGGGCCTGAAGGAGCCAGAGCCCCTGGAGCAGATGGCATCCAGAGCTCCCATGCCCAGGGGGACTCTCAGGGAGGGTCCCATGTCTTCAGGGACCTTTGCTGGCTTTGCCAGCAGGTTCTGCAGCAAGATCCCCAGCTCTGCTGGTGCTCTGCTGGCTGCCCAGTTTGCACACACAGGGCACTGGTTGCACTGGTTGCCCCAGAGGCTGTGGGTGCAGCGGGAGGGTGACTCTGGTGCTCTCTCTTCCTTCCAGCCATGGACAATTTGCAGGAGCGAGCGCTGCACGTCCGGAAGGTGCTGCTGAACCTGCCCAAGACCACCCTGATTGTCATGAGATACCTCTTTGCATTCCTCAACCAGTGAGTACCCCTGGGAGCACCAGGGCTCTGCTGCAGCACCTGGGATAAGCATGGAATTATTGAGGCTGGACAGGACAGGGACACCTTCCTCTATCCCAGGCTGCTCCAAGCCCTGTCCAGCCCAGCCTTGGACACCCCCAGGGGCAGCCACAGCTTCTCTGGGCACCCTGTGCCAGGGCCTCCCCACCCTCACAGGGAAGAATTTCTTCCCAATATCTCATTTAACCTCCTCTCTTTCAGTTGAAATCCATGGCAGGGGTGTCCTGCTGTAACTCTGGTCTTGAGCTGGGCTGCAGGCTCTGAACAACAATAACAGAGAAATATTAAAGTCAGCACCCAGAGCTTTCAAACTCCCTTTGCAGTTTCTCTTTCATTTCTATGTAAATTCCATCAGCATCTCATTTTTTACCTGGATCCAGAACATTTGTGTCCCAGAAAGCCCAGAGCAAACCCTCCGAGCCCAGCTGTGTGTTCTGCAGCAGAGGAGGATGATGATGATGATGGTGGTGATGTTTTCTGCTGTTCACCCTCCTTCCCACTTCTGTTTTTTTGCAGTTTATCTCAGTTCAGTGAAGAAAATATGATGGATCCCTACAACTTGGCCATCTGCTTTGGGCCCACGCTGATGTCTGTGCCCGAGGGTCACGACCAGGTCTCTTGCCAGGCTCACGTCAATGAATTGATCAAAACCATCATCATCCAACACGAGAACATCTTCCCAGGACCCAGGGAGCTGGAGGGCCCGGTCTACAGCAGAGGTGGAAACACAGAGGATTACTGGTATGATGGATGCTCTGGGGAGAGCCATGGGTGGATGTTTATCCATGGATTAGGATGCTGCAGCTGTGTGCTCTGCGTTGGCTAATTCGGGATTGCAGCATCTGGCCCAACCTTTCAAAAATCTGTTTTATGGCAGCAGAGATGGCTCTGGTATCTCTGGAGAGCCATCGACTTAAAAGAAATAAGCTGGTATAAAGTAGCTATTCAGTTGTCAAACCTCGCTCACTTATCTTGAAGGGCAAGGTTGTGGAGGGATTTTCTTGGATGTTCTGGTTTGGTAGCTGCCAAAATCAATCTCTTTCTGTTGGTTTTTTTTTTTTTTTCCTTTCCCCTTTTTGTTTCTTTTTCCCCCTCCTGCTTTTGCCTTTTCTCTCTGCCTGTCTGGAGTGCCTTTGCTTCAGACACAGGGGTCACTTGCAGCTGAACCTCCAAGGCTGTGGCACGGTTTAATTTCCAGGGCAGCCCCACCAGAGGGGGAGGGAAGAGGCAGGAATGCGAAATCACCATTTCCATGCAGCCCAAAGCTCCAGAGGCCCGGCCGCGTGCTCGGTCTGAGAGCACATCTGGAAGCAATTCAGGCAGAGCGGCTCCTGTCATCTGGGGTGGAAGCCTGGGCAGTGGGGGAAGGAAAGGAGGTGTTTGCTTTCCTCCTGGCCGAGCTGATCCCTCCCTCTGAGGATGAGGAATGTTCGGTCGTGTCCCGCTTCTCTTCCCCCCGTTGCTCCCGCTCTCCTTCAGCGTCGCAGGAATGCAAATGATTATTTTTTTGTGGACTAAAATAAATAGGTTTTCTTAAATGAAGTCACTGTGGTGACAGAGCAAGCCTTGTTTCTCTGGCTCGTCTCGGGGCTATGGGATCACTCCACGTTTAGAGGCTCCTCCAAACTCACTGCTGTGTGTGCACAGGACTTGCCAAAACCTTTTGGAAATTCTCTTAATTTCACTCCTGGCTCTGATGTTTTTAGCTGATGTTATGTATGAAAGGATTGTAGGGAAAAAATAAAAAAAACCAACTTAATAATATTTATGGCCTTCAGGAAACACATTAATTCTGACAAGAAGTTTTGTCCTGTGAGGTGAAGGGAATAAAAATGTGCTGTGTTGAGCACCCTCAGTGTGAGTGTCAGTGCATGGGAGGGTGTGGGGGGCAGAATGTCCTGGGAAATGATATCAGGAAGGGAGATAAGGTGTGGATGAATCATGAGCTGGAAGGGGGACCCACAGGGATCAATCATCCAGCTCCTGGCCCTGCAAAGACACCCCAAAATCCCACCCTGGGCATCCCTGGGAGCGGTGCCCAAACACTCCTGGAGCTCTGGGGTTGTGCCCATTCCCTGGGGAGCCTGGGCACTGCCCCAGCACCCTCTGGGGGGAAGAACCTTTCCCTGATCTCCACCCCAAACCTCCCCTGGCACAGCTCCAGCCCTTCCCTCAGGTCCTGTCCCTGTCACAGGGAAAAAAGATCAGAGCTGTGTCTCCAATTCCCTGGTGGAATTTCCTCACCTCTCACCATTCCTCTGGCAGGATTTGCTGCTGTCACCTCCAGGGCTCTCAGGGTGACACCGGTGCTTCCAGAGCAGCATCCAGGGCTCAATCAGCATCAAGGACAGGTTTTTAGGTGGAAAAATGCTGCTTTTTAGGAGGCATGGCTGGTTGAGGCACGTGGCCTCTGTGCAGGGTTTGGAGCCGCAGCGTTGGCTGTGCACGACATGACTTCACAGTCTGGGTGAAACTTTAGCCCTCACTGCTGCTTCCTCCCGGGGCCTCCAGCTGGCTTCAGAGGCTTCTGTAAACTTTATTAAGGAGCATAAAGGCTTTGCAAAGGATGGGAAAGGTTGATTCCTGAGGTACTGACTCGGGGGATGTTGGGCAGCCTGGTGTCCTGTGGATTAAGCAGAACGAGACGCCAGAATTATTCAGACATTTCACCCCTTCTCCTTTTTCTGTTTTCCTCCTGCTTAAAAGAGCACAGGAGGTGGATTGCCAGGGGGAGAGAGCACTGTCCAGCCATCATCACTTATTTTAACCACTGCAGGGCCAAAATGAGGGATGAAGTTACTCCCGTGTGAGGAAGATTGGAAATCACCTTTAAGGAGCTCAGCAGAGGAGTTTTCTGGTGTGAGACGAGGAGCAAGCACTGGTTTTTAGCCCTTTTTTTCCTCCTGAGAGGAGCAGGCAGGCAGGGCTGCCAGCTGTGGAGCTGCTTGGGAGAGGCAATGGATCCTCTTCCAGTTTCCTTTCTGCTCCTGTCCAGAAGGAACTGCTCCTGGAGCTTCTTACAAAAACATAACCTTTGGTTGCCATTTGTTGTCTGTTGATCCTTTCAAAGCTTTTCTTCATGCCAAACATGAGTGAGTCCTCTTGGTAGTTTAGGTGCTCTGGAATCTTTATTTACAGGCAATTAATTGGGCCGTGGGAGTTATTCAGGGAAATGAATGGGACATTTAAGATGGTGATAAAAGGGATGGAGGGAGATGACAAACACAGACCTGGAAATATCGTTATAAATCGAGGAATAATTTCCCCCAGGAAGTTGCAGCTTTCTCATCAGCCATCTAATGAGCTAATTAGAGCAATGGAGAATGCAGCCAAGGGAATAATCCTGGCATGGCAGGGAGGAGCTGGACCCAGCCTGGCACTGCTGTCTGAGTGCTCAGCGTCTCCAGAGGTCCAGGCTGTAAGATATCAAGTTGCACTTTGCTGATAGCACTCAGAAAGGGTCACCAACATGTTTAATTTGGCTGATCAAACAAGAATTCAGCTTGATTTTTACCCACAGCGACTTCAGCACGTGCAGATGCATCCACAAAGTGTCTGTAGCAATGAAACCTGAATACTGACTCCTGATGGGGATGCTCCCAGTTCTGTCCGACTGTTTTCCGGGGTGTTCCCAGTTGTATCTGATTGTTCTCCAGGATGTTCCCAGTTGTATCTGCTCGTTGGCCGTGAGGGAGCTCAGTTCCCAGCCGTGTAAAGCTGTCCCTGTTCCCTTCTGTTGCAGTGAAAGCCCTCACGGAGAGAGAGCCCTGACAGAGGATTCGGTGCAGGACGTCACGGCTGAGCACCACACCAGTGATGATGGTATGGGAAGTCTGGTGTTCACTGGGGTAACTGGTGCAGCCTGCCTTGGGGGAGGCAGGGGAGGCTGTGCCTTGCAGTGGAAGTTTAAACCTGGTTCCAAAGTGGGGTTTAAATCAGGGCACTCACTCGAAACATCACACGCAGCGTTTGGTGGCAGGAAGTGCAAAGGTGTAGCATCAGTGGGAATCTCTGGGAGTTACCTGGCAATTCTGAACGTGTCCCTTCTTCTTATGTGTCTCAGCAGGAGGCTGGATGTGTTCCAATGCCCTCTCCCACTCCCCTGTGCCAGGCATTTCCCCTGTCACTGGCTCGGGAAGGGGAACTGCGAGTGCTCGAAGCCCCAGCCCTTGAAGGGAGCAAGCAAAACAAACCCAAACCCTGCTTGTCTTCCACTGAGAGCCAGGTTTTAGAGCAGAGAGTCTTGAGGGCCTCTCTCAGTGATAATTTTTGGATTTCCTTCAGGAAGCCCAGCTTCATTTCTTGTCTGATCAGTGAGAAGAGGCGCCAAGGCTGAGAATTCCATGATATTTCCCTAGCAGAAGGTGGCACTGCAGTCGTGAATGTCCTTGATGCTTCCAAAGCCTCCTCCTGGGATGGGGAGCATCCTGTGAGCCCCATCCAGAGCAGAGGAAGGATTCAGTTATTGATGTGAAGCGATGATCCCCAGAGTGCTGAGCAGCCCTGGGAGAAGGGTGACCCACCAGGGCAGGACCTGGTTTTGTTCTTGTGTTCTTGCAGTCATGGAAGTTCTGGGGTGGTTTTACTTGGATGGCCTCAGTTGTAGAGGTGGGAAGTGGCATTCCCTTAAAATTAGGCGCCCTCCTTTTTGTGCTGGCCTTCAGGAATTTGCTCAGTGGCCCTGCCAGGTGCTGCTGTGCTGCCTCTCTGCTCCAGCAGCTGCCTCACAAACCCTCCCTGGCATCGCTGTGCTCCCTCTGGCTTCACAGCTCGCTGATCTTACAGGTCCCTCCCAGCCTAAACCATTCTCCATGACCCTCTGGTGTTCACACACCAGTGAGAAGGGAAAGGATGTTTGGGAAATCACTTCTCCCTCAGCAAGGCTGAGTACTGGCACTGCCACTCCTCTGCAAGGCTGTGGGGAGGAAGCACAAAGCCTTGGGGAGTGAAAGATGGGCTCACTCCCTGCCTCGAGCAGAGTGTTCTGTCTGACAAGTGGGAGCTCTGAAAAATGCATGAAAATGTG
This sequence comes from Falcunculus frontatus, assembly GCA_013398115.1. Taxonomy (NCBI): domain Eukaryota; kingdom Metazoa; phylum Chordata; class Aves; order Passeriformes; genus Falcunculus; species Falcunculus frontatus. The sequence goes on from VZRV01008979.1 coordinate 105,587, forward strand.
TCCTTCTGGAGCTTGTATCTCTGAGAAAGAGTGATTTAATAGCTGTAACGAGGGACAGGCCACCTCATCCCACAGCTGTGCCTGAATCCTGGGATAAAGGCTGCAGGCTGCTGCACCCTGGTGTGAACTTGTGCTGTTTGTGGCTGGGAATTTTGGATCTCTTTGGTGAGGGTACAGTGATGAGAAAGGAGCAGTCAGAGATCAGAGAAGGACACTGCTCTGCAGCCTCTGTGACTGGAGTGCGTGGGGCCCCTGAGCAAGGTAAAACTGGGAGGTGTTTTGGATGGAGTCCTGCAACCTCCGTGGAATATTCCATAGGAAGCTTTTGGGAGGGAGCACTTGGCACTGAGGCACAGGAGGCAGCTGGGGCTGTGTCTCTTTGAGGGAGCAGCAGCGTGTGGTTAATTAAGGAGTCTCACATGCTAATTGGGCTGTGCAGTGTCACACCCTGGCCACACCTCTCAGCAGTGCAGGTACAGCTCCACCGTGGAGCTTCCTGGGGTTTTTCCCTCATTTTGTCTTCAGATGTGACCAAACCTCTTAAAACTCTTTGGGCAGGCTGGGATGAATCTTCCCAAAGTAAAGCTGTCGTCCCAGCCACCTCCATTGCAGGAAGGAATTTTGGGGTGAGGGGAGAGGTCAGGTTTGGCAGAGCGTCTGTGCTGTTCATCAGCCTCCCTGAGCTGGTTTGAGACAGGTAGGAGAGGTCAGAACTGCTGAGAGACAAGCAGATTGTGTGTTTGTTAAATTATAAATACGAGTGGAAATGTTCTAATCTGCTGCTTGCCTGCCCAAGCTGTCAGACTGGCAGGGGGAATTGTTTGGCTTAGCTTTACTGCTCTTCATTCACACAGTTTTCTTCTCTGAGCACAAGTGTAAGTAGGAAAAAGCTACTGGAAATTAAAGTCTAAAATCAGTTCTCTGGAGAAAAGCCAGAGTCCTAAAAAGCAAATTGGAAACATAAGAAACCTGAGTGCCACGCTCATCTGGAACAATAAACACTTGTTAATGAAGCAGATGGAATTCACCAAACCACACTCCCATCCCCTTCCCAAACAGAGGGGGACACCAAAACCAGCATTGTTGGGGTTTTTTGCTGTTAGGACGAGCTGGCAGAACAAGCAAGAGGGAAGAAGGAGCCAAACACAGATACCCACGTGCTTTGGGGAGTCTGCCACGAGCTGCCAACGTTGGGCCAGGCTTTTCCCACCCTTCCCAATCCCTGGCTGGCTGCTGAGGGCTGATAATGGGATTTGTGTGAGTCTGACCACAGGCTTACCTGGAATGGGTGGTTTGAGAGAGCTCTGAGCTGTCAGGTTTAGCAGTGGAGGGGTTGTTGGGGGTGGATCTCACGGATCCTGTTGCTGATTGCCCTCGGTCACTTTGTGCTGGATAATTTCAGGTGCTGGTTGGGCTTTTTGGGGGGAGATGCTTCTGCTCTGCTCCCTCAGCCTGGCTGAGGAGCTCCAGCTGGCTCAGATGGATTTACACCATCGTTTTCTCAAGCCCTGTTACTTGCCTTGCCTGCCTACAGGCAGCTCCAGCCCCAGTTGTGGAGCATACCCTCTCCCAAGGAATAACTGGAAAAGCTGTGCCTCATGTTTGGCCTTTCAGCCCATTTTCATTTTCTCTTGCACTGTGGGAGCTTCCTGTGGTGCGGAGATCTCTGTGTGGAGCAGCAGATCTCTTTTTGATCAGGGAGAGGAACCACAAATCTCTTTCTCCAGGAAAGAACTCAATTTCCATGGATTGCTTGGCTGCATTAAAGCTCCTTTAAAGTAATTAGAGGGAGCCCACTGGGGCTGTGTGGTTGAGCTCATCTCCACTCCCCTGATCCTGCCCAGAGCTGGGAGCTGCCTTAATACACATTTAGGCTCAAACAGTGGCAGATTTTTTTCGGAGTCTTAAAAATAATCCACGGGAATTCCACATTGATTTTCCTGAGTGTCTTAAATGCCCTTATTGTCCCTCTGTATAATATCAGAGCCCTGCGGGGACCTGGATTAGTGGCTGGCTGCAGGCAGGGCATGGCTGGAGCATCCCAGGGAGCAGCTCTGTGTCCTCAGCCCTGTGCCAGGCCCAGCACTGGAGGCTCTGGATGTTTTCCTTTGCTTCCACGACTCTGGGATGAAGAGCAGGGCCTCCCACCGTGCCAGAATTCCGCTCTCCTGGGTCAGGTGAACCTCACAGGCAGCAGAAATTGCCTTCTGAATAGATGCTTTATTTCTGAAGCAGCTTGGAAAGAGAGGACGTTTCCCTCCCCTGCCTGCCCAGGGGGTTCACTTCAGCTGCTTTTAAGGAAGGGAACCACAGGCAGGTTTTTGTCTGGAACGTACCTGATTGCTTCCCGCCTCTGAAACCCTTTTTATTTTAATGAAACACTAATTCTGCCCCTGCCACTTCCATCATTGTTGGCTTCAATTGCTGTGAGGGGGTTTAGGGCTTGGAAAATAGGAATGTGCCCTCCATGTAGGGATGAGGGAAAGGATGAAAGTGCAACATCCTTAAGTTTAGGGGTTCCCTTCTGAATGTTCCTGCTTCCAACCCTCTGCTGCCTGAAGAAGGAGCACTTTACCCTCTTCATACACTGCTTTTTGGTGTGTTTAAACTGCCGACTGCTCACCTGAGCCCAGGTGTTTAGTGAAGTGTTGTTTATTCCCTCCTGTCTCGTAGAGTGTGAGCCCATAGAGGCCATAGCCAAGTTTGACTACGTGGGCAGGACTGCACGGGAGCTGTCCTTCAAGAAAGGAGCCTCTCTGCTGCTGTACCAGCGTGCCTCAGATGACTGGTGGGAGGGACGACACAACGGCATCGACGGCCTCATCCCTCACCAGTACATCGTCGTGCAGGACACGTACGTGACCCTCTGCGGGCTGGGCTGCCTCAGAAATCACCTTGGGCCATGGGGCTTTGTGGCCACACGCTGGGGGAGAGTTCATCTTTTCATCATCCAGCCCGCAGGGCAGCTCTGAGAGGTGATGGGGTGGTGAAAGAATTGTGCTGGTGCCTGTAAAGGTGCAGAGGTGGCATCTCCAGGGTGCTCACGGGAATTGGGCGCTCAGGAGGAGGGGGATTTTCCACAAGGAGTGGTAGGATGAGGGGGAATGGCCTTAAGCTGAAGGAGAGGAGGTTTAGATGGGGTGTGTGGGAAGAAATTCCTGGTTGGGAGGGTGGGGAGGCCCTGGCACAGAGAAGCTGTGGCTGCCCCTGGATCCCTGGAAGTGTCCAAGGCCGGGTGGACAGGGCTTGGAGCAGCCTGGGATAGTGGAAGGTGTCCCTGCCCATGGCAGGGGGTGGAAAAAGATGATTGAGATCCCTCCCAGCCCAACCATTCCATGATTTGAAGGATATGTGATGCTTCTCAGGGCCCTCACACCGTGCTGCTGCCCTGTGTGAGCATTTGCACAGTGCTGCACTGGAAATTCAGCGCTGCTGCTCCTCTTTTGGTTGTGACACCCTCCCCTCCTCCTTCCTAGTGAGGATGGGATGTCGGAAAGGTCCAGTCCGAAGTCGGAAATAGAAATAAATTCTGAGCCACCGGAGGAAAAAGTGACAGCCAGAGCTGGTGCCAGCTGCCCGAGCGGGGGCCACGTCGCAGATATTTACCTTGCAAACATCAACAAGTAAGAGCAGCCTTGCGTTGTTTTCCCTGCCTGTGAAGAGCTTGGTGATGAGTCCAGTGAAATGTTTCCTTCCCTGAAAAGGTTCATTAACGAGCACTGCCACCCTTGTTCTCTGCTTCCCCCTCTTTTAACTCACTCGCATTTTGCTGTCCCCTCTCTGTCACCGGCGTGGCCATCACTCATTCGAAACCCCACTGGCTGCTCCTGCCTGTCCCCAAGGTGCCATCTGGTCCTGTTTCCCCAAATATGCCCTATTTTGTGTGCTGAGCAGGCAGAGGAGGGGAGGGGAGTGCTGGGGCGAGCTCTCGTGTCGTTGTCCCCATCCATTGTCATGTTTTGTGCTCTGTCACGTCTCCTCCACCTCCCCCACGTTCTGTTCCATGGGCTTGGGGGGCAGTTCCTCCAGGAAGGGGTGTCCCAGTTTGTGATAAATGCCATACCTGCAGTCCCACCATCTGGCACTGCCTGCAGCACTCCTTTGTTTCTGCAGCCCTTCTCACCTCGGGTTACTAACCATATGCTTGCAGTGGAACAGCACAACCCCCTGTTGCTCTAACCTTGCCTCCTCCACCAGAAATTGTTGCTTTAGCCAACACTCAGCATAATAAAAAAGCTGGAGAATCAAGCTAGTAGCAGACTAAATTCCATGATCTGTTAAATAATTCTTCTAGACAGGCTTATCCCCCCCTATACTTCTGATTATTTGCTCAGTGTTAAAAACCCCCACCTCTCTCTGTTGTGCAGTGGAGGTATTATGTGATAATTACAGCTCGATGGGAGGGGATGTTCTTAACCTTCAGTTAATTTAACACAATGTAGTCTGTAAAGGCATTAACACAAATGCATCCTTTTAAAAGGTTTGGACCCTGCTCATGGCCTAGAGAGCCTGGTCCTTCCTTGTGGGATTCAGCAGAGCTCCACTGATATCTGGGAAGCCGTGTTAATCTGCATCAGCTTGGGATCTGGGCTTTCTTTTATGATATTTGCTGTCTGAGCCACTGGAGTGGCCGTTCTGCCAGTTATGGAGAGATTTGTGTAATAACAGACCTGTGCTGGAGCTTCACCATCTGCTGGCCCTGGTAGAGTTGTGTGTGGTGGTTTTTAGAAGCCTGGGGAATGTCCACTCCAGTTTTGGGGTGGTTTTTTTTCCCCTTTACTAGGGAACCTGATATTTAGCAACAGTAGCATAAGACTCATTTTGTTGTTTTTTCTTTAGGAATGAATCTTCTGACCTATGTGTGAACAGACTTGAGCAAAATTAAATCAGATGGTTTCGCAATGACAGTTGTGCCACCCACTGAATTATTATTTGGATGCCAAAATCCTACTGGAGTTAACACTTTCTTGCAGTTATTCATGGGGCTGGTGCTATATATAAATGGATCCTTCCCTGTATAATGGATGCCAAGCTTCAGACCTATGGCATAAAGTATTCTGCTGCATTGGCCTGCCCATGATTTGAGTGGAATCGTGCTGTCAGACCTCATGGTGCTGGGGTAGAAACTAAATTCTTTGGACCAGTTCATCCATTTGACATCATCCCTTTGGTTTATTTGTAGCCCTGCATAGATAATGCCTTGTGGTCCTGCCAAAGCCATGAGAAAGAACCATCTCTTACCACCAGCAAACATTGGAAATGATCATTAACCCCAAACTGGGGGTCTTTGCTTGCTGATCTCTGAAAATAATAACTTGATGCCTTGGGCCAGGAGCTTAGTAGACTTATACTGTGTCCTCCAGTCAAAGATTGTAGCTCTGCTCTTGGAATGTAATAAAAACACATCATCAAAACCTGTCGATGGCACAGAGGGTTTTTCTTTTTTTTTTGTTCCAGTATAAATTCTTCTCCTCTTGACCAAGTTAATCACGTTCCACCCAAGTTTTCTGGTTTTGCTATGAATGTGCACAGCTGCCAGGACTGAGTTTTGTCTTAGAAGCGTGAAAACTGGAATGATTTATAATTATTTCACTGTACCACAATCACTCCTAAACCCCCTGGGTCTCTTTGTAATCTGGGTACCTCTGTGTCTCTTCCCATTGTCCTGTGTGTTGTTTTTGGGGGGATATCTTCAAATGACAGCCCTGTACCTGCTTGTATTGACTTGTTTTGCTTTTGTGACTGAAGGCAAAGAAAGAAACCAGAGTCAGGCAGCATCAGAAGAGCGTTCCGTCAAAGTGACAGCCACGGCCTAGGTAGTTCCCTGGCAGAACCAGCCTCCCCCGGAGCCATAGCCGGTTCCAGACCCTCATCTCAGCCCATTATGAGCCAAAGTCTTCCCAAGGAGGTTCCAGACAAATGCTCCATCAGTGGCCACGGCAGCCTCAATTCTATCAGCCGGCACTCGTCGCTGAAGAGCAGGATGGACAGCCCCCAGATCCGCAAGGCTGTCACGGCTGGCAGGTCCAAGAGCTTCAACAACCACCGGCCCATGGACCCCGAGGTCATTGCACAGGTGAGAGCAGCCTCCTGCTGGAGGGGTTTGCTCGGGGAGCTTGGAGGATGTGGGGTACAAGAGGTGTTTAATCTCGTGCCAAGTCTGGTTTGATCTCGTGTCAGCTCTCCAGAAGGGAAGGGCGGCTCTGCAGGGCAGCTCTGGATGAGGAGAGGCTGTGGGAGCTGGGCCTGGTCAGTCTGGAGAGGAGAAGGCTGAGAGGGGATGCCAATAATTCATACAGATATCTCCAAGGGTGTCAGGATGGTGCCAGGCTCTGTTCAGCGACAGGACAAGGAGGCATAAATTAAGAAGTTCAGCCTCAATGTGAGGAAGAACTTCTGTCCATGAGGGTGGCAGAGCCCTGGAGCAGCTGCCCAGGGAGGGCCTGGAGACATCCCAAACCCACCTGGACGTGTCCCTGTGTCACCTGCTCCTGCCTGGACAGGGGGTTGGACTCCAGTGTCCCTTCCAACCCCAAGCATTCCGTGATTCTCTCAGTGCAGTATTAACTCAGGACACAGCTCCATTCTGGGCTTTCATCCTCTCTGTGTGCAAGGCACTGAGGCTGCTTTCCTGAGGAAAGATAAACAGTCAGGTCCTTCCTCCATAAAAACTTGGCCCTGTTCGTTACCCAGAATTTAATCTCAACAATAAAAACGCCCCTTTCAGAAAGTGACACAGATTCCAAAGCTGTCAGCAGAGAATTAAACAATCATAACGTGAAGACACGAGAGAAATCCGGTATTTATTGTGGATGTAGCCCTGCTGTCAGTCGTGCAGGCTTGCCTGTGGTTTGATGTGGGGAGCACGTGGAGCAGCACAGCCCAAATGAAAGCAGGCTGCTGCCTCGTGCAGTGCTCCAGTGGCATCTCCATCTCCTTCCAGGGTTCAGCGTGTGACCAGAAACCAGCTCTGGATGTAACCCTGCTGCTTGTCAGGAGTTACTTACACAGGGGCCTTGAAGTCAGGGCAGGCTGGGGGAGATGTGAAGTTACAGATTTCCCTCTTCCACGAGGGTTCTGCCCTGGTGGATGTGCCTGGACCTGCATTTGTCTGTACCCACTGCTTGCAGGAAGGGATGGATGGATCTGTCTGGAGCCAAGGAATGCTCCGGGCTCGGATTACAAAGCCAGCCCTGGGAGACCTGACTGCTCTGCCTGGCTCGGGGCTCTGCAGGTTCCTAAGGAGCTGGGGGGAAATACGTGGAAATTAAACATCATTTTTATTGACAAAACAGCAACTCCGCATAGTAAATAAAGGGCACATTAAAACCCGACGGGTTTAATTCTGATGGGAGTTTGTGTTTTGCCATTTTGAGTATCTTCAGCCCGTTTGTTGCAGTGGAACTGTAGTGCACAGCTCCTGTTGCCTTCATGTTTCCCTGTCCTTCCGAGGCTTTGGTTGATATAAATCAGATTCTTTGTTTTTTCAATTAGGCTCTGACTGAAGTTGTTCTGTCTCCTCTCCCTGCCAGAACCTTCACTCCTTTGTTTCACTGGAGAAGAGTCTGGGGACAAAAAGGAAAGAGGAGGGGAAAATAAATAAAAAAGAGGAGGGAGAAAAGCCCAAGCTGCGTTAAATCAGTGTTTTCCTCCGTAGTGTCTGCTCAAACACCATCCAGTAACCATCTTACATATTTCCCCAACTTCATAACGAAAATCTGCCTGGCCTCAAGATAGAGTGGGAGGTGTCAGATTTCTGCCTCTGCTTTCTTCCACCGTTCCTTGACTGATTTACCTTCCCCACCCCCTGAAAAACCTCTGGGGAAGCTGGAAAGCTGTAGCCAAAAGTGTGAGTCACAGCCAGGCTGAGCTCTCCTGCTCCCCAAGGAGTTCTGTGCACCACTGGACTCTCCAGTAGACAACGTGTAGGTCCTGAGACAAAAACCCCGTGGTTTTAGCTCAAAAGTTCTCTTTATATTCATTTGTTAATAACTGTAATGTTTTTTAAGAGGAAGGAGAAGGGCCAATTTGGGTTTCTGTACGTGTTTCTGACATCTTCTGTGTTTTCTAAAACGTTAACGTTTCGAGTCCTGTGAAATACATTTCTGGGAACAGCTCAGACAGCAGGAAAACCAATGAGGCAGCAAGAGCCCACGAGGATTTCAGCATCCAGTGTGTGGCCCATCAGCCAGTGTCAAAGCCATCAGTGCTCCCTTCAGGAATTCACTCTCCTGAACCTCACGTGCCAAATAAACTGCAAGAATGGGCACCAATACTTTGGTTTCTGTTCCTTGCTGCAGTTTGGGGCTCTGCTGTGAAGTCTGGGCAGCAGCAGGAGCAGTGAAGGACCAGATTAGCACCAAGGTGCAGTGCTAGCAATTACTTTGCTCCCCGTTGCTGGAAAATTCCAGTGGTTATTGGCTGCAGGATGCGGTGCTGCACAGTTTGAGCCTTGACCCGGGGTCGATTCGAGTGTCGGTGTTTAGAAAACAAAAAAGTGCTGGAAATCTGGCTGGTATCTGGTTATTTGTGTGTCTGGGCTGTGCCTTCACCGGGCTCCTCTGCTGTGCTTGCAGGACATTGAAGCCACCATGAACTCGGCCCTGAACGAGCTGCGGGAGCTGGAGAGGCAGAGCAGCGTCAAGCACACGCCCGACGTCGTCCTCGACACCCTGGAGCCCCTGAAAACGTCCCCGGTGGTGGCCCCCACCTCGGAGCCCTCCAGCCCCCTGCACACCCAGCTCCTCAAGGACACTGAGCCCCCGTTCCAGCGCAGTGCCAGCACGGCCGGGGACATTCCCTGCACCTTCCGGCCGGTCAAATCCCTCAAAATGGCCACGCAGGTGAAGCCCCCGGCCACGCGGCCCAAGCCCGCGGTGTTCCCCAAAACCAGCGCCACCAGCCCCGGCGTGGCCTCCTCTGCACCTCAGCAGCCCCCTGACAAGTCCTGTACTGTCTGATAAACCCCCCGCTGCTCTCTGGGTACAGCCCCTGCTGTTCCGGGTGAAGAGACTCTGTCAAAGACATTAAAATTGTTATTTAACGAATCCTTGGACCGAAGGTCGGCTGTGAACTGCTGCTCGCTGCTGGGAGCTCCGGAGCGGCGGCAGCCTCGTCCCACATCCCCAGGACAGCTCCTGCCACGCTTGGGAAAGCCACAATCCACGATCCACTGTGAAGCTGAGCAGGAAAAACACCAAGGGATGAGTTGGATTTTGGTTTCGATGCCTTGTTCGGGTGTTCGGCCGCTGGAAGGAACATTTGGTGGTGTCCTGTTTTTGGATACTGGTGTAGTGACTTCTGTATTCTGTGTTTCATTTATCACAGGGAAACAATAGGATAGATTTTAGTCTATTGCATGTTTTGGTGCCACTGGTTACGTGGAGCTTGGACATGCCTGTTTCTTGTGCATTATTATTATAATTATAATAATTATTATTATTATTATTCCGTCGCCCGCTGGTGCCACGGTGGTTAAGGGTCTGTCTCGACTTCCATCACATCCTCTGGTTTTGTTTGTTTGCTCCTCATTCCTCCCCCTCAGGGCCAAAGCCCTTGGCCATCCAGCCTCATGCTTTAGTTGTCATGGAAAAAAATAGTTTACTCTGGAACACTCTTAGATTTTGTGGAGTTCTACGTAAAATGTGTCTGTGCAAATATAAACAAACATATTCCTGAGGTCTGGGAGCACAAGAAAGAGCCCAGTTGTTGCTTATGGACAATCTTCATCGGCTTCCCCTTCTGCTCTCCCCTATTTAAAAGCAGCTTTGTTGTTTCCAGTGTCATTTTCAGCCCGTGGGCTCTGATGTGGTGTTTGGTCTCGGGAGACTGAATGTAAAAAAAAAAAACCAAGATAATTTTGAAAACAAGCATCCTCTGATGGGAGCCCATTCCCCACACACACACTCCTGGTTTGCCCATGCCTCGGGACGGATCCTGACCCGAATCCCAGCGCCAAGCACTGTCAAAACTTCGCTCAGGAGTTCTCAAGCTCCCTGCCTTGTCCCTCTCTGCTTCGGGCCGGTGCCTGCGACCGCTGGGAGCTGCTCTGGGGATCTCTGCTCTTATAGAGCAGTGCAGGGAACGCTGCTGGGGACAGGGATGTGACAGCGTGTGGCCTCTGGAGTGGCTTCTCTCTGCGCTCCCTGGCATGCCTGCTCCATGTAGGACTGACCTGTGAATGGATTCTTTGGTATTATTTGTATTTATCTGTAGCCAGCAGCATCCACGGACTCTTTCGTACTCCCCTGGGAATTCTCCACAGTGCCCACATTTATTTAATTTAATAATGAAAAGGCACGTGCCACTTAGGAGTGGAGACTGGCTGACCCTCAGCTCGCCTCGTTGCTCAGCTTTTCTGGGATTTCAAACGAGCTGCACATCTTAGGCTTGCATCAAATAGATTCAGGCAAGGACGAGATAAGAAAAGTCGTTTTTCTCGCCCGCTTAGCTGAGTTTCCTTTCAGTTTGTGGGTTCCTGGTGACTGCAAAGTCGGTTTGATTGGCACTTAAAAAAGAAGAAACAAAGAAGAGTTGCTGAAATGTCCTTTTCCGATGCGTTTAGGATGTTACTTGGAAAAATGGAACAGGGTCTTCTGCGTCCCTGTCCGTCCCCACACGCACAACCCCTCTCTAAGGAAGCAATCCATTCATTCATTCATTAGCGATGGCTTTCCAAAACGCCAGCTTTCCCTGGGCCCTGAATTAAGGACATGCAAAAACTGGGGAGCCCTGGAAAGGTTTTGGTGAGAACACTCCTCGTTTGCCATCTCTCCTCAGCTGTCCCTGGGGGAGCCCCATGGTACGAGTGTGACTGTCCCTGCCCCTCCAGGAGATGCCACCGGCGCCACCAGCGACCTTTGCTCTCAGGTTCTGATGGACTTCTACCACCAAGGAATCACTTGTTCTTTTGGGGAAACAAAAAAAAAAAAAATAGAATGACTAAACTTGTAAGTTTTTGCTCAGGCAGAACTTTCTGGCATTTCCTTTTTAGTAAGAATTTTTTTTTTTATTTCTTTTCTTGGTTTTTTTTTGGTCACGAACGACCGAAGTTAATCTGTGTCAAGAGCAGGATCTCTGTCAATTGACTTTGCCTCATTTTAATGCCTTATTTTCTTTTTATAATTTTATGCCTAGCATTCATATTCCTAAGAATAAGTGTCCAGCCACGCACAGCACATGGGAGGAGCTGCTCTTTTCCAGCTTCAAGGTCTGAAGTGTGGAATTAGATGGAAACAAACAAAAAAAAAAATTTCAGGTTACTGTAACAGCAACTGTCTGTATCTGAATTATTACTGTGCTTCTCCAGCATCCACGGCTCTGGGACAATCCTGCTGCCAAGGGCAAGGTGCTTGGCAGGATCACCTGGATATGGAGCAACTCAACTGGAATTCTGGTGTGCACTGTGATTGACACAAGCAATAGGACAGGCTGAAGCTCATCCTTCCTCTTCCTCGGCTCTGCCCGGCGGAAAAATCGCAGGCGGGGGAATAGAACAAGAAAATCACGCAGAGATAATTTTTAAAAGGAGATCTTCAGCTTGTCTGCCTCACTCTGTGAACACACAAGGCTGAGGGGACGTTTGCCTCGAGTGTTTTATGAGCAGTCGCTGCCAGAAAGGTGGGAAGGAGGAACTGGAATTGTTCCCTCCCTGCGGAACCAAGAGAGGCCGGCGTGGAGTGGACAGGTCCAACACAGGGCTTTGCTTGGGGAGGTACCAACGTCACTCCACATCTTCATATCCCGAAGAAATTTTAGCTCTTCCACGGAAATCCTCTTTTCATGACTTTCCTGTAACGTTTGTGTCAAATGTAAAGACAAAAGAAGTGTTTGATAACTGGAATTACGTCTGTCTGTTCGATAGTGCTTTGTATGAACCTTGTTCATCAGGTGTTGGATTGAAATAATCCAAAGCAAAAAAAAAAAAGAAAAAAAAAGAAAAAAAAACTTTTAAAATGTAACACGGTTTTAGGTGATCAATCTGAATGGTTTCTGAAGCTCAGACCTTTTCTGGGTTATTTCCCTAGTTGGGAATGGAGCAGTGTGCTTTAACCATTGCTAAATTTCTGCCTCTCTGAGGCCGTCCAAAGGCTCGCAGGTTATGAATTGTAAATTTGTCCTTCATGCCTGAGCAGTGGGACACAATCAAACCCTCTCACTTTATCTGTACTGGGTATTTTATTGCAATGAAAATGAGTAAATAATTAGAGTGCACTGTGACAGCAGAAAAAAAAAAAAAAGTTGTTGTATATGTCTGTATTTTGATACCTGTTCAAAAGGAGTCTTTGGGTTTCCTGTGCTGAATACCTCATGTGTTGGGTTTGGGAGTTTTTTGTTGATTTTTCTTTTTAATTTTTTTTTTTTTTAAGGCAAGATTGTTCTTGCACAAAAGTAGGTTAAGATAACCGAGTTCTCATAAATTTATTTACTGAATCAAAACACTTCAGCTTGGCAAGAAGTTCCATCTGTTGTAGTTCCCCACCTTGCACTCGGTACGGGGCCGACCCAGCGCACTTGGAAGAGCTCCAGCAACACTGGGACAGGAGAAGTTCATTGCAGGTGGAGTTTGCTGCCTTATTTCTCTTCTCCTCTGTGTCAAAAAACCTCAAATTCAGTGGAACAGGGCGTAGGTTTGGGGATTTATTGAGCTTTTGGGAGACGTTCTTCTGCAGAAATCGATGTCTGCGCTTCTCAGCGCTTCAGGTCCTTCCCGGGCGCGTGCACTGGGGACACTGGAACACTCCCTTGTTGGAATCCGTGTGGAGGGGACACTTCCAGGAGGTGATGCTCTCAGTAGGGAATCAGGAATGATGGAAAAATAGCCCAGAAATCCCCACTGAGACAGTCTGATCGGCTCCCTGTTGTCCAGCACATCCGTGAGCACAGGTGGGAGGGGAAGGAGGTGCCCCTGTCCCCGGGGTGTGGCACTGCTTTGGTGGCCAGGTGAGGGGCACCTGTGCTTGGCAGGACCAAGCCCTGGGTGTACAGGGACGTGCTCCAAAACCACGCCAAACTCACCTGTGAGCCACAGCTTAGGGAAACTGCTTCAAAACTGCTTCAAAAACAAAGGAAAACAGGAGCATTGGGGCCTTTCCATCGCTTAAGGGCCTGTCCAGAACAGAAAATTGAGTTTAACAAGCCGGGGATTTATTTATTTTGAGATTTTTAGCTTTCACAGAAATAACCAGCCCTTTTTGGGGCTAATCTGGCCTTGGCTAATGCCCCACAGATGCAGCTGGGGGCATAAAGCTGTTCCTGTAGTGGGCACAAGAGGTGGAAAGGAGGGAACGTCGTTCCCCCAGAGACGCTCCCGGCACCGGCTCTGGGGGAACACCGAGCACTTCATGGACTGAACTTTGGGGTTTGAGCTCTTTCCAGATCGGCTCTCTGCGTGTCTCTGTGTCTGTGTGACAACCTGGTACTTGAAAAAAAAAACAACAAAAAAATAGAAATACTTGACCCTCTGCCTCGTGCCTGCGGGGCCGGGATGGCCCCGGCTGTGTCACGCACAAGTGGTTCCACCAACCACCCACCAGAAGGCAGATGGATTCTTTTCCAGGCTCGGTTCTAGCAGCAAACCATCTCTTTGGGTGACTCTGGAGATGCCAACACAGCAGTTCAAAGGCCTGGAAAATGTAAAGGTTTTGTCGGTGTTTTTTTTTTTTTACTTTTCCTCTTAAATTTTGTGCTTCCTCTAACGTAGTTTTGGGATGGTGTTTTTCAAGGATGGGCCAAAAAGAAGCGAAGGTGGAGAGGGAAGGCAGCTTCCTGCTGTGCTAATACTTGATCTGCCGAGCTTCACACAGGGTAAATCCTCAGCAGTTTGCAGTGGGAATCGCAGGTGGGCCCATCCTTTCGAGGCACTGTAGTAACCTCACTCCTGAAGTGGACTTCACCAGCCTTTCCTCCAGGCACAGCCCTGAGATGGGAAGAACAAGCCAAGCCCGAGGGGTTGGACTCGTGAATGTGCCAAACTGCTGGAGCAATACTGGTGAGCAGCAGCTTCTCCGAAAGCCCAGCTCGATGTAGCTCAAAAGGGGCAATTGCTGAAAACCATCTCTTGATTTCTGAGGGTCGCAGCGACGCCGTGGTCCTGCTGCGAGGCAGGAAAATTGGGTTGAAAAGCGTAGAAATTGTGTTTTCTGTCCGAACCTGGGGTTATCAACAGCGGTTGTTTTCATGGTGGGATGGAATGTTCTTGCTAAAACAAGTTTCCATTGTTTCATGTCTTCTACACCAATATATATATGGTGTATATATTAAACTGTGTAAAATTGTACTTTGTACATAGAACTCTGTACAATATGGAGGTACAGCCTTTTTTTTTTTTGGTTTTTTTTTTGTTTTCCCCCCCCCCCTTTTGGTACAGGATTGTACAGTATTAGGAGTCGATGTGTTGGAAGTGTTAAATCCATACTGGGGCAACGAAATGTATCCATTGTCATTAGCAATAGTTTTGGAGAAATAAATGTTTTGGGTATGGTGGAAACACTGACCTGAGGGTGCCGGTGTGTGATGTCCTGGGTTTGGGTGGGGGAGAGGGAGAGCAGGGCCTGGGGGGGCTCCTGGAATGCTCAGGAATGATGCTGGAGGTGCTGCTAAGGGGGTGAGGAGGGATCTGCAGGATTCAGGAGCACACGGTGCCATCCTGGGCACTGGGACACTCGATGGCAGCAGGGCAGGAGCAGCGTGGTGGCACAGAGAGAAGGGGGACACGGAGGATGTGGTGATGGGACAGGGAATGGCCTGAAGCTGAGGGAGGGTAGGTTTGGATGGGATATTGGGAAGGAATTCCTCCCTGTGAAGGTGGGGAGACCCTGGGCTAGTGGAAGGTGTCCCTGCCCATGGCAGGGGGTGGAATGATAAGACCCTAAAGGTCTCTTCCAACCCAAACCATTCTTGCTGTGACCCCACTGGTTTCTGATTCCTGTGTTCCCCCATGCCAGGCTCGCACGCACCGACCACAGCAGGATTCCCTGGGGCAAACACTTCCCTGGCACTGACCTGATTTAAAAATGCTTAATCTTCATCATTTTCCTGCGGAGGATGGACCCCCAACTGTCTCAGGAAAGAGGATTTAAGATTGAGATTATGGATTGGATCATGATTATTATCATTACCAGCTTTCCCCCATCTCGGTTTTTCAACAGGCCTTTTCCAGAGCACGGAGGGGGAACGTGGCAGAGCTGTGCCATTTTGGCTTCCTTTCCCTTAGATTCCAAGGGATTACTTATTTACAGTGAGGTTTGATGTTTAACTGAGGCATTTTGTCCCTGGGGTGAGCATCCCTGTGCTCCCTATCCCACATCTCCTCTTGTAGGGGTTCAAGAGCTGGAAATCTGGGATGCTTTTACTCCAAAATCACAGCAGCCTCTGTGGTACCACCCTGAAGCAGGCTGGGCACAGTGGCGGTGGTTTTTTGTTTTTAAAACGTGAAACAGGAGTCAGAGAGCAGTGGGGTGACACAGATAACAAGGGGGTTTTGACTTTCCCTTGGTCCTTGTCCAGCAGAAGATGATTATCCCTTAAACCCTCATCAAAGCACAGGTGGGTCTGACCCTCCCTCACAAACCCCATTAGGGTGGTTTTTAACAAAGAAACACCGTGGTGAGTGCTGGGAGGGTTCAGCTCTCACGGACGTGTCCCAGGGAGCAGGTTTGTCGCAGGGACACTCTGGGGACATCACTGGGCTCGTGGGATTTTCGGGTTTTCTGACCCCAAGGACGAGGTCCCTGCTGCACACAGAGCTCGCTGCTTGCCCTTTATTCTTTGGGCTTTGCTGCCACCAGCTGGAACAATTAATTCTTGACACAAATTGCTTTCAAGGCCGGGTTTTTGCTCTCTCAGCCTGTGCCAGACGGGATCTCCCACCACACCAGGGTTTATCCCCCCGTGGGCACATCCAGTCCTGGGGGTCAGATGGGAGGAAAAACCTGCTGATGGGGCAGCCAGGGAGAGGAAATGAGCTGGGGGTTTTAAAAGGATAGCAGAAGAAAGGAGAGGGGGGCTGGAAGAAGCCAGGCAGGTCTTGGGGGCGAGTTCCCTGCACTGTCACCCATGGGGACAGACAGACTGCTGGTGTTGTTTAAGGACACGGCCACCACATGCCCAGAAAATAAAACCAGACACGGTTTCAAGAAATCACCCCGGCCCTTTCTCTTCCTGTCAGCTGAGCTGCAGCAAAGTGACTTCAATCCAAGCGATTTCAAGTTTCGTGTGGTTAAATCGACGTCACTGCGCTCTCCAGCTGCCGAAACTCTGCCGAGACTCTGCCATCCCTTCCCAGCCCTGGGCATCCCTTGGAGAGGCTCAGGGAAAGGGCCGGGCTGTGCCCTTAGTGAGCTCTCCAGAGGCTGTTCCAGGCACACTCACCCGCGGCTGGGAGAATGAAGCTCAGCAGGAATTAAGGAATTCATTAGGGGTGGAGTTTGTGCGCAGGCACAAATAACAAGGGCTGGACACCGACCCTGGACACGGATCCTGCTCGGGCTCTGCTTCCCAAATCCCTGCCCCACAACGCCGATGGCAGCCGGAGCTCAGCGCCTTCTGCCGCTCCCGGAGCATCGACAGCGGAGCCCGGCGTGCCCGGGGATGGCTGCACCGCCGGGAAGTTTTTTCTCGAGCAGGAAGCTGAAGCATTTCCTCCTGCAGCGTGGCCGGTGCTCGCCGGGCGGGTTTTGCAATCCGCAGGTTTCAGTTCCCGGCTGGGGAGGTGCCTCCGCCGCTCCGCGCTCCTTCGCTCGGCAGTTCTGGCATCTCTCAGGGTTGTGCTGCCAGCCCAGCACACCCGGCCGGTGTCTGGCAGCACCCAGGGCTCGGTCCATGCCCAGCCTCGGCCCGGGGAGCGGCCTTGGCCGGCGTTTCCCTGCCGGGCACGGAGGGGTGAAGGCCGGGGCTCGGTGGGCAGCGGCCCCCGGGGTGAGCCCCGGACATGCAGAGCACCCCCAGCTACCTGTGGAGCACCGAGGACCTCCTGGGCCAGGGGGCCACGGCTTGTGTCTACAAAGCTCGCAACAAGGTGAGCGGGGGGCAACTGAGGGGGGCAGGAACCCCAAAACTACAGAGCCCCGGTGCCCCCCATCCCTCCCGCCCCACGGGATGCCCGAGCTCCCCTGCGCTCGCCCTCCCGGGAGATCCCGGGCTGGGGAGCGGCTCAGGGGCTGCTTTGGGTTTTATTTTCATTTTCCATGGGCTCCTTCCCCTGGCTCTGCGGGTCGAGGGCGGCTTTTAGGGCGCTCACAGCCGGGTCCTGCTCTCCGCGTTCCCGAGCGGCGCAGGGGGAAGGAGCTGTTTTCCGGGGAATGCCCAGAGGTTTTGAAAACCCCATCCTTGGCCATTTGCATACTTCGTGCGAACACTTGCCAGCCTTGGAGCGGGCTCTCCTCCTCGCCAGCCTTTGAAGTTTATTGAGCAAACTGCAGGCGCGGGGCAGGAGCTGCGAGAGCGGGCTGGGAACAGCCCCATCCCTCGGGGAGCTGCCGGCCTGGGAACATCCCCATCCCTCGGGGAGCTGCCGGCCTCGACGGGAACTTTTTGTGGGGCCGAATAAACACAGCGACACGCAGCACGTGGGTGCAGGGACAGGAAGCGCAGGGAGGTGAATAACAGCGGTTTGTTTGTGCGGCGGAGCAGAGGCAGCATTTGCATCCCGAGTGGGGCTGTGGAAGCAGTGGCAGAGCTCCTGGGGCTGCTCTACACGTGAATGACATCACCTCGTGTTTTCTTTCCCTCTTCTCCCAGAAATCAGGGGAGTTGGTTGCTGTGAAGGTTTTTAATAATGCCAGCTACCTGCGGCCCCAGGAGGTGCAGATGAGAGAGTTCGAGATGCTGCGGAAGCTGAACCACAAGAACATTGTCAAATTATTTGCTGTGGAGGAGACGGTGAGTGGGACCCCTCTGGGAAACCCTCGGGCTCACCAGCCAAGGGAGGGGGCCTGCTCCTGCCTGGGTGGGGGGACAGGCCAGCTGCTGGGGCATGGGGCTGGCTGAGCCCTCCTGGCATCTCCCCCCGCAGGGCAGCAGCAAGCAGAAGGTGCTGGTGATGGAATACTGCTCCAGTGGCAGCCTGCTGAACGTGCTGGAAGATCCAGCAAATGCCTTTGGCCTGGCTGAGTCCGAGTTCCTCATCGTGCTGCAGTGTGTGGGTGAGTGTGGGGGTCCAGGACCACCAGGGACTGAGACCCTCCAGCTGGGGACCTCACGGTGCTGGTGGGACCCTGCAGGCACCAGCCCTGGGTGATGGAGTGAAGGGTCAGAAAGTGCACCTCTGAACAGGGTGGGGTTGAGCTCTGTGTTCGGGGAAAGCCTGAGGGTTTCTCCTTGCTCTGGGAAGCTGCTGTGAACGGGCTGTGCCCCACGATGGAGGGCACGGGGGCAGTGCCCTGCCATGGCCTCATCCTCTCCATTTCCCTGGTCACACTGGTCCCCATTAAATGCAACCACCGTGGGATTCATCCCCTCTCCAGCCCTTCTCACGTTCCTAAACTCAAACTGACCCCCCTGGAGCCCAGTGCTGCAGCCCCACTCACCAATGCTGCTTCCCTCCCGTGTGCCCAGTGGCAGGGATGAACCACCTCCGTGAGAACGGCGTCGTCCACAGAGACATCAAACCTGGGAATATCATGCGGCTCGTGGGAGAGGACGGCCAGAGCATCTACAAACTGACGGATTTCGGAGCCGCCCGAGAGCTGGAGGATGATGAAAAGTTTGTGTCTGTCTATGGGACAGAGGAGTACCTCGTGAGTAGGGCATGTCCCAGGCTGGTGTCCCCTGGGGGAGGCTGGTCCCTGTCCCTCAGTCCCACAGCTGGGTGACTTGGGAGCAGCAGCGACTTGGAGAGCCTGATCCATATTTTTGGAAGGGGATGGGCTCAGTGCTGTTGTGGTGGGGTTACAGGGGATGGTTTTGGGGAGAAGAGAGAGAGCTGTTACAGGGGATGGTTTTGGGAAGGACCCAGAGCTGTTACAGGGGATGGTTTTGGGAAGGACCCAGAGCTGTTACAGGGGATGGTTTTGGGGAGGACCCATTGCTCTGTGCTTCCCTGCAGCACCCCGATGTGTACGAGCGAGCTGTGCTGCGCAAGCCACAGCAGAAGGCGTTTGGTGTCACTGTGGACCTCTGGAGCATCGGTGTCACCTTCTACCACGCTGCCACTGGCAGCCTCCCCTTCGTGCCCTTCGGGGGACCCCGCAGGAACAAGGAGATCATGTAGGTCCCGTGTCCAGCTGTGGGTGGGGAGCTGGGACAGTGGTGGTGGCCCTGAGGCTGTGCTGGTTCACTGCTGGTTTAACCCCACATGGCCTCAAAGCTCTGACAAGGGGCCTGTGGGGAGTGGTGTGTGTGCTGTGTGGGGAAGAATCCGTGTCCCATTTGCCATGTTTTCCCTCCCAATGGGATGGCTGGATGGGGCACTGAGCATGGGTATCATCCCTGCCCGTGGCAGGGCACTGGAACCAGATGATCTTTAAGGTCCCTTCCAACCCAGATAATTCTAGGATTCCATAGAATGCATTCCCATGTCCTCCTGGCTAAACAGCTGGAAGAGGAGGCAGGATTAATGCTCTCTGGGAAGGTTTTGACTGTTCCTTGCAGTATTTTCCCTCTGGGCACTGTATTTTCCCTCAGTGAATCACATCTTTCCCAGCCCGTCTATGCTCTGCCCTTTCCCTCCACCTGAGGGATGCAGTGCCCAAACAGAGCTGGCTTGGCTCTGTCAGCAGCGAGCAATTCCCTTCCCACAGGTACAAAATCACCACTGAGAAGCCTCCTGGAGCCATCGCGGGGATCCAGAGGCAGGAGAACGGGAACATCGAGTGGAGCTACGAGCTGCCCATCACCTGCCGCCTCTCCGTGTGAGTGTCCCTTGCTGGGGCTGCAGCTCCCGTGTCCTCACACGGCACAGGAGGGGTTTAAAAGGCAGAGGAGCTTTTCATCTTCAGGTGTCACAGCTTTCAGACCAGATCTTTGCTTTCCAGCCAGGAAAAGGGGTGCAGGGCTGGGCAGTGGCTCTTGGTGGCCCTGCAGTCACCGCATTTGTGACTCGGGGTTACACCAGTCCTTGCAAACCTCTCTTCTTCTATTGCTGCTGCAGGGGCCTGAAGGACCAGCTGATCCCCATCTTGGCCAATATCCTGGAGGTGGATCAGGAGAAATGCTGGGGATTCGACCAGTTTTTTGCAGGAACCAACGACATTTTGCACAGGATCGTGGTGGACGTGTTCTCCCTGCAGCAGGCGTCCTCCCATCGCATCTACATCCACTCCTACAACACGTGAGGCTGCGTTAGAGCTACATTTGGGAACGGGGCTGGGAAGCCTCAGCCCCTCATCACTTTAACAGGGGAACCTGGGGGCAGCACCATTCCCTTTGCACTGCTCCTAAACCAGGTGAAAACACACCAGACTCAAACCAGCCTTTGCTGGGAGTGCACTGATGGAGCTGCGGGCACACAGAGAGCCCCAGGGAGGTGTCCAAGGGGCTCTGCTGACCTTGTCTGATATTTTGCTAAGAGAAAATATCAATATTTTGGTATTTTGAGGGCAGCAGGCTGCTAAAATGATGGAAATCTGTGTGCTCACCTCATTGCTTATCCCCATCCTTTCACTTCTTTCTCCATTTCAGTACCACCAAGTTTTTAGATGCCGTCTTCAAACAGACAAATATAGTCCCTCACCATCAAGAATATTTTTTTGAAGGACACCTGTATGAGCTGGATCCCAACCTACAAGCTCATCATTTCTGCAAAACCACGGAGTGCAGCCCCCTGACTTTGCTGAGCACCTCTGAGCAGCCCGAGGATGTGGTGGGGGTCCGGTACAGAGACCGTGAGTGTCACGGCAGGAGGGTGGCTGTTGGAAGAGGGATTTGTTACAATTATCACCCTACGAGATTTCCCATTTCCCAGCTGGGTTATGGGCCCATTTCCTGCATGATCCCAGGTCTTGGTGCCTCAGCAGTGTTGGACCTGAGTCCCAGTTTCAGCAGGGTTCCCAGTTCACCAGACCGGTCGCTTTTCCCACTGCCAGGTTGTGCCAGTCCCCATTCCCAGCAGTGACCCAGTTCCAGCAGAAGGGAGTGCTGGTTCCCAGTGCCACTTCCCACTCCTGATGCCAGTTCCCAGTGCCAATTCCCAGTCCTGTTTCTGGTCCCTGGGGCAGGGCAGGAGGTGGAGCAGGATTAGGACCTCTCGGGGTCAGTTTCCCCTGCCCAGTGCTGGTGCTCCACGGCCGCACACCACATTGAGCTTTGCAGGGAATTCCCGCCTTCATCCACGCTTCCAAAACACCTCGGAGGGCTGCACAGAGCCTCCAGCACTGAGGCTGAAATCCTGAGTGGCCACAGGCTTTGTTTGGTGGGTGGGAGCTGCCCACGGCCACAGCTGGGGACAAAACCCCCCGACCCCTCCTGTCTTCGCAGCGGCGCTGGAGTTCCCCAAGTTGGTGCCCAGGGTGGACGTGGTGGCCGACTGCAGTGCAGCCAAGGTGGGTGTGCGTGCCAGGGGGCCAGGGCAGCCCCTGGCGCTGTCCTTGGCCTGGCACAGGCCCTGGCAGTGCCCTTTGCCTTGCAGAGTGCCGTGGGTGCTGCTCACCAGACCCTGCGCCTGGGGCAGGCCCTGCAGCGTGGCCGGGAGCTGCTGGCCAGGGGCCTCCACTGGGTGATGTGAGTGACAGAGCCACTGCTGGGGTGGGGGACAGAGCGGGGGGACACGGCCCTGCCCAGAACTGAGGGGTTTGGGCATTGAGTTAAACCCACTTGGGGGTTTTCAGCCTCTTCCTGATAGTGCAGGGCCACTGGGGATGGTGGGATGGGGTCCTGGGGGACTGGGAGGGAGCAGGGCGTGAGGGGCAGCGTGTTCCCGTGGGGCTGCACCTGGAGGGAAACACCCCTCGGGGTTGTGAGGATGCTCCTGTCTCCTTCTGTTCCTTTTGGGTCACTTTTTTTGGTTTAGGAGAAGCTGAGGAAGAGCAGGGTTATTATTATCATCACTCTGTGTGCATCTATGGGAAGTGTTCCTGCCCGGGGCAGGGGGTTAGAGTGAGATGAGCTTTAAGGTCCCTTCCAACCCAAACCATTCCATGATTCCATGATGAATTTCACTGCCCTACCCACTCCTTTTGGGGCAGGACACTGAGCAGAGGGTGAGCGACCCCAAAACCAGCAGCTACACCCAGGTTTAGGTGCATCCAGCCCCCATTGCCTCATGAGCAAGCTCAGAGAAGCCCCCCAGCTCCATCCCCACCCCCTTCCCATGCAGCTGGCCCCGGGATGGATCTGTGATTCCAGGGAACACGTGTTGGAGGGGCTGGTTTTCTCTCTTGGCAGCGGGAACCTGAAAACGGAGTGCTCCCGGATTTTGGAGCAGAGGAGGGGGGCTCACTCCGTGCTCGCCTGCCTGCAGCTCACCGAGGTGAAGACACACGTGCTGTAAGTGAGGTTTGCAGCCTCTGGGCTGTGGCTCATAAGAGGTGGGGCTCCCAAAGGTGCCTGGATAATCAGGAATAAGGAAAATGCCAGGAATAAGCTGATATCTGGGAGGTAGGAGGCTTTTTCACTGTGTGGGAAATGAGCCACTCTGGCTGGTTCTCCCTTTTTCCTTCAGTTTTTAATGATCAGTCCCTGCTTTCACAGGAGCCCAGAGTTAGTCCTGACTCTGGCTCCTGCTCTGGGGTTTTCTGTTACAGCCCTTGGGCTGCTGCCATCTCCAGGGAAAGGAAAATTGAGTTGGGATGAAATAAAGAGCAGGATGGCACCAGCTGCAGGATCCTGGGGGGGTCTGGCCCCCATCACCAACCCCGCTCCCTGCAAACAGCCCTGGAGAGCCGGGCTGCATTCCCATGGATCCAACACCCACCTCCCACCATCCATGGGGACATGTCCCATTTCCGTGCAAGAGTCTCCACTGAATTATGGAGAAACCCTCAACCTTCCCCATCCCACCCAGCTGCCCTGGGCCAAGCTGAACCCATTTTATCTAAAGCAACCCAGGGATATTTTGCTTTTCTGTTGCTTTTTTTGTTGTTGTTGTAGTGGAAAATTCTTCGCCGCTGGGTTGCTGTTCTTTCATTCTTTGCCATTTAGCAAAGTCTCTTAATTTCCATTTCATCTGAAAAGAAATAGGGACACATGGTTCCCATTGAGTTCAGCACTCAGGGCTGGGCTGCCAAGAGCAGCAAGGCTGCAGCTGGATGCTCTGGCTCTTCCAGCCCTTCCAACACTCTGGATCAGGAATATTTCTGCTGACTTAGCCAGAGTGCCACGCTCAGCCCAGCACTCCCGTGCCAGCTGCAGGGACACAGACAGCATCCGAGCTGGCCTGAAGCCAGTGGGTGTAAACCCGACAATTTTGGAACAAATTGGACACAACAGGGCGAGTTTTTACCACATCAGCACTTTGCATCTCGTGGCTCAGATCTGGCACTCTGAAAGCTGAGTTGCTGCCCGAGGAAAGCACTTTGCAGCCCCCCAGGACCCCAGTGCTGCCTCCAGCACGGGCTGGATTCCTTTGCCCCGGTGACAGCTGCCTCTGGATTATTTCCTCCTTCAGGAATATTCATTTTCTGTCGTTCCCCAGGCACGAGGCCGTTCCTGCAGGCAGCAGGGGCCCGGCTGGGGTGGATGTGGCCGTGGTGACGACCAGGCTGCAGAGGGTGAGGAGCATCCCCAGCCCAAGGAGCACCCACAGCTCTCAGAGCAGCTGGTCCCAACCTCTCCCATCCTCCACAGGTCGACGAGGAGCTCTCCCAGTGCTCCCACAGCATCTTTGACTTCCAGGGGGCACTGGATGGGATTTTGGCCGAGCTGGTGAAGGACAGGCAGCAAGTGCACGAAGACAAAAGGTTTGTGGTGGAGTCCCTGGTGCCACTTTGCTGTCCCCACCTGGATGGAGCAGTTCCCCTGGTGGGCACAGCCCCTCGTGCCACCCCCACCCACGGGGGGTGCTGGGTGATGTCCCTGCACAGACACAGGGAGCAGCACCCCCGACCCACAGCGGGTTCACCAAAGTGATAATTCCACCCCAAAGTGGTAATTTCACCCCAAACTCACCCCCTCCCTCCTGAGGGGCCTCACGCCCCCTTCCCTGTCCCGTTGCAGCATCCAGCAGATCGAGTGCTGCCTGGAGAAGATGCAGCTGATCTACAAGCAGTTCAGGAAGGCCAGGACGTGTCTGAGTGAGTGCTGGGCACGGGGGACACGAGGCAGGAATGTCCCTGCCCTGTCCCTGCGGAAAACCGGATGATTTCTGTTTGCTGGGATTAGCAGTTATTTCATGGAATCATCGAACCACAGAAGGGTTTGGGCTGGAAGGACCTTGTAGATCATTTGTTTCTGTGTCCTGACAGTGGCACTGGGGGCTGAGCCAGGAAAATGCCCTTCAGCAGCCTCTGCGTGCTGTGAAATTGCCCGTTTATTGGGTTGTGAGCAGGAAAACGTGTGGTGACGGTGTCTTTCCTCCCCAGGGCTGGGCTACAACGAGGAACAAATACACAAGCTGGATAAGTGAGTCCCAACCCTCTCCCCTCCCCAGGACCTGGCCCTTGCTGAGGCCAGGCTGGTGTTTGGTGGTTCTGACTGGATCCCAAAGGGGTATAAAATGTCCCTGGTGCTGTCAGAGGGCAGCTGGAGGTGGTTCCTGTGCTGGTTCCTCCTTGCAGGACCTTTCAGGGTGATGGTTTCAAGCCATGAACTGTTTCAGATGAAGCTGTGGGAGAAGCTCTGCAGAGATGGGGACAGGGAGCTGCTCTTGGGCCACATCCCTGCTTTGGATGAGGGGACAAACTCATTCCATGAGGGGACAAACTCATTCCAGGCTGTTGCTCACACAGGACTTGGCCTGAAGCCATTTATTTACTGAGATGTTGATTTAAGAAGTGTCCCTGCTTTCCCATCTGCTGAACTTCCCGTGGGAGTGAAGTGCCTGATGGGTTTTGTACCTTTAAAAATCCTCCCTTCAGTTTCCACTGAAACCAGGGGAATTCATCACAGGCAAGATAAAAAATTCCCACTTCAGCGTGGAGCAGGGAGGGTGAAATTCCACAGACTCTGTTGGCCCAATGCTCAGTCTAACCTTGAACATTTGCCTTAAATTCCAAGGCAGAGACCTCTCAGCAGTGCCCTGGGGGGTGACAGGGGACTGTATCCCCCCAAAACCTCCCTCCCCATCCCAGTTAGGGTTTGTTTCCTCTGTCATTCATTTCTGAGCATCCAGCCCCTCTTTCTCCATTCAGTTTTAGGTCTCCTGTGATGTTCCTTGCCACACATTTAAGGAAATAATGGCGTTCTCTCTTCTGTCCCTGGGCTTAGGCTGAATTTGGGGAACCTGGCCAGGAAGGTGCTGTCCATTTTCCAGAACGACTGTGTCCAGCAGTACCAGGAGGCCCTGGCCCTGCACAGCAGCAGGATGAGGTACCAGCCCCACAGAGGGATGGGGGAGAGGGGACTTTGCAATGATCCCCCAAGGATCAGAGCTCCCCAGTGCTCTCTGCTATGGATCGAGCGTGGAGATGGGGATGGAGGTGGAAATGGGGATTTTGGGAACTGCTGAGGGAGTCCAAAGGGGTAACAATCCCTCAAAGAGCTCTGTGAGCCCACTGGAAATCCCACTCCTATCCCATAGTTCTGCCCTGCTATTTTAAGTTTATTTTTAAAAAATGCCCCTAATCTTGCGCCTGGAGTTGAAGCAGCGGTTCCTTTGCTCTGGGGTGGGGGGAAGAGGTCATTTTATCAGGACAAAATTGCTACTGAGGCACAGAGATCACTTACTGGGGAGGCTCTTCTGTTAAATGGTGCTTGGGGAATAACTCAAAGAGTGAATTAGCCCACAGTGATTGAGAGCAATGCACTGCCTGTGGCAGCAGCACAGCAGGGAGGGGGTGAGGATGTTGCAAAAATTGGATTTTCATGCCGAGGTTGCTTTTCCAGAGGAGCAGCTTCCCCTGGGCTGCCGGTGTGGGTGGAGGGAGGAGGAGTTTCTGGAATACCTCACAATTAAACTCATTTTTTGACCTGGTCCCGTTTCTGGTGGGGAGGAGCCCTGTGCTGGGTTTACAAGTGGAGGGGATTTTTAGGCTGGGAATTTGTCTCGGGTGCTCAGAAATGCTCCAGGAGCTGAGGGCAGGGTCTGCCCTGTCCCTGTGCTCTCCCAGCCTTCTCCTTGCCTTTTCCCTGCCCCATCCCAGTTTTATCCCTGTCTTCTCCCACCCTTCTCCCGTTCCCAGCCCCAGCTTGTGCCACCAGGGGTTTCCATGCTGCCAGCCCTCACCCAAAGGCAGGTTTCACCCTGGGGACAAAACCCCTGCAGTGCAAGAGCCCTGTCTGCACTAAACCAAGGTTTTACCTCTGCTCACAGGCAGGAAAAAACCTTCTCCACGTTTTCCTGGGGTATTTTTGTACCTGTTTTCCTGCCCTCGTGGAGAAACACCATGAGTCACAGCTGGATATTTTTAATTTCTTGTTACTTTAGTTTTAATTGTCCTGTTTTGTTTCCTGCCAGGCTTTGTGGGGTGGTGGCTGTTTTTCTGAGGACTTGAGGTGGATCATTCACCTGAAATATTCTTTCCTTTGTTTTTTTTAAAGCCAAAACAAACATTTATTTTTTTTGTACAGCTCATGATGTGCCTGCTGGGTGTGAGGAGCCTTTTTTGGGTAGATGCTCAGTCCTCCAAGGGACAAGAGGCCGGGGCTGTGCTGGGTGAAGTGATGGGCTTGAGCTGCCTCATTTACAAGCAACTTTCCCTGATTAATTATCTCTTAATGCTGTTTGGATAACCTGGCCTGTAGTGGCTGTTAGAGCTGTAATTACAGCACTGCTGGGACTCATTTCCTTTCCTTCAAGATTCTGAGTCCAGACAGGGCTGCAGAAAGCAGCGTGCAATTAAAACACATAAAAAAATTACCGATGCCAAGCATTGACCGCGAGTTTTGTCGTTGTTTTTTCCTCTCCAGGAAAGTTTGTGAGATAAAGAAGCACCTGAAGAGGCTCAGCAACCGCATCAGCGCCTGCAGTGTGGAGATGACAGAGTGCCAGGAGTGCCTGCAGGGTGTAGGTGTCCAGGGATGCAGCTCCACGGTCTCCTCCTGCTCCCTGAGGATGCTCCTGCTCCCCCCTCCAGGGTCCGGGAGCACCTGGGTTAAGTAGGGGAACCCTGGAGTGGTTTTGAACCCCTTGCTGCAGTTCTCTGGGGGTGATCCGAGCTGGAGGTGTTGTTTTGTCCTGCTGTGTGAGCAGGGAGTGGGGAAACCTCTGGCAGGGGCACTCCTGGTCATTATCCTGGCACTCATTATCCTGGCACAGCCCGATAAATGGGAATTACAACAGCAGGAAAATGCTGCTTCACCTGCAGCTCCCACAGCAAAGCTGCTGAGCTGGGGCACAACATCCTGGGAGATGTCCTGGTCCTTGGGTCACTTTATTTGCTTTGTCCTGGAGGAGTTCTGGGTGTGACTCCGTGGGTGCTTCTGAGTGTTTGCCTCGGGTCAGCCCCACAGATGGCCCCTGGTGTGGGCACTGCCAGGACTCTCCATCTCCACAGGCTCTGGACAGGCTTCTCCAGATGGAAAAATGGAGTTTGGCCCCAGCTCCTCCCGTGCCTTCCCCCGTCCCCCTGAGCCAGGCATGCCAGGAGATGGCTTTGCGGTGAGTCTTTGGGAGCAGGGATTTGGGGACAGCCCAGCTCCTTGGGGAGGAGCAGAACATCCTGCTGCTCATCCTCGGGAATGGGGTGAGTGCTCTGTGCCCACAGGACTGGAAAAGTGTGACCCTGCTGGGTGTGATCCCTGCTCGGTGTCCTGTGGGAGTAAAGGGCTGGATTTGTCCCTACAGGATGCAGGAATTAGGGCTGTTTTTGTCCCCTTAGGATGCAGGAATGAGGGGCTGGATTTGTCCCTGCAGGATGCAGGAATTAGGGCTGTTTTTGTCCCCTTAGGATGCAGGAATGAGGGGCTGGATTTGTCCCTGCAGGATGCAGGAATTAGGGCTGGATTTGTCCCTGCAGGATGCAGGAATTAGGGCTGGCTGTGTCCCTGCAGGATGCAGGAATTAGGGCTGGCTGTAGGAATTAGGGCTGGCTCTGTCCCCACAAGATGCAGGAATGAGGGGCTGGATTTGTCCCTGCAGAATGCAGGAATGGGGCTGGATTTGTCCCTGCAGGATGCAGGAATGAGGGGCTGGATTTGTCCCCACAAGATGCAGGAATGAGGGGCTGGTTTTGTCCCTGCAGAATGCAGGAACGGGGCTGGATTTGTCCCTGCAGGATGCAGGAAT
>VZRV01008979.1:157914-174825 GCA_013398115.1 Falcunculus frontatus
GGATGGATGGATGGATGGATGGAGGGATGGATGGATGGATGGATAGATGGAGGGATGGATGTGTGGATGCTGTCGGTGCTGGGCTGTGTTTGTGCCATGGATGATGTGGGGTGCTCTGAGCTCTGCAGCTGCAACTCTCTGTGTGCAGGGGGGGACAGTCCTGGGGGTCCCCTGCCCTCCCTCGCTGTGTGCTTGGGGTAGAGACCAGCCCTGCTGAGGGGCAGCACAGCTGTGCCTGTGTCAGTGCTGTGATGGGAGGAAGTGCAGGGTTTCTGAGAGTTCGTCTTCTGTTAACTTATAGGGAAGGGGTTTTTTTCTTGTTTTTCTTTTTTTTCCTCTTCCATCATGCTACTTTCAAAATCTCAACCCTCGGCATGATTTCTAAAGATGATTTTTAAAGACTCCGCTGCCAGCCCAGCACCTGTGTGTGGCCAAGGCTTGGTGCAGTGGATAGACTGAGGTGCAGCATGAGCCAAAGGACTCTGACAGATTGGAGAGTTCTGATAAAGGGATATTTATGTGCAGTTCTCAAATAACCCAGGAAAGCTTTGCTTTTATTGTCATAGAATGCTTTGGGTTGGATGAGACCTTAAAGATCATCCAGTGCCACCCCTGCCATGGGCAGGGACACCTTCCCCTGTCCCAGGGTGCTCCAACCTGGCCTTGGATGCTTCCAGGGATGGGGCAGCCCCAGCTTCTCTGGGCACCCTGTGCCAGGGCCTCCCCACCCTCCCAGGGAACAATTCCTCCCCAATATCCCATCTAAATTTTCCCTTTTATAGTTCAAAGCCATCATCCCCTTCCTGTCACTCCATGCCCTGCTCTAAAGCCCCTCTCCCTCTCTCAGAGCCCCAGGGAAGGCAGTGACCAAGGAGGCTGCACCCCAGAGTCAGTGCTGTCCCCTGGGTGCTGCTCCATGGGGGTGTCTCCAGCTGTTTGCTGCTCTGGGGTGGAAATTGGGAAATGGTGAAATGGTGAAAGAGCTGTCCCTGGGGAATCGCTTCAGTGAATCCAGGGCTCCCCAATCCCAGCCCTGCAGCTGCCTGGCCAGATTGCAGCCAGAGTTTCAGTTTGTCCTCTGCTTGATTGTCCTTCTGAAAGAAATACCATGGGTAGCCTTGGGCAATATTGGCTTATTTACAGCTTGCTGCGTCCTTGTCGTGTGTGCTCTGGGGCTGTCTGGGAAGGGACAAGCTTTGCTCCCCAAGCTGCCTTTTTTTCCCCTTTTTTTTTCCCTTCTCTGAGGTTACAGTTTTCATTCTGAGCCTTCCCAGCCTCGATGGCACATCCCTTCACGCTTTCTGCTCCCTGCTAATGCCAACTTCTGAGCAAGCCCACATAAAATCTGGGAGCGCTGCACACAGTTCCAGGCAGAGCTGGCAAAATCCGTTCCCAGGCTGTCTCCAGGGAAGGTGGTGAGTTATGGGAAGGCAGCAGAGC
The DNA here is from genome assembly GCA_013398115.1 of Falcunculus frontatus. Lineage (NCBI taxonomy): Eukaryota > Metazoa > Chordata > Aves > Passeriformes > Falcunculus > Falcunculus frontatus. The sequence goes on from VZRV01008979.1 coordinate 159,355, forward strand.
TCCGAGCTGGGGGATCCAGCCCCGCTGAGCATTGCCCAGACACACAGAGGCTTGTTTGCTGCAGATTTAGCAGATAAAGCAGGCAGTGCTGCAGAGAAGACCTGCCCTCCTGGCTTGGAGGGGAGCCAGGGGAGGTTTAGATGGGATAGTAGGGAAAATTTCTTCGTGAAAGGGTGGTCAGGTGTTGGAACAGGCTGCTCAGGGAAGTGGTGGAATCACCATCCCTGGAAGTGTTCACAAGGCCCGTGGATGAGGCGCCTGGGGACGTGGTTTAGTGGTGCTGTTGTTGACAGCTGGACTCGATCTCAGAGACCTTTTCTGACCTTAATGATTCTGTGATTATTCATGAGGGACATTTCCATGGGTGGCCTTCAGGTACAGCCCACCTGCAGGTCAGATCTGTTGGTTTTAGAGGGAATTCCCCCAACCTGGGCGAGCAGCAGCCTCTGTCCCCCTCTGGGTGAGCCCACGCAGGGGCTGAGCAGTTTCTGACAGTTTCTGGGATGCCTGGACTGGCCCTGCAGTGCCTGATTTATTATTAGTCACACAGCCAGCCTGCTGCTCGTGTGCTTTTATTGCTCTGAGCTATAATTTCCCAAGCTTTGGACAAGAGCAGTGAGAGATTAAACTCCACGTTCTGCCTGGGTGAACCCACTGGAAGCTACTTGAGTTTTGGGGAGTCAGAGCTGTGAATACTGGAAATAGGATGGGATTTTTTTTCCCACCGGCGTTGCAAGAAGTAAATAAATGCTCACAGGTGCAGGTGGCTTTGCTTTCAGAGAGGGTTTTAAAGGCTGGATATGTTCTGGTTTGCACTGGATGTTTACCTGCTCTGTGCCACCAACTGGTGCATTTTGTGTCACCGGTGTCAGAGGTGGTTTGGGGCTGGGATGTGGCATCCTGCACATTTGGCAGGGACCATCCCCACCTGCATCACCAGTGCTCAGGATCTGCACAGGATCCATTCCTGCCTTCCCAAGGAAACGTGGAGCTGAACAGATGGAGCATTACCCAACACACAAAGCAGCTAAAGCCCGGCTCTTCTGATTCCAGAATGTGACGCAAACGGTAGAAGAAGAAAAACCCGAGCCTCCGACCGTCCAGGAGATCAAACAGAAGATTGAAAAGTACAATGCAAAGGTCACCAACTGCCTGTTGATGAAACTGGTACGTACTGGGCTGGTTTTGCCTCAAACACAGACACTGGAGCTGGTTTCTGTGGGCTCTGAGCTGGGCCAGCCCATGGGGAAGGTGTCACAGGGTGAGAGGGCTGGCGGCTGTCACGCTGCTTTTCCTCCTGCTTGGCTTTCCAGTGTCACTGGCACTGCAGGTAACCCTTCCCTGCCTCCATCCCTCCCTCCTGGCACTGATCTCTGGCCGTGAGTTGCCACAAAGACTTGCCCCAAGGGGATGAGTCCCTGTTGTTGCAGTGGGGATGGGTCACGGTGGAAGCAGGGCTGTGATGCTGCAGTTCAGCAGCTGCTGGAAGTGATTCTAGAAACACAAAACCTTTCTAGAGAGAGATGCTCTGTCCTCAGCACTGCCAGGCTCTCTGGGTGGACTGTGCAGAACCAGGCTTTTCTCCTGATTCCTGCATTTTTGCAGAGCTCAGGGTGGGGTGAGAGACCCGTGGTGGGATCAGCTGATCTCCAGTGATGATTTGTTACGTGGAGATGTGAGAATCCCTTAAAATGGGGAGTAAACCATAAGGAATAAGGTTGGGACATCCTGCTGAAGCAGGGGTTTCAAATCCAAATTAAGTGACACTTCGAATTCCACGTAATGGAATTTCCATAACTGCCTTGTTTGAAATAAAACAAGATCCCACAGACGAGAGGAAGGGATGAGTCACTGCCAAGAGAAAATCAGTAGCGACTGTCCCGAAATGACGGGGTATTTTTGCCATGATTGATAAGAAACACCAGAACTCCCAGAGCAGGGGCAGGTCCTGCTGTCACCCCACGCTGCAGATCGGCCGCTGATGGTGGAAAAGGGACTGGGAAAGCTCCCTGGAGCCTGATCCCTGTGTGCTTTGCTCCAGAACGACGATGGGACGTACACGGGGTTCATCAAGGTGCACCTGAAGCTGCGCCGCCCCGTGACGGTGCCAGCTGGGATCCGGCCCCAGTCCATCTACGATGCCCTCAAGGAGGTGAACCTGGCTGAGATGACGGACAAGAGGACCTCCTTCTACCTGCCCCTGGATGCCATCAAGCAGCTCCACATCAGCAGCACGACCACGGTGAGCGAGGTGATCCAGGGGCTCCTGAAGAAGTTCATGGTGGTGGATAACCCGCAGAAGTTTGCACTTTTCAAGGAGATGAGGAAGGATGGGCAAGGTGAGTTCAGGGCCTGGCACCTGCTGGCTCTCCGTGGGGTGGGGGGTTTGGCTTCTGTTTGGTGTCCTGTAGGACTCACTGGGGTGTCAGGCAGGCAGAGTCTAAATCCAGGTGGATCAAAGACCTCCACGGGAGGTGCTGCTGTTTAACTTAACAGAGAATTATGGTTTCAGAAGGGGCTGAAACCACCTGAGACCTTACAGAGATTGTTATGAATCTGTGCTAAAGACTCAGCCCCCTCCACTGTGATCCTGAGCATCCTTGCCCATGCTCCAGGTGACTTCCTGAGCTTCCCTCTGCCCTGGCAGCCCCGATCTCACTGTGGGTGTTTGCTGTCCCCTTGCAGTGCTCTTCCAGAAGCTCCCTCTCACTGAATACCCTCTGTACCTGCGGCTGCTGGCGGGCCCTGACACGGATGTGCTGAGCTTTGTGCTGAAGGAAAACGAAACAGGGGAAGTTGAGGTACGTTGGTGACTCTTTTCTTTGGTTTTCACACGAATGTGGAGCGCATGGCAGGGCTGGGAGATGCGTGGCAGAGGCAGCACAAAAAGGGCTGTTTCCCTCTAATGGGGCTGGGTTGGCCTTTTATTGCTCCTAAATGATCTGAGTTTTTAAACCAATCCAAACTTGAGCTGTGAAAATGCTGAGGCCAGTTTTGATGGCCACTCTGCAATCTGTTTATGGAACCCAGCAGTGCCACCCCAGGGTTAATCCTCGCTAATTAAATTAGCTGAACACTGTTAAAAGTAATGCATTAGTTTAAGTAAAAGCCGGGGACGCTCAGGTAATAAATTCACAGCCAGTTTTTGGTGGAAATCTTGCTCCCCACCACAATGAAGCAAATGCTGGGAGCTGCTGTATCCTGAAGGATTCTGCTTCCCGTGCTGTGGTGGGGAGGATTGGGATGGTCTTTCACGCTGTAGCCCCTTATCCCATCTCTCTCACAACATGAGATTGAAATCCCTGGAGATCAGATACGTTTAAATGTGTTTTATTGCTCCTCCTCACAGATCCAGAGGTAAGAACCCACAAAGCCCACCAGGTGTGTGCTCACTTCCCCTCTGTTTCTGCTGGTTTTGCAGTGGGACGCCTTCTCCATCCCAGAGCTGCAGAACTTCCTCATGATCCTGGACAAAGAAGAGAAGGACAAAATCCAGCAAGTGCACAGGAAGTACGAGAGGTTCAAACAGAGACTGCAACAGACCTTGAAAGAAGCCAGAGGCAAACCTGGATAACCTTCAGGAGGCCCTGGGCATCAGCCTAAGCTAGAGACTGTTTTTAAATGAAAAGACTTCTCAGGACACCTTAGTCGTCATTTTCCCTCTTCAACCTTCCATGAGGACTGGCTCCCAGCACCCCTAAAACCGTCCTATTGCATTTTCCTCTTCTGAAACCTCTTCTCCCAGGACCAGAGCCAGTCCAAGAACGGGAAGCCTGTTTTTAAAACAGCTTCAAACACAGCTGCTGGTTGGCGTTCCAGCCGTGCCATCCGCTGCAGAGGCTCCGTGGAAAATTCTCGGTGTGGCACCCAACAGGACCCATCTGCTGGCTGAAATTTTGAGCAGGGCAACTCTTGCTGCTCCTCCCAGCGAGTTCCCAGTTCCCGTTTGCAGGTGCTGTGGCCCACAGTGCCCTCGTGGCCCAGTTCTGGTTTCGCACGGAGAGCGCAGGAAGCAGCGGAAGAAGGGGAGGAGGTTGTTGCACCAAACCACGTGGGTGTTGCAGCTGTAGCCAGCCCTGGATGGACTTGTTCAGGGCTAAGGCAGCCAGGGAAATGTCAGGTTATGACACCAAGGCAGCTGCAACACCCCGACAGTCTGTTAGCAAATATTATTGCAACTTGGTAATAGTAATTCCCAGGAAAATCGTTCGTTTTGATTCTCTTTGACCTCTAATTTTGAAAAGAGCTGAATTATGGTAAATATCCCTGATGCTTAGCTGAGTTAGCCAGTGTTTCACCAGTTCTCTACTCTGTATGAATTGGGACCTGTGTTTCCAGAAATTCTGTTTGAGAAGTGTGAAGGTGATGGTTGGGGCGTAGGCTGAGGGCTCAGTGGTGAAGGTTTAGCAATACGTGTCCATCAGAGGAACCCAGGAAAGCTCAAAACCCCTTCACAAATCAGATTTTGAGCTGGCCCCGAGGGAGAGGAGCCCCAACCAGGGCTGGGGTGTGGAGGTGGCACCAAGTAAGGGAATTCTTGTCCTTGGATGCTTTCTGCTCACCTCACCCGTGCTTCCTCCTGCTCCCCCTCCTCGCAGAGCTGTCCCAGCCCTGCTGTCCCTGTCACACCCTCCCTGTGCCCTGTTCTCCCTCCCCACTCTCAACTGGTGCTCTCCTGCACGTCCAGGAAGCTCTCCAGGGTTTGCTCTCTCCGTGGAGTTAGGAGAGGACAGCAAGTCCCTCTCTGCCTGTCTCAGGGCTCCCACCACGCCGAGCATCCCTCAGAAAAGACCTCGAGCCTCAGGCTCGGTCCCTGCCCTCGCTCCATGGTGCTGATGCCATGCAGGGATCACTGCCAGGCTGGGAATGCTCCAGGGATCCCACTGGGAGAGGATTGGGCCCGTGTTTACCCTCGGTGCTTCGTCCCAAGCACGCTGCACACACCCAGGGCCAGCCCTCCCTGTGTTTACACCACACAGAGCGCAGAGAACAGGGGATGTTCACGCTGGGTCGGGATGGAGCAGGGAAAGGGGTTTCTGTGGACTTGATGAACAGCTGCCCCTTGGAGCTCACTGTGGCTGCTGTGATCCCACCTGCACCCAGCGGGAGGGCAGGCAGCAGGTTATTGGGGAACGTGGAGGAGTCTAAAATTTACCTCAGTGCCTTTTTTTTCCCTTAAGTGTGAAAACTTTGGATTTGGGCTAAGGAGGAAGCAGTGCAGAGGTCTTGTCCCCCCAGTGCCCCCAGCACTGGTGTGACGAGGCCCTTGTGTCCGTGGGGGGATGAGGAACTGTTTTGTTTCTTTCTGGAAGGTGACTGCTTGGGATTTTTTTTTTTTTTTTTTTCCAGATTTTGAGTATGTTTGTTTCTAAACCACATGAGAGTAACTGCATCACTTCGAGGCCTCGGTTTGTGTGAAAGCCACTTTCTGCCAAGCTCAGTTGCAGCTCCTGTTCTGGTCAGCAGTGAGGGTTTGCTCGCAGGGCTCTGGTGCAGAAGAGCCTCCAGCTGTACTGTACTCTACACCCAATGACCTTTAACAACTGCTGGCAGCCACAGAGCAGCACTTTCCATGCTCTGGGGCTGTTTGTCCAGCTACAAGCAGACTTAGTACTTCACTATTCACTCGTGAAGTCATTTAAATACCATTTATCTGGTGCTTTGAGCCTTGACAGCACCTTATAAATACTTCAGTTCCACCGTGGGGAAGAACGCTGTAAAAACTGCCAGTGGTTCTCAGAGGGAAGAGCCACACGCTTGGTTTGAAATCCTTTTTCTTTCTGGCTAAAAGTTGTGCAGGTTTCCTTTTTATTTTTTTTTTTTTTTTTGGTGAGTTTTGGTGAGTGTCCCCTGTCCCCTCCTGGCCCCAGCATGTCTTTGACAGTTTGTAGAAGGCATGGCTTCGTATGCAATCACTGTGGATGCTGCTGAAAACCCCCTGCCCCCAGGAGGGCTCTTTCTTTTGGTTTTTTTCAAGATGAGGGGCATCTGAAGAGTTGGTGGGTGTTGAAACTCAAATTCTCATGGGTCAGTTGAGCTGTTTCTAGGAGTATTTGCCCCTTCTTTAAGCGCAAAATCCTGTTGGCAGTGCCTTTGGTTAGCAATTGTCTTGCCTAGGTCGTGTGAGTTTATTTTCCATGGCTACTGTAAAACCTGTAAAATAATGTGTATAGGATGGAATAGTAGAGCTTCTATGGCAAAGTGAAATGCATTTTTGCAATGCTGTAATTTATTTTTACTACTCCTTAGTGATTCTATGGCATTTTTACAAAATGTCTCACTCTCAGCTTTTTTTGAAGGTTCTGGAACTATTTGTTCATATGCAGACAGTGTAAGAGACAATGATAATAAAACTGTCAGTAACTAAAGAAATCTCTTGGCCTTCTTTTTCTGGTGCCCTCCTTTTGAACTTCCATGGATTAAGACTAAAGGGAAATAACAGGAATCCTTCCTAGAAGTGAATTTAAATTTCCTAACCTACTGTTAAAGAACAAGAAAACATCTACTCCTGTAAGAACCTGACCAAAGTATTCCATTAATCTTTTAGCTGGGGCTGACAGAGCTGTTACCTGTGATAAATTACAGCTCATGTCATACATTAAAATGTATTTTTATATATAAAAATAATATAAACTACAGCAGTCCAGCTAATACAGTTAGTTCTCAGTGCTGAAGTGTCTGATTACAATACCTGGAAATGTTTAAAAGGATAAAATCTAAACCTGAGTGGGTTTTACTTCTGACAATCGATGGCAGAAGACACTGGACTGTCCCAGGATTGTGCTGGAATGTATTTTTCTCATATTTCAGTGGAGGTTTATTCCACACCCTTGATCAAAGAGGCAAAGCAAGAATGTTACACTACCCCAAAGCCACTGCAGTATCCAGTGCTTCAGCACCAACTTCCAGAAAATACCACAAAAGGATAATGCCAGGGGGTTTATTCAGCTTTTTATTTTTATGAAAAATGAACACCTGGAGCAGTATTATTATTTGGGTGAATTCCAGACCCTGTAAACCTCCAGGACTCATTTTGGAATGAGCAGGGCCTGTACATGATCCTTGAGTTGCTGGCAGCAAACACTTCTATAAATAATGAGATCTGAGCAATCCTTGGAGTAGATTTTTCTCCTACTTCTTCCGGCCAAGCTTTGGAGCCTTCTCCAGGCCTTGGATGTATTTCCGAGGTAGCTGATACTCTTCTGCAACACAAGCAAGAGCTCACTTCAGGTAAGGAAGAATTAAATAAGAATTAAAATCTCCATTTTGCTGTAAATAGCTCCAGAATCTTCTTACCAAGCAGCATCTTGGCCAGATGATGGACTTGGTTGCCTTGGATCTGGACCTGGACTCTGTCCTTTGCTCCTGGTGCTGGGGTGATGGTGGCACTGGCTTGGACCTTCTGTTGGAGAGTGTTGGCCACACACTGCGGGTCCAGACCATAGAGCTCAAGGTTCTTGATAATTGTCACCTGTTGGGGTTGAATAATGATTGGAAACATCACTGCTGAGGGTTTAACAATGACTGCCAGAGCTCCCTCAGGATCTGGGAATCTCATCTGCTCAACCCCTCCTCGTTTTAGCTGTCTTTTTTTACCTTCTTGTTTGATGATCTCTGTGCTATGCTGATGTCGATGGGCTCAATGTTTCCTTTCCTCACCACGGGTTCTTGTCCAAAAAATGTCACCTGGTGCAAGGGCTGCAGCCGTTCAAGGCACCTGAACAATGCAATAAATCTGTGTCATTCTGGGAAGGGACACTGAGAGAACAACCAGCTGCTCAACCCATTTAAGGTGTGAGATCTCATCTTGTTCCCATTTATCTCCAGGAAATTACAGATCAGGCAGCTCCCACCACGGGGCTTTGAGTTGCAGGCAATAAATCTGTGCAGTTCTGCCAAGGGATATTGAGAGAACAATCACCTGCTCAAGAGTTCATCCCATTTAAGGTGTGAGATCTCATCTTGCTCTGATTTATCCAACAGGCAGTCACACAGAATGGCATTCACCTTCACAAAGCTACAAAACAAAAGCATACACAAGGAGCAAACCAGGTCACTTTTTTTTCTCTAATTTCAGCCTCTCCTGTGGAAGCAGGGTAGGAAAACTTCCACCTGTACCTACTTTTTGTTCGTTTCATCAACCAACTCGTTATTCTTCACGTAGTTAATGATGATGTTTCTCACCTCACTGCTTGAGAGGATGCTGCCTTTTCTGAAGAGAAAGAGAATTTTTAACTCAAGTATTTGGGTGTTGGATTCTGGCATTAAGAGAGAAACAGCAACTGCAGTTTTGTTGGTCTTTTCTCTTCATTTTTTTTTGTGCTTACCTGTGTCCAGATTCCTGAAAGAGTGGGATCATTTTTGTGGAGACCCCATAGAGTGGAATGATTTCAGGAGCATGGTACACTTGTTCTCTGTCTTCACTCTTGCTGTCTTGGGCAGCAGAGGCTGAGGAAAATCCTTCAGGAACTGCAAATGCTTTAATGCTGCAACAAGAATTGTTTGGTGCGAGTAAAAGGGATGGAAACAGAGCTGGAAACAGCAAATTCCACTCCCTCCTTTCAGAGACTCCCAACTCTTTTAAAGATTACTGTGATATTCTACATACTCTGGATGCTTCCAGTCCACTTCCACGATGCTCTCCACACCTTTGTTCAGCTCCTTCACTTGTAGGATCTTCTGGTGCTGCATGCATTGCAGGAATTTAGAGAACTGAAAGAAGCAACAATCAGAAATGTGGAGTCAAGCATTTTAAACTCCTGCTCTTGTGCTTTAAACTTTTCCTCTCCTTCTGTTTCTTGTTAAAATTAACGCCAAAAAAACCCCAAACCAACAGAAAAAATCTCACCTTCTTATAGCTTGATTTCTTTATGTCCAGTTGTTTTCCAGCAGGGCTATAAATGGATTTTTTAAAAGTTCTTTAGTAATAAGTCACCCTTCATTTCTTCTTAAATCTTGCTACTTATGCTAGAAGTTAACTTAACAGTGGGAATACAAATCACACAGAGAAAGAATTACTCCAAAGAAGTTGATAAATAGAATGTGATGAGTGAAATTAGTGCTGATGTTCTCACGGGCAGGCAAGCAGCCACTCAGGTGACTAAACCATGGTGAAACCAATGTCAGCCAAGTCAAGTTGGCTCCCAAGTGCAAATCCACGTCTGGAAAATCCTTACATCCAAGTATTTGATGTAAGGATTGTATTTGATCAAAGTACTTGATGTCAGGAGAAACATAACCTTAGATGAGAACTGGATTTTATTTTTTAGTCAAAACCTTCTTCCTAAATATCCCACTCAATCTCCATGTTTTAAAGACCGAATCCCAGCATGCAAATCCCAATTCCATCTCCTTCCCACGTACCAGCAGGAGAACATGTGGCTGCCTAGAAATGTGCTGGTGAGCAGAGGGAGATCTGACTTCTTTACTTTGCATTTTAAGGCATGGAAAAAGCACTGATTAAATAATGCATCCATTTGCTCTGCAGGGAAAAAAAAAAAAAAGGACAGGTAGGCTGTGAGTAGTGTGTGGGCTTCAGCAACCCAAAGGGGCATGGTTTGGTTTCACTGGGATCCAAAAATACCTTGTGGGGTCCTGCTGTCCTCAGCTTCCTGCTGATCCTCTTTGCTGGCATCCTCAGCTGCTTCTGCAGCTCTGTTCTCATGGAGCTCCTCCTGCTCCAGCAGTTCTGCACAAGTGTCTCTGTCCTTCAGGCTCAAATCCCTGATGTCCACGTGCTGCTCTGGCTCAGGGGAGCAGCTGCTGCCAGGCTCCTTCCCCTGCAGCTCTTGCTCGTCTCCAGCGCTCTCCTTTGCAGCAGAATCTGTTACCAAGGGAGCTAAGGTAGGAGGAGAAGATTTGTCACCATATTCCCTACAAAAGGAAGAAAAAGCAGAACACAGCTTTCCTCTTGCTGCTTTGAACCACAGGACAAGGAACAGATGTCACCCTGAAAAAAGGGACTGGCAGCTGCACGGGCTTTTTTCTGCATTCTCTGAACTGTAAAATTTACTCTGAACTCATCTTCTGCCATAAATTCGGAATAAAGGTCCTATCTAAGCTGTGCCCAAATAATTCAGTAAGTTGGCCTGACAGACTACACTTACTGGGGCACAGATTTGGATTTCAGTAAACACACAGGACTTGTGGCACATTTCAGCCAAGGCCTGGCAGTTACCCACCAGAGGTGATCCAGGTGAGTGTGCAGCACAGCAAAGCCCTTCCCTTTCATTCCAGCAGCCAGCATCTCCTCCGTGGACATGGTGGCAACTCCAACTGCCACGGGAGCTCTGGGAAAAGAAGGGAATGTTGGAGCAGGAGAACACAAACACGGTGGGCATTGCACACAGGCTGTGCCACTGTGGTAGACTGAATTTCTTTTAAAATGTCCTTGTTCTGTACAGGCTGATTTTTTTAAAAGTAGCTACATATTTCCTGGTTATCCTTCTGGTGTGTAAAGTTTTCCAAAGAATCCCACGGATAAGTGGAGCTGGGATGAAGTGAAGGTTGTGCAGTGACACATTCTTGGTTTTAATAAATGACCAGAAGCACGTGCACTGCCAAAAGAGACCAGCAGTGAGAGAAAATCAATAGCTCTAGCAATCCCTCACTCAGAATTTCCACATAGACACAAGGACAATTGTGCAAATACAATCTTTTGCTAAAAATATCGGTCCACACAGGTCCAAAAGAACCAAGTTACAAAGCTTCCCACCTCAGCTCAAACATATCCTAACCCAGAAAATTAAGTGGATTTTTTCCTGCTGTGTTTTCCACTGCCTGGGTCCACAGTGCATCAAATACACGACAACAGTTCTGCTTCGATTTCCTCAAAACCCTTCATTTCATTTTTACTTTCTGGACAGGTTCTGAATTGGAGAATCCTCTGTACCTGTTTCCTAGGAGGGTGACAGCACAGAGCGTGCCCCGCTGCACTTGAGGGAGGCCAGAAGATGGCACCACAACTCCTGGCAGCATCAGGTCTGCGGGAAGAATAAAGCGCATCCATTTCTCAATGAAACGCTCAGGCACCGCCTCCTCCGCCCCCCTCCCTCCCGTTACTCAGCAAAAACACGAGCTGAGCACACGCCAGAGAGAACAGGATTCTCTATTTCTCCTCCTAAGGCAGCGCTTTTTCCCCGTGGACCGCGGGATCCAATCCATAAGGGCGCTGGGCACATCCCAAAAAACTGTCAGACCTGAGGGACTGTTTTTAACGAGCTCCCAGCATCACTCTTCATTAATGGTGTGGAAAGGAACAAGGAGACGTGTCAGGAACTACCCTTTTAGTCTCCCCTGTCCCAAGGGAAGCAGGTTCATAGCCCCTCATTCATTGTCACAACTATTTTTATCAAGTCTAGAATGAGTTCTGCAACTGCCACCAAAGCTCCACATGGCTGGGGACAGAAATCACATAAAGGCCTTAATGTGCCCAGGTGAGGAGCATTAAATTATGTAAATTACTAGGGCAGACAGCAGGTATCTGGATTCATGGAAGAGAGATCCCAAAACATTGCTGCTCTTTGGAACCGAATGCTTCCTAAATCTCCTCCAGCCTGCAGCACTGGAGAGCCTCGTGCCTTTCCTCTCCTTTCTGAGGAGTGGCTCTACCTCTCCCCCTGCCTTTGTGGCCATTGTCTCCTGGCCAGCTCCTTATCTTTGGATCCTGCACAGAGGTAGCCTGGTTGCCAGGGGCGATGAATGACCCGCAGGCCTCTTTCATCAATGTCCTTCCCCATTAGCAAGTCTTTTTCCCCAGAAACTGGGTCATTACAAGTCAGCAGCGAGGCTTGCTCAGATGTCTATCACAGCTACACACTCAAAGCACTTTATTTTCCCCAAAAGCAAACAAAGCACAGAGACCTGAGTTCCACTTTATAGGCACTGTGTCATGGAAAAAGACATCCCTTCCTACGTGAGCACGTCCAAGTAGAGACCGAGGCTGCAGCAGCTGCAATTTAATCTTTTTCTGCTTGAGCAGTTCAGCAATTTAAAGTTTATAATGACCTGATTCTCCTGAGTCTGAACTGCATCCAAAGCAGGTTCCATAGAACAGACTCCTTTCCTGCTAGTCTTGATCCATAATGAGGTGGCAGAGCCAGTAACCCAGGAATTCAGCTCCAGCCTCACCTGCACAATCCACAATTTGGCTGACAGTGATTGTACTGTAGGTTCCAAAATAAATTCCCTTCTTATCCACAGGACAAGCCTGTTCACCTGGGGACTGACAGCAAGCAGGGTGGCAGCAAAGGAACCTTCAAAAGGGACCGACCAATGGTACAGGCAGTTCTGTGTCCCAAATCAGGGCTGCTCATCACCCTGAGAAGGTATTTCCAAATCTGAGACTCCCACATGGAACAGGTTATTGCATTTAAACAGCTTCACCTACTTTGTTTCATCCACAGATTCTTTTTACACCTAATTTATTTCCTTTCTAGGACACCACCATGAATTATTTTTGAGTACTCATTCCTTCTACTTGTTTCAGGTTCATTTTTGCCACTGCTGAAAGCAAACACCTAAAAAGCCCTGAATGCAACTCCTTTTTGCAGCGCAAAGTGACAAAGTTCTGGTGCTCTTACCTGCTCCTCCTGCAAGTTTCTGTAGCACTGGGGGCCATGTTGCAAAGGCAGGGAGAAGGTCTGGGTAGACCCACAGAGTGTACACTGTCCCAAAAGAGAAGTAAATTTAAAAGTGCATCATTAAGAACATTTCTAGCTGTTGTTTCTTCCCATCTTTAAGACTAAACTCTCCCTGGATAATCAAGGAGATTAAACTTAATTGGATAATAAAACTCTTAATTGGATAATAAAGAAAAGTGAAATCGAAACAGTGCCACAACAATTAACTGGGAAGGAAAGCAAAGAGGGAGGATTATTCCAGTCCCTTCCCCCTACCTGTTGGATACAGAACTTTCTCAACTTCAAACAGTATTGGGTTCCTGTGGTTCATGTAAACAGTGATGGCCTCCCCTTTGTGAGAGTATATTTTGATGACATTGAGCTCCTCCTTGTTTGGAATCAACTCAGCCACTTGTTCAGTGTTCAGGGTGGGAAAAGCTGCTGCAACATCACTTCGTAGCTTCCTCCTGCCATGACAGAATCCCAAACGTGTTACAAAGCTGTCCAGGCCATCCCTCAAAAGAATTCCTACATCTGCTGTTACTGTTTTGTTGGCTGTTCCCGAAATTCCCACCTTTTCACAGGAGATACTGTGAAGCATTTGTGTCCGGGTTTACAAATGATGTAAGAAGGATACCAGGAAAAAGGCCAAATCTACTTGCCCTGCTCATATCTTCCTTAAACATCTGCTTTCAGCTTCTGTTTGCTGCCCGTGCCTCTGTTTTGTGCTGCGATTTCAACCTGGGAGTGTCACAGGCTGTCACCCACAGCTGGATGGGGAGAGGGGACAGCCAGATTTCCCTGTCCCCCACTTTTAATTGAAGTTTAAACCCCAGTGATCAGCACAGGGGAGGTTTGTGGTCACAGCAGTGTCCAGTGAACCTGAACCATCAGGAGGTCAGCCCAGCATCACTGCTCAGGAACATAAAGAATTAGAGAATTACAGATGGTTCGGGTTAAAAGAGACTTTAAATCCCACCCAGGCCCACCCCTGCCATGGCAGGGACACCTTCCACTGTCCCAGGCTGCTCCAAGCCCTGTCCAACCTGGCCTTGGGCACTGCCAGGGATCCAGGGGCAGCCACAGCTTCTCTGGGCACCCTGTGCCAGGGCCTCCCAAACCCACACAGGGAACAATTTCTTCCTAAGATCCAATATAAACCTACCCTCCTCCAGTTTAAAGCCATTCCCCCTTGTCCTGACACTCCATGTGCTTCTCCAAAGCCTCTCTCCAGCTCACTTACAGCCGCGCTAGGCACTGAAAGCTGCTATAAATAAGCACCCAAGGCTCATCCAAACCTCGGCGTAACATTTCAATTAAACCTGGTTTAATTACGGCAGCACCTTCCAGCGAAACGCACATTCCGTGCTCAGGCCGGCAGTGTATCACAAGCAGGGGGTGAAAGCAGCCCGCGACCGCGACCCCGGGGCCGAGCCCCGCTCATCCCCCCGGCCCACCGGGGGTCCCTGCGGGGTCCCGGCTCGGCACTCACCGGTCCGAGCCCTTGATGTTGGTGTTGGCCCTCACGCGGAACGCCCTGGCGAACATGGCGGGCCCGCGCCGTCCCCTCAGCCCGCGGCGGCCGCCATGGCGCCGTCCGCGCCCATAAAGCGTCCGGCTGGAAACGGCGCCCGGCGCCGCCGAGCCCCCGCGACCCCCGCCCCGCCGCCCTCAGGGGTCCCGGTGCCCCTCGCCCGCGGTGGGACCCCCGCCTCAGCTCTTTGAGGGGGTCCCGGTCCCCCTGCCCCAGCTCCCTGCGGGGCTCCCGCTCCCCCCCGGCCGGGTCTGCGGTGCCCCCCGGGCTCCTCCACACGAGGGGTTCTCAGAAATGTGGGGGTTGTTTTTATGCTTAAACTTCTGAGCTGTTTGCTGCTTAACGTGCCCTGGCAGTTGGGCATTCTTGCTGTGATTGATAGATTTGCTCGAGTGCTCCTGATCGAGTTTCCTGATCGTGCTCGAGATTGAGGAGTTTGGATTGGGTTGGAGTATTACAGGAGTACTGGAGTAACGCAGCCTTCACAGGATCACAGAGTTACTGAGGCTGGAAAAGCCCTCCCAGACCATCGATTCCACCCTGTGCCCGATGCCCACCTTGTCCCCAGCCCAGAGCACTGAGTGCCACGTCCATCCTTCCTTGGACACCTCCAGGGATGGGCACTCCAAACCTCCCTGGGCAGCCCTTTCCAACCCTTTCCATGAGGAAATTCCTGCTGCTGTCCACCCTGAGCCTCCCCTGGCCCAGCCTGAGGCCGTTCCCTCTCCTCCTGTCCCTGTTCCCTGGGATAAGATCCCAAATCCCCCCCCGGCTGCCCCCTCCTGTCAGGGACCTGTGCAGAGCCACAAGGTCACAGACACCACTTGCTTTTAATTTTTTTTTTAATTTCATGGAGTTAAATACACCTCCTCCATCCCTCATGTTCTGAAGCGCCACCGATGCCTCCAGCTCTGCAACTCCCCCTGTACCAGCTGAAATCTACGTGGAGAAAATAGTGGAGAAAATTGTGAAGAGCTGAACATTGTCCTGGACTTTTTATTCCAAATCAACTCCTACAGAGGAGCTGCCTGCTTCAAGCATCCTGTGCCATCCCAGAGCCCCCCACACCCTCAGCACTCAGCGTTTTGCCTCCATCTGCCTCACCACAACCACCCTACTACCGACTGTTCTTACACACGCCTCACTGCACCGAGCCTCCCCTCCTCCAGGCGGAGCCCCCCGCGCCGTGCGGGGATCCCGCGGGGCGGCTTCGGCTGAGGGGAGAAGCGACCGACGACACCCCCGCAGCTCCCGGTGCGATCCCGCCCCGGCGGCGCTGCGCAGGCGCGGGCGGGCGGGCGGCGGGCGGGGGCCGTT
>VZRV01008979.1:175021-196421 GCA_013398115.1 Falcunculus frontatus
CGCCGAGCCCCCCGCGTGGTCCCAGCTGTCTGTCGGGTCTGTCGCGATAGGCGTTGCGATTTTAAGTTCTTGAGCGTAGCCGACAGCGAGACGCCGCCTTTTTTTTTTTTCTTCCCCCGTTTTTGCAGCCAGCTGTAATTCCCACATCTTATTTTTTAAGGGATAACCTGCTTTAAGGGATAGTCCTATCAAGTGTTTAAGTGTTTGCTCGTTTTCGGCTCGTTTGGGATTATCCTGATTAAGGGGAAGCGGGGAGAATGGTGGTTAATGTTTCTTAGGGATGTATTTTTTGCAGTGCAGAAGTTGATTAACAAAAAAAGAACCTCTAAATTAAAAGCATCTCGAATTAAGATTCCCCAGAAGCATCGCGCTCTTGTGGTATGAAAATATTGTTAAATACTGAAGATCATTTAATGAGCGAAGGAGAATCAATGATTTTACAGATTAAAATGTGCTAAGGGAGCTGCGTTTCAGCATTTGGCTCTGTCTTTATCGGTGTGAGTTGTTGTGAATAACTGGTTTATATGTGGGACCTTTCCAGCCAGGATTGGAGATGGATTATATGACTCCTATATGAGGATAGATGAGTGTAGATACCCAGAGCCTACAGATGAAGAACGGAGCCCTTCGGGACTTCCTTGCCTTTCAAGACCTCATGTGAGTATTTTAAAGTCTTCTGTGTCTCCGCATTGTGTTGTGTGGCAGTGAGAACTATCCAGGGCTCAGTTCTTACAGAGCACGAATTTTAAAAGTGGGATTTTGCAGCTTTGTAGTGGCTTCTTAACATTATTGTTTTTCCTGAGCATAAAAATGATGGTGCTGTGTTCACTGCAGAACTTGCTGGCAGCCTCAGGAATCCCATCTTACTGCCCTCAGCTGCTGTTTTAATCAAAAAAAAGTTACTTTACAAAGGGTTGAAGCGTTCTGCCGTGTCACCTTGTGCTCTGATAAGTAAATCCACACACACACTTTGCTCTGCCTCCTCCTGCACGTTTCCATTTTAGTTTCCCTCATGAAAATTCCGACGGATAAGTACGTAGGAGCAGCAGAAGGAGCAGTGTGAGTCTGTGTGGCTGCCAAACGTCTCACAAAAGTATCTTTCTGCTCTGAAAACTTGGGCATTATCTGTCACTTCTCTTGCTACCAAAATAGCTCCTTATGAACTGAAGGTGTTGCCAGGCTTTTTCCTCAGGGCTCTGTTCCCTCAGCAGATGTGGAGTTGGGAGATTTTTTTTCCTTTAATTGGTTCAGTAGTGGTCATGTTCAGCTGTACTTTTGTGCTCTGATCTATCCTTTAGATGGGTTTTAAATGTGTCCTGGCTCTTGTTGAGTTCTGGCAGAAGCGAAGGAGCTTAAGCTTAAAAAAAACCCCTCTCACTCTCTAAAAAGTGAAAATAGACATTGCCCTGAGTAAGATGCATTTGAAAATCATCACCTTGTGGGATTTTGTTGTAACAAATTCGATCTGTGCAAACTCAGGGGCATGAGCCTGTTTTATTTTCCCTTTTTGGCAATGTTGAGGGGGAGCAGAAGGAATTTAGGGTTTGAAGAGTGGTGGGTTGGGGTTATTTTGTTTGCAGGAATTTGGAAACATTTCAGCTGCAGTGTTTTAAGCTGTAGTGTGACTTCATTTGTTCATAACGGAGCACAAGTCAGTAGAGTGGAACTATCCAGTGAAATACAAATATAAATCCGTGAATATTTTGTTTGACTTCTCTTCATCTGTGTTTTGTCCCTGAAGCCTGTTAACTTCTTAGGGCAAGATTAAGGGTTTATATATAGCATGCCCAATTTTCATGATGATGTATCAATAAAATCCAGCCTCAGTGGTATCAGGCAAGCAGGAGCAGAGGCTGAAAATGATGCTGCTCAGTTTTAGTGGGAAATACCTGGATTTTTAGTTTCCTTCTTGCAGTATTTTGTATTATGATGTAATGTTAGGTGAGAATTGAGGAGTCCCGGTGACTGCAGCTGCCCATTCCTTCATCTGAGCCTGCAGGAGAACAGAAAGTCTCTCTGCTTTGAGAACACATGGGCTGAACTCAGTCTGTTTAATTCAGAGTTCAGAAAATCTCTGAAAACCAGTTGTGTAGGAATTGCATTAACTGTTTCCTTGTCAATGAAAATGAAGTTTTGTAAGTGAGAGTTTTCAACAGGGTGCCACTGGTGTTGTCAGCCTCATTTCTTGCCTGCTGGTAGCACTTCAGCAGTAAACCAAAAAAACCCAAAAAACCTGTGCAGCCTGGGATTTGTAAAATAAAGCTGTTGAAAGAAAGTTGGTGTTACCCAGGAGTCATCTGACTTTGAGTGCAGCTCTTCTGAGTTCAAGTGAAGATGGAGCTCTATTTGTGTCTCTCCATCATGTGGCAACTGATTTTGGGAGTCCTCTAAGAGTGAAAATTGAGACCTTACTACCGTTGAGTCAGGTTTGAAATCCAAAGCCATGATTCCTTCATTGAGAAATCGTTCCAGGATAAATGGAATCATGAATTCCTTGTTTATTTAGGGATTCAAAGGTACAAAATGTTTGGTATGAACTGCAGCACGAGCAGAGCTGCTACTGCTCTTGGATAGTGACTATTTAAACAAGTGTGACCCTAGTTCTGTGTTTATATCCTCTGTTTATTTGTAAACTTTCTGTTTAGGTCTGCTGGGCTGAAGAGTTTTTGAGCCAGCTCTGAAAAAATGTCATTCTTATCTCAGAGGTTCAGCCAGGCTCCAAGAAAAAGGCGTTTATTCCGAGTTACCAGGGCTGGGCTCTGGTGTTTTTATTTAAGACTCTGGCAAGGCGTGTCCCTCCCAGTACACTGCATTTTGGGGTTGATAGGAGGAGTGGGACTTGGTAGGATCTCTCCATGTTGATAAGGACTGACTTCTGTAGGAAATGCTCATTTTTTGGGGCTTGTGAGCAGGAACTAACATTTCAGGGCAGCACCAACAAACAGGCTCTTTTATGAGCTGTGTGTAGTTGGCTTTGGCGAGAACATTCACTTCCCTGATTTGCTGACCGTGCTGAGATGTTGGACTGGATGTAACTAAAAAGGAATTTGGTTTTATTGCTGTGCGGCTGCAGGTTTATTTATATTTTTTGTTTGATTCCTGTGTAGTTATTTTGGTTTTCAGGGATTCGGTTTGGCATGTGTCTGAGATCTTTATTTTTAGATTAAAGGATTAAATGGAAAACAGATGTTTCTCCTTCAGTCAGGGCTTCTTCAGTTCTGCATGGGATGGGACAACACCTCTGTGCTGCCTCTCAGCCAGGAGTGCCAGCAAGCAGAAAAGGGAATAACTGCTGTGCTAGGGGGGAACTGACCTCCAGGGGGTTCAGCATTTACTAAATTGTAAAATTGACAAGCTCGGAAATTTTCACAGTGTTTTTCTCACCTTGCATGGGTTTGTTTCAGATGTAAATATTTTAGCACAGGGTGGTAAGAGGGAGTGCTTGCAGGCTGCTCTCAGCTGAGTTGGAGTGGGAGGTGTTCTTGATTCTTCAAAGCTTCCAGGTCTGTGTTAAGAGAGTTGTGCAGCTCTCTCTTCCCTCTGTGGCCAGTGACAGGACCCAAAAGAATGGCTGGAGCTGTGTCAGCGAGGTTTAGGTTGGATAAAAATTCTTCCCCCAGAGGGTGCTGGGCACTGCCCAGGCTCCCCAGGGAATGGGCACGGCCCCAAAGCTGCCAGAGCTCCAGGACAGTGCTCTCAGGGACAGGGTGGGATTTTGGGGTGTCCTGTGCAGGGCCAGGAGCTGGACTTGATGATTTTTGTGGGTCCCTTCCAGCCCACAGTATTCTATAACTCCACCATGATTTCAAAGGGAGTTGTGGATATGATGATGTTTTCCCCTTGAAATTAAAACCCCACAATTAATATTTTTTTTTTAAAGGATGGTTTACCTTGCCTTGCCCTGCCATCCTTCTGCTCCTGGTGCAGCTGGCTCACACCAGCCATATGTCACCTGCTGGTGCTGCTTTGTCTTTCCTTGGCAGTGCAATATTCCTTCCCCTTCTCTGCACGTCCATTCCATGCTCCAGACAGGTGCAAGTTGCATCTGTCGATGGTTGTGCTGCTGCACCCACGTTTGAAGCTAAACATAGCTGTTCCCTGGCTCTCTGCAGACCAGAGATAGGTATTTTGTGGTGGTTTGAGTCTTTGGCTGTCTAGGGTTTCCCCTTCTGGATTTAAAAGCACATGTGCTGTTTCAGGGAGTTGCTTTCTCTTTGTGTACCCTTCTATAACTGTGCTTGTAACTGAATTTAGTCCAGCACTTTATATTTGTTCCTAATAAATGCCAAACTCATCAGTGTTACCGATTTTGTGTTGGTTGTGATTTTATTTTTAAGCTGTGCTTTAAAAGATAAACTAAACTCCTCCTTTTTTCTCTCTCTAGGTTTCTATCAGCAAACTCATGATGAAGGATCACTCTCTGACTGGAAATCAGGTCAAAGTGGAGCAGTTATTTGAGGACTCTGGCAACAGAAGGAGCAGCAGTCTTCAGCCTGCAGGCCTTACTCCAGAAAGATGTCTCCCTTCCTTGACAAAAGAGAAAAACCTGGAGAGCCTGGGTCCTAGAGGCAATGGAAACTCCTTGAAAGCACATAAAGCCGTTTCCCAAGCTCCAGAGCAAGCTGTCAAACAGTTCAAACATCAGCTATCAGCCTATGAGCAGCAGGAGATCTTTAATTTCTCCGAGATTTACTTTGTGGGGCCGTCTGCCAAAAAGAGGCAGGGGGTCATCGGCGGCCCCAACAACAGCGGCTACGACGATGACCAAGGCAGCTACATCCACGTGCCCCACGACCACCTGGCTTACAGGTATGAAGTGCTCAAAATCATTGGCAAGGGCAGTTTTGGACAAGTTGCCAAAGTCTATGATCACAAACTCCACCAACACCTGGCCTTAAAGATGGTTCGCAACGAGAAGAGGTTCCATCGCCAAGCCGCCGAGGAGATCAGGATCCTGGAGCACCTGAAGAAGCAGGATAAGACAGGCAGCATGAATGTGATCCACATGCTGGAAAGCTTCACCTTTCGGAACCACATCTGCATGACCTTTGAACTCTTGAGTATGAACCTGTATGAGCTGATTAAAAGGAATAAGTTTCAGGGCTTCAGCCTCCAGCTGGTTCGGAAGTTCGCTCACTCCATCCTGCAGTGTTTGGATGCCCTTTACAGAAACAAAATCATCCACTGTGACTTGAAACCAGAAAATATCCTCCTCAAACAGCAAGGCAGGAGCGGAATCAAGGTTATAGATTTTGGGTCCAGCTGTTTTGAGCACCAAAGAGTCTACACATACATCCAGTCCCGGTTTTATCGGGCGCCAGAGGTGATCCTGGGAAGCCGCTATGGGATGCCCATAGACATGTGGAGTTTTGGCTGTATTCTGGTGGAGCTTTTGACTGGCTACCCTCTTTTTCCCGGAGAGGACGAGGCAGACCAACTGGCCTGTATGATGGAACTTCTCGGAATGCCACCTCAGAAGCTTTTGGATCAATCCAAGAGAGCCAAGAACTTCATCAACTCCAAGGGTCACCCCCGTTACTGCACGGTGATGACGCAGCCGGACGGGAAGGTGACCCTGGGCGGGAGCCGCTCGCGCCGGGGCAAGGTCCGGGGTGCCCCGGGGAACAAGGACTGGGTGACAGCTCTGAAGGGCTGTGACGACCCCTTGTTCATTGGCTTCCTGAAGGAATGCCTCAGCTGGGATCCTTCTGCACGCATGATTCCCAGCCAGGCCCTGCGGCACCCCTGGATCTGCAAACGGGTGCCCAAAGCAGCCGGCTCGGAGAAAAGCTCCGGCAGACGGATTTCGAGCTATTCAGGTTCCTTCCAAGGAATTGCCAACAAGCTGCCTCCCGTGGCTGGGATCCCCAACAAGCTGAGGGCCAATCTGGCCGGTGACGCCGGTGGCAACATCCCTCTGTGTACTGTGCTCCCCAAACTGGTCAGCTAGTGGGGAGTGATGGGTTCCCAGGGTACATCCCTTGTGTGTTAACTGTCTGTTCATGCTGTGGGAGGAAATTAAATGCAGAGGGTTTTAATGGATTTACTTTTTGTTAGAGGCTCAGTCTGGAATATTGGAAGATCGGTCAAAAATGTACACGTTCAAGGGCTAACTTTTATCCAGTTGCTCCACTCACACCTGGTGCATATTCCACTGCTGAGGGTTCAGCTCAGCTGGGGGCTACAGGGACAGTTTGGCAGATGTGCTGTTGAAAAATTCAATCAAACCATTTCTTATCATGGTTTACCAGGTTCTTTTGCTCAAGGCAGGAAAGGAACTTGATTTAAACTACATGTCTTCAATTATCTCCAGCTGAACTCTTTTTGTTCCGGGGGAAAAGTTTTTAAATCTCTTGTCAAAAGCACAAATGCATTAATGTAATGCATTAGGAACTTGCAAATTGCTTAAGTTTGAAGACTTTTATTTCTCTGCATTGCTTTTCCCTTATCTATCCTGGGATTTTAAAAAATGTGATGGGATGTAGACACCAAAGGAATTTGTTGTTGGAAAAGAAAATACTCCGATGATAAAATTGCAAAGGAGCATAGAACTGCCATGAAACACAGGATATATCTAAATAAAACTACTAATTTTTGTAACACTTGCTATTTCCCCCTAAAATCTATGGAAAACTTGTAGGGGAATTTGGGATCAGGCCCGGTCCATCACAAGAATTTGGGATCAGGCCTGGTCCATCACAAGAATTTGGGATCAGACCTGGTCCCTCTCAAGTGTGAGCCAGTTTGTTCAGGTAATGATTGAATTATCTGTTTCTTTGGAGCTCAGATCTCCATCAGCAGTTCTGCCAGGTGTGTGTGTCTTTGTTCTTCCTGTGTTTCTAAAACAAAATGTTGAATTTCAAGAGCTGGTTTATATCCATGTTTGAGATTCTGGTAATTGCAAAAAATTATCTCTTTGTGTAGAGTGAATTCCATTGAATTACATGAAGCTCTTTTAATAAAAATGCAAACATGCCACCCCTGTCAGACCAGTAAGACTTTTTCAGGCCTAGGGCTGTGACTAGAAAATGAGGGAGGGGGGAACACACATTAATAATTGGGAGTGTGCTCTGAAATCTCCCTTTAATCTCTGGACACATAACCAGGAAAGACTGAAAAGGTGCAAGAACTGGCGGATCCAAATGGAAATATTTTATGGGAAGAGTCGCTTTGTTTCTAATTGCCTTCCTTCAGGCCTTTGGGTGCCTACATTTTCTCACTCTTGAACTACATGAGCTTGTATTTCCTCTTCCTTTATCTTCCCAGAACATGCCAGGGTGGTGTGACCTGTCACAACCACAGCACAGCTTGTTGGGGTTGTTCCTTCTTCTCTGCAGCCTCATGGCCCGAGTCCATCTCCAGAACCCTCTGATCCCTTGCCAGGTGCCTGAGCACGACTTTAAATGCAATTTAGAGCTTTTATGAACACAAGGTTTTAAATTGAATGACTTTCTCTGCAGCAGGTTTTGAATGCTAAAGGAAGGAGACTCTCAGAATGCAAACAAAGGAGTTACGGGGTGATTTTAAAGATAAGGTGAGCCAATGTTCCATAGGAGACCCTTCCCCTGAGGAGATGGGGCTGCTCTGGCCTCTCTGGGTCATTCCAGCACTGGGTGGAGGCCTGGAGAAAACCTCAAAAAGACAGCCAAAGCTCCAAAGGACTTTAAACTGAGGTTCCCAGGAGTTTGAATGGAGGTTCTTGTGGGTGGAGTTTTTCTGAGTTGTTTTGTTTCACAAGCATCAATTCAATGAGCTTAGCACTGATATTAAAATAACAGTCTGGCCTTTATCCGTGCAGCAGCCAGCATGGATGGGCTGTTCATGGGTCACTTACAACAACACATGGCTGGTAGTTTTTATTTTGCTTGGCTGAGTGAAATTTTATGTGAATGAAGAACCAGGGAGGAGGATTCTGGAGGGAAGTGGCAGAAGACACCATTGATTTTAGTAGAATCTCTAATAGATCTGGCATCTTTTCAGAAGCCAGAAATCTTCCTTTTCTGCCCTTTACATTTCTTCTAACAAAAACCACCAGGTGAGTGAGGAGAAAGGAACCTTTCAGGAGCAAAAGCTTGGTGGGAAAGATGCATGGAGAAGTATTTTATAGGGAGAATGTGAGGTGATGGTGATGGAGCCTGGCAGGAGGAGCAGTGCTGGTGTGCTGGGAGCTGCACAAACAGGGCTCAGGACACACAGCAGGCTCCTGGTTCTAAACCATTCTGTCTATAAAGTGCCAAGTGTAAAAAAATTAATTCTGTGACTTGTGGGAAGAAGTGACTGTGAGGGAACCCCTCCTGTGGCAGCCTCTGGTGCACACTCAGTGGTTTTGCTTAAGGCTGGGGCTGTGAAACTGCAGATAAAGCAATTAACTGGCAAAACCATGGTTTTTCATCTGGAAAATGTGTTCAGCATGCCCTGACTGCACAAGATGTTTGTTTAAGACTGGATCTTACTTACTTGGTATTGCTATATTTGAAAATCAAATATGTAGTTAAGTGAATTGCTAATTTGGGTGAGAAGGAAAAGCAGCCTCAGCAGATATTTACTGGGTTGGAAACTTCTTCCTAGCCCAGGAAGCATAGCTGAGAGTACTGGCTTCTTGTTTCCAATCACTAATCCCAAATTTCTTGAGAAAACATTTGCTTTTGGTGAATTGTTTGATGCAGAATTCCCAAAATGGGAGAGCTCTCCAGGTGAGGCAATAAATATCCTCTGAGGAATCATCCCTGCAAACCCTGGGCTCGCTGAGTTCCCTGTGGGTGGGAGCAGGAGTTTTCCACAGCCACACGTGGGGGTTGGACCATGGGCTGTGTCACTGTCATTTATCAGGGGTGGTTTCAGTGTCTGTGCTCACCAGATATGGCCAAACCTCAAAGCCACACTTGTTTTTGGGAAAGCCAAACACTGGTGGGGTCTGAAATCACCAGAGTCCATTGCTGTCATTAGTTGTGCTGCTGCTGAGAATGTTGAAAGTATCCCGAAATTAAAAATGTCTGAATAGATGAAGAGCAGTTTTTATTTCTGTGGGAGCTTTGCTTTGTTGATCTGCCAGCCCTGGTACCTGAGTCATGTTCTCCTCAGGAATTACCACAGAACACGTACAAATCACTTGTGTTTACAGCAAATCAGGCACTGCATTCCTAAAAGTCACCCAAACTTGTTTTAAAATGCTCCTTGTCATGTTTTGCTACGCTGTGAGAGGTGCAAATAACAACTGTTCATTGTCTGCAGTTCCAGCTGTTTGGCTCAGCAATATTTTTATATAAATCAGTGAAAATGCACAAGCAGCACATCTCAAAGACCGAAATCCAAATCTAGAGATCTTCTGGGTACCACACACACTCCTCACTGGTGTTTTTTATCCTCCCAGCCAGCTGGAATGGGAATCCTGGCTGACCAGTGACCTAAGAATTCCCAGCAGATGAATTAGGCAGATTTAACACGACTTTTGTGGGGGAATGAGTGTGTTACTTGTAACCTTTTTGACCTGTTAGGATTTTCGTGCACTTGAAAACTTTCTAAGCAGCTGTAGAACTTCTTTGCCACGATCTTCATCAAAACTACCTCTCAAAAAACCACGAGGGTCCTTTTTAGAGGGCTGCTCCCTGCAGGCTGCAGCTCTCCTGGGTTTTTTTCTTGTTTAATACCAATAGCTGTCCTGGCTGTGAAATGTATATATGATGATCTCAGCAATGTCTTGCTAATCCCAGGCACACAAGCAAAAGGCTGATGCTGCACCCAGAGATCTCTGCTGAAATGATACAAATCCCCTGCCTGCCAAAGTTTAATTCCCTTGTGGAAGTGGAGAGCCAAAATAATATGGAAAGATCTGCGGGACTTGTGTGCAGCACCAGCTGAGACCGAAAACAAACCGTGCTCAAAGACTTTAATGAAAAATCCTGTGGCTTCTGCAGGTGCTGAGTGCTCGGAGCTGTGGGTACCTGGCAGCTTTGGGAGTTTTTATTTGGTGCTTCACAGAATCCTGGAATGGCAGAGGCTGGAAAAGCCCTCCAGGATCATCAATTCCAACCCTGATCCCCACCTCGTCACCCAGAGCAGTGTCCAGTCACTGGACACCTCCAGGGATGGGCACTCCAAACCTCCCTGGGCAGTTCCAAGGCCTGAGCTCCCTTTCCATGAGGAAATTCCTGCTGCTGTCCCCCCTGAGCCTCCCCTGGCCCAGCCTGAGGCCGTTCCCTCTCCTCCTGTCCCCGTTCCCTGGGATAAGCTCCCAAATCCCCCCCCGGCTGCCCCCTCCTGTCAGGGACCTGTGCAGAGCCACAAGGTCACAGACACCACTTGTTTTTAACTATTTTATTAATTTCATGAAGGGAGTTAAATACACCTCCTCCATCCCTCATGTTCTGAAGCACCACCAATGCCTCCAGCTCTGTAACTCCCCCTGTACCAGGTGAAATCTGCAGCTCCTCATGGAGAGCTGAACATTATCCTGAATTTTTTATTCCAAATCAATTCCTGCAGAGGAGCTGGCAGGGTCAGGCAGCCTGTGCTGTCCCAGAGCCACCCCATACTCAGCACTCAGGGTTTTTACCAGCCTCCATCTGCCTCGTCTCTACCGAGTTCCTGGTCAGGGGTTCTGACTCATTGCAGATGTTCCAACTAAATGTCAACGTCCTCAGAATCCGCAGGTTTGCCTTTTTTATTGTAAATATTGTGGTGAGGTGTAATACGGTGGGGAATGTGGAAAATGTTGGAGGTGCATGTGGATATTACTGTGGAGGAACATTCTGGAAATCAGTCAGTCTCAAATTGTGTATCTAAATGTAATGAGCAGCTTTCTTAAAGTTGTACTTGGGGTCATTTTTCAAAGAAAATAAATGCATAATTTTCTTTAGCAATCGAGTGTGCAGATTCCTCAAAGTCCTTGATTAAAAAGGAAGAAAAAAAAAGAAAAAAAGAGTACTAATTATTTCCAGATGGTGGAACTTACCTTGTGCTGGCAGACACCACCTCCTGTGGCATCTGCCTAGAGAGGAGAGAAAATTGTCACTGTGTGAGTGGGAGGTTTCTGTGTCTGTGCTAAACGTGATAAAGCTCTGCTCTGACAAATGTTCCTCTCGTTAACAGTGCTGTAATTAGAACACACCAGAGTTTTGCCATGACATTCTTCAGTTGTCACTTTCTTATTCAGCCCACTAGAGAGCTTTTTAAAGCCCAGAATCCTGCTTATCCCCAGGCTGAAAGGAGAAATCCAGTAATAGCCACTTAGGGAAGATTTGCTTTTATTAGAAACCTATAAATGGGTAACTTACTGTACACAAGTGGATATTGGGATGGTTTGAAGATGAAATCATGCTGCAATAAAAGGTCTCCAGCTACAACCTGTGTGATTAAACCGTGTGTGTTACACACCCAGAGTGTGCAGACAACACTGAGTGAAGTTTTGCCTCGTTTTAATGTGGGTGAATGGCAAATATCTGATTTTTCAGAACTCTGCAAGCTGAAAACAGTAAAGATATATATATGTGTAGAGATTTAGATGTCTTTGTTTGTGGTATAATTATAAATATGTGTAGCTCTGTGTTCAGCCTGCCGTGAGCCCATGGGACGCTCTCTGCGAGGGGCTGAGTGACATTTTCTCAAGCAAAACATCTCAGATTAAAAAAATAATCTTATCTGCCCCGTTTAATGCTTGTTGATGTAACATGATAAGGTATTGTCTCCCAAATTCTGCTGTCTGAGCTGCACCGGGCTCTGTGAGGGGAAATAATGTTTGGTGCCAGCAGAGGAGCTGGGGAATCCCACACCAAAGCTGTGTCCACTTCCTTCTGCTGGGCAAAATCACGCTGAGGGATGTTGGTAAAATCCTGAATCTGCACAAAGATGCAGAATGGGGGGGCAGAGGCCTGGATTTCTTTCAATCTTATTTTTTTTTTTTAGGGTTAGGATTCTTGTGGTGTATTCCAATTATTACTAATTATCGTAGTGACAGGACAAGAGGGCAGAGCGTCAAACTGGGAGAGAGAAGGATTAGATTGGGTATTGGGAATAAATTCTTCACTTGGTGAAGTGAGAGAGAGAGGAGGGAGAGAGAAGGATTAGATTGGGTATTGGGAATAAATTCTTCACCAGGGGTGGTGATGCCCTGGCACTGCTGCAGCTGCCCCATCCCTGGAGGTGTCCAAGGCCAGGTTGGACGGGGTTTGGAGCCGCATGGGGTAGTGGAAAGTGTCCCATGGCAGCAGCTGGGTGAACCAAAGAGGAGAATTTTGGCCCTAATTAGGTTTTCTTGAGGCAAACTCGGGGTGCTGGTGCTGGGAGGATTCACCTGGTGGCTTCTGTAAGCTCAGTTCCTGGTGGCACAGCCGAGGAGCGAGTGGTGGCAGCTTGGGGTTTGTTTTCTTTCCTCTTGTCACTTCAGCCTAATGGGCTCTGCAACCACTTTTTGGGACAGCCACGTGCACAGAGGCTCAGAAATGCCTTTCCCTCGGAAGATCGCCCTCTTCGCTTGGATTTTGGGTGTAAAACCCCGGAACAAAGAACATGTTCTTGACCGGGTTTTTTTCCTGCGGTCCCACCCCTCTCTCCTCAGTGTTTATGGGGGAATGATAAACGGGATCTACCGGGTGCAGATGCAGACAGCTGTGCCCTGAGACATCTGGGGAAAGCTGAACTTATAAGGAGTCGGAGGAGAGTTTGGGATGTGGCTCTGGGGAGCCGCAGGGAGAGCGGATTGCTGGCACCAGCAGCTTTCCCCCGCCTCTTGCAGACAGGGGGATTTAAATAATTGCTCCTTAAGTGCGCTCCGGCTTGTTCCCTTTGTCTGCGGGGATGGAATAGCTGCCCGAATTAAGTCTGTCCATTCTTCAGCGCTGAGAGGAGCTTTCCAAAGCCGGGGGAGAGGCAGCCCCAGCCTCTGGCAGAGGAGCGGAGCCATGGAGGGGTTTGCATTCCTCCCGCCGGCTCGGAAGCTCTGGAATTCGGCTTTACAAGCACAGCAGTATCGCCGGGGATTGTTTTGCTGGGCTAGTGGGTTGTAGGTAGGAAGGCAGAGACCGTGATTACAATAATTAAGTGTAATTAAGCATAGCTGAGAAGGGATTGAGAGCAATAAAGCACACGCCTGATTAGCCCGCAGAAGGGACTGTTGGAGGCTGTTTTATGGACAGGGACACAGATTTAACAGGAATTCCTTCACGGTTTTCATTGCAGTGAGAGAACAGCTCGCCTGCAGTGTGTCAGGTAGGGAGGATGTGAGCAAGGGGCTCTCCGGATGAGAAATGACACAGCCAGGTCTTGCCCTGGGTGGTTTTTTGGCTGTGAGGCAGCTGCTGAGGACGTGGAAATGGAAGAAATCGTAACCAAGAAGCTGCTGGGAGAGTGGAGTTCAGTGGCCTTCAAGGGCTTTGTGGTGGGCACCCACCTGAGGATGATCTTGTAGGGCAGGGAAAGGAGTTGGAAAAATGATTTCCACCCTGGCACACTCAGCAGGAGCCTCAGAGCTCGTTCTGACACGGGTGAGAAAGGAGGAAAGGACAAAAGGATTTTACTCAGTCCTGTCCTGGGTCTGACTGAGAATGCCCAATGTCCTTGGCCGTGTCCAGCACTGCCCAGGGCTCTGTGGGGCAGTGCCACCTCCCTGTGTGCCCAGCCTGTGTCCTGCCACTGCCACAGCCCCCGGTGACAGCAGCACCGACCACAGGAGCTGCCAGGCTCTCCAGCAGGTGCTAATGATGGATGGCATAAATGAAATTATATTTGAGGTGTGAGCAGCCAGCTGTAAAGTCATCAAACAGGAAAGGTCGTGCAAGTAATTTACACCAGAACTCCTCTGCTCCCAAAGCCACCAGCACGAATTAATACAGGCAAGCAAGCAGAGAGGGATCTTTTTTTTTGTCTGAGGCTGACTCTCTGAGACAGGAGCTGTAGATCCCCTGCACAACTCCCTTCATTGCCGTTTTCCTGTGCAGAGCTCAGCCTTTGGCATAGTTTGGTCTGGATGCTGTCGACTCCTGTCTGACCCAGGACAGAAAGAGGCTGGAGCTGGGCAGCCCCTGCAGCTCCCTGGACCTCCGAAGGAGCCTGAAGAAATGTGCTGCCCGCCTTTTCATGCTCTGTTTCTTCTTTAGATGAGATAAAAGTGGAAACAATGGGGGTGGTTTGAGATGATTTTCCTCCTCGCTGGAGGTGCCCCACAGCACCTCACAACCTCCACGCAGGACCCTGGGCACTGGGAGGGGGGAGCTGTGTTTTCCAACACTTTTCAGACATTTACAGCCTGGGGATCTTCAAAAATGCCCCTTTAACGTGGTCACTTGTGGGGCACAGGGAGCACGAGGCCGGACACGCTGGCAGTGCCAGCTGGACATTGATTGCTGGGGATGTGTGTGGTTGGAAGGGGTGAGGAGAGGGAAGCTGCTGGTTATTTTGGGAGGTGCAAGAGGGGAGCAAACAGCCCAGCTTTCCTTTTCCAGCCAGCTGGTGCTGATTCAGGAGGTTTTAGCAGTGCCAGTTGTGTGGAGCTGAGCTGACGAGGCTTTGGTGACACGGCCTGGCTGCAGCGTTTCACCTCCCTCGTCCTCTCATTCTCACTCAGGGGGCACTGGCTGTGCTGTCAGGAGAAGAAATAAGGTGACAGGAAAGGTAAGAGCAAGCCAGAACCTCCAAGCTGTGTTTTCTTCTTCTTTCCCCCTTTCTAATGGATCACATGCTTTGCTGTGACTATTTCCAGGCCCTTCTTCAGCACTTGCAGGACTGAGTGTGATCCTTTGACACATCTCCATGTGATGGGAAATGCACCAGAATGACACAAACCTTTCTAAATATTCTTTGATGATTTTTTTCCCCCTATTAAACTAAACCCAGAGCTTCATGCATCACCCACACTGCTGGGTCTGGTTACACACCGTGGGGAAATTGACCTTTGTGAGCTGCTTTCTCAGGCTCTGCTCTCATTCCATGGCCCTTTCTGGCAGCAATACAGAAAGATGTTTTACCTTCCCACAGGGCCACAACAAATGCAGCTTTTGATGGGCCCAGTTTCAGTCCTTTCCCTGTCTCCAACCTCCCTGGTGCCATTTGCAGAGCTCTTCCCACATGGCATTGCCAGGGGATTAAGCACCACCAGCAGCAGGGGTGGGAGGTGGGAGCTTTGTCACTGCTCTGTCCCAGCCATGGGGTGACCTTGTGCTCTGCCCTGTGCTTGCAGGAAGGTTATTTTATATATAACTGCTCTGGACACTTTAATCAGGCCGTCTTCCCTGTTTTCTGCCTGCTGACCTCAGAGCTTGCTCTATCCTCTTGGATCCTGCCCCTGCAGGGGTGTGGGGGCATAATCCTGGGTCCTGATGAGCCCATCTGAAGAAGCCCAAATCATTTCTGACTCCCTTTCCCTGTCCACAAGGTGCAGTAACAGCTGGAAAGGGACTAGAACGCAGCAGTGTTGGTGATGTCTCCCAAACATTGGGATACACCCGGTTCCAGCCTGTCCCTGCATCCTGCTGGCTCTGCTCTGTGCTGTATCCAGCATTTCTCCACACACCCCAGCCTCCTAAAGCCTGTGGTACACGAAAGGGCAATGAAGATGCTGCTGGGAGTCCCAGACCTCCACGGAAACATCCTGCTGCCACTTGCAGCCTGTGGATGCTCCGGGGAGCTCACATCCCAAGCAAAAACCTCCTTACAACAAACCTCTCCCACCCAAACAAGTTAATATTTCTGGCCTCCCAAACAAAAACCCCAAAACGAGAGTCCCACCTCACCTCGCAGCCGTTGCTGTGTTTCCAGTTGCTACACAAACAGGTTTATTTCTGGCGGCTCTGCGTGCCAGCTCCGGGGCTGTGCAATGCAATCCCGGGCTGAGCACCCCGGGCCGCCTGCGGCTCCTTCGGAGCTCGGCCCTTCCAGCACGGCCCCGGCAGCTGCTGGCCCTGACCCCGGCCACTTTTAGCCTCTCGCTCGGTGGCCCGAGTGTTTTTCCACTCTACGCAGAATCCCCGATAAAGCCCCGCTGCTGCAGCACCTGTGCGGGGTGGGGGCACTGCCACCCCTCTCATTGCCCCCCTGACCCATCGCTTTGCAGGGGCTGGGCTGAGCTGGGAGGATCTGTGGGTCCCCTCTGGCACACGGTGCCCACCCTGACACGGGCACATGGGTGACAATGGTGTCCCCCAGCTGCCACAGGTCCTTCGGGGTGGCAGCAGCAGCGCATGGGCTGCATTTGTCCCTCTGGATTAGGGCCAGCCCAGGAGCTGCTTATGCTAATGGGGCTAATCTCCATAATCTTGTCACACAAATGCCTCCTCTCCGCTGGCAGAGCAGCAGGGATTTGGGTTAAACGTGGATGCCAGCAGATAGAAGTGCTCGGGGAGGTGGCACGGAGAGGAGGCACATTTAGGGCTCCTGGGGGCTGTGCCAGGTTGGGTTCAGCTGGGGCTGGTGTCAAGATCCTCCTCCTGCTCCAGGGTCTCACCTCGTCATCCCTCTGCAGCGTTGGGTGAGCTGCCACCCAGGGACAGTGGAGCTCAGGGTGCTGGCCTAAAAACCAGGTCCCTCTGCCCTGGTCTGTGCCTTAGGTTTTTCCTGGTGTGGGATCTGTGGTTTTGTTCACCAGCTGGGCTCCATCCCTTTTAAAGCCAATTATTTTAGGGCCTGTACATTTTTGTATTTTGAATGGTGGTTTTTGTGACTGTGACTTAGGGAAGTACATTTGGCATCATCTGGTGGGAAATGAATCAGGATTCAGTTTCCAGGTGGAAAAAATCACTGTGTTGAGAAAAGCAGAGTAAGGGTCAGTGCTGGGGGATTTTGGGTGCTTTTTGTTCTCCTTTCTTGTGCTAAACCCTCCCTGGATGGGGGGTCACTGCTTGAGGTGGACACCTGTAGGATGCACTCAGGACACTCTGGTTTGTCCCTCAGGTCTTGCTGAGTTTGGGGACTGTGCACCGTGTGCCTGGCACCGGGCTGGCCGGGAAAGGGGCAGGAAAATCCTCATCCCCATCAGGCAGCCAGGTCTAATCCCGAGCAGGATTTCCTGACATGTCTCACAATCATGGGCTCCGTGTGTCAGCTCGGGAATGTCCAGCGGGAAGGGTCTGGGGAGCCGGGAATGTGAGCAACGCCGGAGCCCGAGGGCGATAATCCCAGACGGGAATCCCGGCTCTGGAGCTGCTGCCTCTTCCCACCGTGTGCCAAGGGGCATTGCTCCATCTCCTGCTGCCGCGGAAGGGTGGTGCCCGTGGTAAATATCCCTGGCAAGGGGCTGATGCCGCCCGCCGGACACATCCTGTGCTCCGGCAGGGCTGGGAGACAGGGCCTCCATAAAAACCCTATTGCTCAGACTCGTCCTGAGCGGTGCAGTGGAGAAAGTTTGTGGTTGCATTTTTGGGAAATAAATCCGAGTTAGAATAGCTCCTTTCATCCTGAAAGATCCCACAGTGCTTTATAAATAGATTTGCAAACGATGCACGAGGATCACTTCCAGGCACTGGGATGCAGCCACTTCCTGGGAGCAGCTGCTGGGAGCTGAGCTGGAGCTCCGGGAACGGTGGAAAAAACCTCAGTGCAACTTCCAGTGCTACCTCCCGTCCTTATTTCAATCCTTCCGTTGCTTTGCGAGTGGCATTGATAGTTGTAATGGTGATTAACAACATCTTTTCAACTCTATTACCCCTCTCCTAAAAGCACGTGGGATTATTTAAAGGAATTATCATTTTTTAAGTGGGATAGCTTTTCACCAGCCTCGTGCTCCCACAAATCCACCCAGGGAGAAGAACAGGACGCACACAGCCTTAATGATCATTACCCTCATCTTCATGGTCTATTTTTTCCTGGTAACTCTGCTATAATCAAATAACAATCTGCTTCATTACTTGCCATGGAGAGCACGTTCATGGATCAGCCACTTCTGTCACGCAGATGTAGAGGCCGAGCCTGCTGCCAGCCAGTGCTTTTTCCCTATGGAAATGGGAGTGGAAGGAGGGAAAAATCGGTTCCCATTCACATCCGGATGATTTTTCTCCTGGCTGAGGATTGGAGGTCACTGCCGCTGGGTTTGGTGTTAGAGAGGGTTTTCTGAGTTGTTTCCTTGGTTTTTTTGATAAAAAAGCAGCCAGATTTGGTGGGCTCTTCCCATGCTGGACCCTGTATGCTGGTTCTTGCTCTGCTGTGGGGTGTGTGGGAAGGGCAGTGGGTGGATTCTGGTGCCCACCACCCTCTGGGGGAAGAATCCCTGATACCCAGCCTGACCCTCCTCTGACACAACTGCCCCGGGAATGTGCCATGTGGGGCGGACCGGGACGGTTCCCCCCGAGGCGAGGGGAGAGGTGGCACACCAGGGTCCTGCCCTGAGCAGGGCTGGGCACCGCGGCACCTCCGGCGGCTCCGGTCCCGCAGCCCCGGGCGGAGCGGGGCTCGGCGGGGTCCGGGGGCCACCTCGTGGCGGCTCGTGGCGACGAGCTCCGAGATCACCCCGGAACACGGACCTGGCACCCTCTGTCCCGTCTGTAGGACAGATTGGATGGTTTTGGAGAAATCGCTGTAATTCTGCCTGAGCGAGGCTCCGCTGCCCAGCGAGATTTCACTGGTCAGGTTTGCTATGAGGGGCACAGAACCGCAAATTAAATATTTATGGTCACACTCTTGTCTGCCCCTCCACGGTTATTTCTTTAATAAAATCTTTATTTCTTAATCAATTCACACCGAAGGGTTCATTTATTCCTAGCAACTCCAGCAGAAGATTCTGTCCTTGTGATTACCTTGTAAAAGGTGTAATGATGGAAAGAAACATCTGTGCTCGTGACATGGATTTTATAAAAGAAAGCTGAAGTTTATCAACAAGCATGACTTCAAATGGAGTGAGTACAAACTCCCCACAAGCATCTGATTTATCTCAGAAATAGTTAAAAGGTGTTAAGAGGCTTGGTGACAGGACAAGGGGGAATGGTTTTAAATTAAAAGATGGGATGTTTAGATTGGATATTGGGGAGAAATTCTTCCCTGTGAGAGTGGGGAGGCCCTGGCACAGAGAAGCTGTAGCTGCCTCTGGATCCCTGGAAGTGTCCAAGGCCAGGTTGGACGGGGCTTGGAGCAGCCTGGGACAGTGGAAGGTGTCCCTGCCCATGGTGGGGGTGGGACTGGATGAGCTTTAAAGTCCCCTCCAACCCAAACCATTCCAAGATCCTATGATTAATTACTGTGGTTTCCTGAGCCCCCAAGCCTGAAGGCAGAGGGAAGTGGGGCTGTGATGTCCCAGCTCCAGGGGGCCCAGGCTGTGACGGAGGAGCCAGCGCAGCCCTCGCCTCGGGTGAGTAACCAAGGAGGATTCCATGGGAAACCCAGGACCCGAGGCTCCCAAACTGTGCCTCCTCTGGACTGGTGTTTATCTTTGAAATAGCTGAAGGGTCGGGTTACAAAGCAAATATGAATGAAACTAAAGGAAACGGAGCAACAAAACGGGTCAATCATTTTCCTTTGACCAGATTCCTCTGTGGAGGAAAACTTGGCTTAAAAGGCTCCTTTCCCCAGACGTGCTGGGACGAGCCCAAGCAAGGGGACGCCAAAGCTGGGAAAACCCCACAGAGCAGCAGCTTTGAAGCAGCTTTGATCTGTGGTTACAGGGTCTGTTGGATTCAACTCCCACCCCCCCAAAGCCCCTTGGGGTGAAGGATGCAGGATCAGGTTCAGGGAAATGCCACAAGTCCCAGAAAGAATCCATTTTCCAAGTGGGAAATGTTCCTGCATCCATCGCTCAGCTGGGAGCAGGCGGAGGCCTCTGCTGCTCTCCAGGTTTCTCAGGGAAACTCAGGACTCAGTGAGAGGCACTGGGAGCTCGACAAGAGTTTTATTTATAAAGCTGCCAGCGCCTGGTGTAGGTTTACTCACTCTCCCATCTGGTGACTGTCACTGCCACCTCCTGACAGACGCTCAGTCTCTTGCTGCTAATGACGTTCTTTGATTAGCTGGATCCGCTGCTTCACCCCACTATTGATCAGCCACGGGGTAAGAACTGCTCGTGTAAAACTGGGAGCAGTTTTATTGCTTTGATTAAAAAAACCAGAGAGGATTTTATTGATCTCAGAAGGTGCTGAGGTGGCAGAGGTGGCACCTCCTGCTCTGGGGTGGCCTTGCCTGTGTGTAGGGACACACAGAGGCCACAGCTTGCTTTTCCCTGTCCTGCCCTTCACTGTCCTGTCCCTTTTTAGGACCTGGATTCTTCTTTCTTGTGGTGGCAGCTGCTTGTGGAGGACGTGGTGTAGGTCCCGTGCACTGTGATGTTCCTTCATCCCTTCCCCAGGGCACACTCCCTGCCTTTTGTGGGACAGCTCGGTAAGAGGGATGGATGTCAAAAAACACACGTTCTTGACTTAGAAAACAGGGATTATCAGTGTGCTTTTTATATCTATAAATGAAAAATCTTGATTTCCTGTGGTGCTCTAGCAGATCATTGGATCTTACTGGATGTCGGGCTGCTCAAGGGCAGGTTGCACCTCAGAGAGGATCTCTTCTCTTTTAGCCTTGTGTTTGTTGGATTCTGGGATGAACATGGAAATAGGGGTTCATTTGTTATCATCAGGACAGGCTTTACTCTTTTTGGGCTGGTTTCCTGTCCCCAGATGCTCTGTGTGCTGTGGTGTTGGTTCCATCTCTTGTCTTCCTGGGCAGTGGTTGTGGATGGAGCGATGGTGGAAGAGGTGTTGGTCATCAGCAGTCACCCACTCCTCAGAGCAGCCTTTTGTCACCTCGGGATGCTCTGGGGACAGCAAGGAGATGCCAGGTGTGGGTGGGACGCTGTTACTGATTGAATCCTATAATCATAGAATGGTTTGGGTTGGAAGAGGACTTTGAAGACCATCCCATTCCACCCCTTACCGTGGGCAGGGACACCTTCCACTATCCCAGGGTGCTCCAACCTGGCCTTGGACACTGCCAGGGATGGGGCAGCCCCAGCTTCTCTGGGCACCCTGTGCCAGGCTCTCCCCACCTTCACACTGAAGAATATTTTTCTTAATATCCAACCTAACCCTTCTCTCTTTGAACCAGAACCCATTCCCCCTTGTCCTGTCGCTCCACGCTCCCGTGAGCAGTCTTTCCTGCTGTCACCGGGCGCTCACCGGGAATGCCCCGACCTGTTGCCATCCCAGCGCCGGCTTCAGGGGAGCGGGGACACAGGCGGTGGCGGGGCCGGGGGTCTCCCGTACCCCCGGGGCATGAGCCCCCCTGGGCGCCCCTCGGGCAGCAGCGGGGCCGGTCCGGCGGGCGCAGGCTCAGCCCCGGGGCCGCCCCGCCCCGTCCCTCCCCCGGCGGCCGGGGCGCTGACATCAGAGCCGGGCCGGCGGGAGGAGGAGGAGGAGGAGGAGCCGCCGCCGCACCGGAGCCATCGCTCTTGTCGGGGCCGGGGCGCACCGGCGGGGGGCGGCGGCGGCGGCGCTGCTGCTTCACC
>VZRV01008979.1:196522-219118 GCA_013398115.1 Falcunculus frontatus
TCAACGGGAAAGTTTTGGAGATCTTCAGTAAGAAGAGCGGCGAGAAGTTCGCGCTCAAGGTGCGCGGGGACCCCCGCGCCGGGGACCGGGGGGGACGCGGGGACCGCGCGGGCGCTCGGCCGGCGGCGGCCGGGAGGGGCCCGGGGAGCGGCAGCGGCGCTGCTGACAGTGATGGAAGGGGTCTGCTGCGGAGGGAAGGGGGGCCCGGCGGGGCCATCGGCGGCAGCGGGGCCGGCCGGACAATGCGCTGCCGCCCGCCCCTCCGGCCGCGCTTTAATCTCGTCTTTTTCCCCCCATCGAGAGCAGCGAGACGCCGCTTTCCCGCTTTGTAGTGGGAAACGAAGCGAAATGACATCTTGGTAGCTCGAGGGCGGGGGGGTCAGGAGGGGAGAGGAGACCGTGGCCTGGCTGGGATCCCCCCGGGGGATGCTCATCTCGGAATGCCGGGGTCTGCATCCACATCGCGGAACGTGGGGTTCCCTCCGTGGGGCTGCGCGTGGTGTGTGGTGTAAGCACCGGCAGCTGCTCCCTGTCCCCGTTCGATGTCCCCTCCCGGCTGTAACACCGAGCGACTGCCGTCCCCCGCTTCCCACAGGGAATATTTCAGCGTTACGATGTTTCCCCTTGTCCCTAACTTGCTTCTCTTTGGCAGGCGTAGATAAACAGTGGCTACAAGGTGTACTTGAGCGCGCACTAGGTGATGGAATCCTTCTCCTTGTTTGCAAACGAGGTCTTTGAGCAAAGAGGGGAGCTTGTCTCCCTGCCAGCGAGGCTTGGGGAAGTTTGAATGGATTCCTGACACGCCGGGTGATGCGGGAGCACGGCTGGCTGCTCGGTGGGAGCGCCGTGTTCTCCAGCATCCGTGCAATTTGCGCCCACACATGAGCTGTGCCAGTCCTTGGCGTTACCTCGAGAACTGGGGAGGCTAAAATCACCCCACCTAAACCCGTAACCCCCACCTAAACCTATAACTCCCACCTAAACCCGTAATCCCTACTTCCTTTGTGTTTAGAGTTGCCCCTCTGTTGGTGTCTGGGGTTCCTAACCTGAGTGAGGGAACAAATGTGGGGCTTTGGGGGGCAGAGGCACTGCCCCCAAAGTTGTGCTGCAGAGGTGGTGGGGTGGGCAAGGTACTGAATGTCTGTGGTTGAGGAAGGGGGGATCAGTTAGGTGATAAAAGTTTGGCTTTTCCTTCAGAAACACCAAAGACATTGCTCGTGAGCCGCCTCGCGTTGTACTCCAGGGCGACGCTGTATTGTCATCTTGTTGGGTTGAAAATTAGCGAAATCCTCTTCTGTT
Organism: Falcunculus frontatus; assembly: GCA_013398115.1. NCBI lineage: Eukaryota > Metazoa > Chordata > Aves > Passeriformes > Falcunculus > Falcunculus frontatus. The sequence goes on from VZRV01008979.1 coordinate 197,822, forward strand.
TTGACAGACGGGCTCCTCCTCGCCTCTGAAGTTGAGTCACATATTTAAAGCACAGATCCCAGCACTTCCCTTTCGCAGCCCTGAAAGGGGAAGGATGGAGGAGGAGAGCGAGGCCGGAGGTTCCTCTGCCCGGCCTGGCTGGGGCACGGGACTGGCGCTGTCACCCTGCCCCTGCCAGAGCCAGGGGTCAGGGTTTGCTGTCACGTGTCACACGGGTTCCTTGGCTGGTTGAAAAGCCTCCTGGAGTGCAGGACTCCGAGCTGGGATGTAGGAGGGTGACGCAGAGCGTCTGTGTGGCTCTTGCGGGGTGAGGTATATCCGACACTGAATCTCTTTTAGGAAAAGAGATTGTCTTGCCTGTCCCCTGGCCTGGCCTCTTCTGGCGTCCCTGACGGGGAGGGACGAGTTCAGCTGAGTGGTTGGATGTGTCCCTGGCTTCTCAAAGAGCAGCACAGCTGCTACTGTAAGTGATTCCCTCCAGCACCTTCAAAACTGCTACACTGGGAGTTTAGGCTCTGGGACGAGCCCGTGGGTCCCCGTCCTGTCCTCGTGAGTGTGAGCTACAGGCTTGGCTTATTCCATTGGGGTATCTGGACCGAGCTGCTGAGCCCAAACTTGGTGTGGGTGACTGCCCTAGACATGATGTGTGCTGACTTCATTCCCTCCTCGGGTACGCAGCCGGGCTGACGTCTCTGCTAGAGACCTGTGGAGAGGTATTTGGGTCCAAATTACTCATGGGCTGCATCAGAGTGGAAAGATGACCTAAAGCAGGATCCACAGAAGTGATTGCATTGAGTTGTCATGTTTCAGATGATGCTTAAAAGAATCCTGATGGCCCATCGCCAGGAGCCACAGCTGAAATCTGTCTGCTGCCTGCTTTGGTTGTGCAGTGAACCTTTCCATTTGGAGTGTCATTCTTTGTGTTTGCTGTTCCAAAATCTTGTATAACAATGCAATCCTTCACTGGAGGATGAGACTCAGTTGTGTCTCTTCCTGATGGGAACGGTGTCTTCTGGTCAGGTTGTGCTTCCTCTTGGGTCGTGAGCAACTGTTGTGTTGTTAAAGCTCTTTCTCCCAAATCAAGAGATGGATTTAGGTAAGGATGGATTTCAGATGGGTTTTTTGCTGAGAGTCACTTTGCTGAAGAGAACTTTTCAGTGCTCCAGGAGAGTTTGAGCTTGGAGACAGTGTTCTCACAGCAGTGAAAACGTTAAGGCCAATTTTCTTCTCCGTCCAGAGCAATAGTCCATGGCAGAGACACATCATTAAATAAAGTGATGCTCTGTGAGAGGTAATGGATAGTAGTTCTGCTTGCTGTTTAGTACCTGGGTGAAAACAAGAGATTCCTCTGCTTTTCTTACAGATTCTTGTTCATCCTTCTGTTTCCCACCTCCAATTTTATTGTATTTTTTGGTCCCTGAAGTGTGGCATCCCTGAATTATCTGCTGTGGAGCAGCCACGGATGGTCCCAGTCACCCGTGACCTGACCCTGTTTGAAGCACGATGATCTGCTGCAGGGTGGGAACAGAAAGCCCGGGGAGAGGTGATGAATGGAGCTGAAACGCCTGGTTCCTTACCCCTTTCTTCCTTGTACCTTGGTGTGATTTATTATTAGGCAAAATTAGGCTTGTAATTTCTGCGGAGGCTGCTGTATGTAGGTCACTGCTGGCCTGACTTGGCTGGGTTTGCTGTGGTCAGGCTGCAGTGGTGGGGCTGGGAGCAAGGGCTCTTTGCCTACTGCAAATTCCACTTTTAAGACTAATCTTTGGGCTGGCTGCCTTAATTCCACCAGGAAATGGCAGCTAAGCCAGGCTGGAGAGTGGGGACTGCTAATGGCAGGTGATGAGTTTTTCTCTCTCGTAGACATCGCTCGATGGAGCTCTTTGTGGAGCAGGTTTCCTTTAAAACAAATGAACAAACCTCGCTGCTGACTTCAGCTTCGAAGCAGGAGATCCTCACCTGGCTTGGTGAGCTTTGGGAGGGCTGGAGGAGCTCGGGGCCGTGGAGGCTGCTCGTGGATTTGCCCCTGTTTCTGGAGCATCCTTGGTGCTTTGGGGTGTGTTTGTGAAACACTCTCAGTCTCGCTCGTGGTCTCATCAGATAATCTGTGAGGGATGGTTCCCCTGATGGAGAAGGAGGAAGGTGCTTGTGGTTTAGTGTTCTAGGAAGGTGCCCGTCACGGAATTAGGGCAGGCAGCTCGGAGCTGAGAACTGAGCAGCTCTGTGGACGAGCGAGTTCACGTGGCCAAAGCACCCTGAGTCCCGCAGCTCCGGTTGAGTTCAAACGCTGTGTCCCTCTGAAAATCCATCTGGAAAAATATCCCTGAAGTGAGGGAGTAGATGGAGACCCTGGGCTCGTGCTCGTGGGAAGCAGCTTGCTGTGTCTTTGCTGTTCTTCTGTCCCTCTCTCAGTGGAGAGATGGTTTTTTTATTAGCTCTGCCACGTATTTTATATAATCAGAAATGTCTTCGCTGTGGCCTTCTGTGCAAGCTGTGGTTGAAAAGCCGTGGAAACTGCAGTGACATCACTGGGACTTTTCCAGAGCAGTGGTTTATTATCTCATTGACCAAAGGAGTCTACTGACTTGGGGTTTGAGTTTGTCTAAACGATTTAGGATTTGCCATAATCTCTTTTAAACACTTCACATGTTCTGAGCAGTCGGAACTACGACTGTGATGGACTGATAAGACCCGGGAGCAGGGGTTTTCTCTTTGGTACGTGCTCAGGAAGTGGCGGGGCTCTTCCTCCAATAATAATCTAATGCCATCAGCCATAGGTCTTGCAAAAGACATTTCCCATGTTTTCCGAGGCGGGGAACTGAGATGCAGTGATTTACTGAACGTCAGAGGCAGCACCGGGCTGAGGAGCCGAGCTGCCTGTGGCACACAGGATGAAAACACAGCCCCTGGATGTGTGATTTAATAGCCAAATACCACCAGGTGAAGTGATGATTTTGCCATTCACACTGAGCCCCGCCGGCCTTTGGCAAGATTTGTGCCTTCTGTGCCATCACACACACATTGGGAAAGCCTCGTTACAGGACAGTGCTGGTTCAGGGGGCTGTGGAGCTGATGGCTCTGCCTCGGGTAGTGAGTGATGCAGAGCAGAGGCTGGGCTTTGCCAGACACGTGCTCTGAAACAACCAAAACAGTTTATAAATAATAACCGAAGCCGTGCAGCCTGAGCCAGGTCTCCTGGCACGTTTGGAGCACGATGGGTGGGCACAGGTGATGAAAACTCCCGGAAGGTTCCTGCTGAGGAAGCCTGAAGGATCAAGCTGGTGACTTCTCTCTTCCCAGAAAGCTCTGGGACGTGCTCTGGTATCTGATGAGATGGATGAGCTCCTGCAGGGTTGCAGGGTGGTGCAGGTACGTGGGAGGCATCCGGAGGAGTGGCCGGGTCGGAAGTGGCCATTGGGCTGATCCTGTGGCACAGGAACGGCCTCACTCCAGGTTTATGATCTGCCATCTCCTGAGCCCTCCTGGTGGCCTCCTGTGCCCCACACCAGGGTGGTCCGATGGCTTTGCTCTTTTCCAACCCATCCTTTTGCTGTGGTTTTGCTGTCTGCTGAGAAACTTGAGAGGGAAGAGCCCTCCTTCCTTAAGAAACCCTTTCCTCCTGCTCGGAGCACAGCCGGCCTCCCGACCTGCAGACGGCCCTCGCTGCAGAAGTCAGGCTCCTCTCCAAGCACAACTGGCCCCGCAGTCTGGCCTCAAGTTGCAGCATTCAGGCAGCATGACCTCACCTCCTGGTTTCCAAGAATAACGTGCTGCCTCCCCTGCTGCCTCCCCTGCGCCGTGCCGGGGCTGGCTGCGGGGCCGGGGTGGCTGCCACGGGCCAGCACCAGGGCTCTGGCGTGTGCCAGGTAGCCCCGTGCCCACCCCAGGCTGCTCAGCTCCTCTGCCCTTTGTGGCTTGCAGAGGTGAGGCAGCAGCTGGGAGAGGGTCTTCAGCACCTGGCTGACCTTGCAGGCTTATTTTGGAGGAGGGAGAGTTTGAAGCAGGACCAGGATGATCCCTCCACCAGCTCCAGAGGCTGACATGGGAACGCAGCTTGGCCTGACCACTCCCCAGAAAACCAGTTTGGAGCCTGGGCAGTCACACTGAGTCAGCATCGTGGTCATATCTGGGGGGACGGCCTTGGATTTTAAATCTCCTGAGACCTGTATCCAACTGGAAGTGGGTCCCATCTTCATGGCTGCAAGGTGAAAAACCAGCCTGGTCTGGTGGAAGGTGCCCCTGCCCATGGCCAGGGGGTCGGAACGAGGTGACCCTCAAGGTCCCTTCCAACCCAACCATTCCGTGCTTCTCTTGCTCTCTGGAAACATCTCCTCCTTTCAGCTCTGGCTGGCACGAGGGCTGGGAGCGTGACTGGTGCCTGCAGGCTCATTTTGGGGAGGACTCTCAGCTCTGTGGCCGGTTCCCCACAGGAGATGGATGGGGAGCAGGGCGCGGGGGTTGGGGCAGGGCAGGAAAGAGCAGGTCTGAATGCAGAGAGCTTTAACAGCCTTTTAAACTGTTGTTCCTTTGTACCCTGCGGCTGAGTCATTTCAAAGATTTCAGCCTTTTAAGATCTCACCAATTTGAGGTGGGGATTACAGCGGCTGGCAGGTTTAATGGTTGCATTAACTCGCTGCTCCTCTGTGGCCTGGGGAGGGGACTAACGGCCCTGAGTCCCTGAGTGCTGCTGGACCTGAGATGACCTGAAACAAAAAGTTCTGCTGGAGATGCTGTGAGCCACAGAAATGCCATTTGGAAAGTGTCACTGGGAGGGGGACACAGGATCTCCTCTGAGCACTCTGGGAGCTCCCCTGTGGCTCCATCTTCCCTCTGGTGCTGCCAAGGAGGATGGTGGCATCTCCTTGTGGTTGAGGGCCTTCTCTCAGTGCTCTGCTGTGCCCGAGTGCCCTGTCCCAGTGCGGAGGGCAGGTGAGCTCCCTGGCTCAGGGGGCCTGCAGCTGGCACAGCCTTTGCCGTCATATGTAATGAGATTATTCAGGCCACTGGCGTCAGGGCCAACACGTGGTTCTGTGCCCGGCTGCCCTGCGAGCTGTAGCCTAAACCAGAGATAAAGTCCAAAATACAAACCCAGCTCTGAATGTTCCTGGGGCGCCCAGCCAGGCTGGGACTTTGCTGCTCTGCTCTTGGTGTCCTTATCTGGTTTGGCCTATAGATTTGGGATCAGGGGAGGGATGGATTAATTTCCTTTGTCACCATAATTCAGTTTGCTGCCTCACTTCATGCCCTTGGCTGCGGGTGGGTGCCCCTTTTGAGCTCAACCTCTCCAGCTCTGCTGGCCCCAGAAGATGGGGGTCAGGCAGGTTTGGGGTCATTGCTGTGTGCCTCACACTCTGGATCAGGCTAAACCTGTGTAACAGCAGGCTGAGACTCTGTTCTGTCCCTTTCCCAAGGGCTGCAGCACCTGCTGGCCTGGGAGCATCCTCTGCTGAGCATTCGGGACCCGAGCAGCCGCTCTCTGTCCTCCCGCCTCCTCCGGCCCTGGTGCGCGGCACCGAGCTGGGGCAGCCTCTCCAAAGGCTCCTTGCATGTCCTGCCAAGTGTGTGTTTTCAGGGAAATGTGGCTGGAACACAAGCCGGGGCTGCTGTGGAAATTTGGCAGCCCGTCCCCGTCAGGCTGCAATTCCAGTAGCGGCAGCTCATCGCCTCCCGCGCCCGTAGGTGCGGGCGGGAGCCGGCTCCAAGGGCTGTTGCTTGGAAATGGGGCTGGAATCCTGGGTATCTCGGCCGGGCTGGAGGAAAAGCAGATGCAATCAGGTCCAAAGTATGCGTGTTATCCTCAGCTTAGTCTAACAAAAGCAGTAAATAAAATAAAGAGCAGGGGAGGTGTCTGGAGCAGGGATGTGTTTTGAATTCCAGCAGCAGTGAGCCTTATGGCAGCTCCCAGCTCAGTGTTAGGAACAACTTCAACCTGTTCTATTCCCACCTGTTTTAGTGAGCAGGCAGCGGCCTCTGTGGGTGTCACTGAGCTGTCACCGAGGTGTGCTGGCTCCCAGAGCCAGGCTGCAGGAGCCATTGTCACCTGTCCCAGCCTCCTCCGGTCAGCACGGTCCCCTCGGGGCTCTGGTGTGACTCCTTCCTCCTCTGGGGCCGTTTCACAACTTCTCTGCCCGTTGTGCTGGGCAGATTTGCTGAGAGAAAGAGCCCCGGGCGGGCGGCTCTTGCGCAAGCGGCTCTGCCCGTGCTGGGAAGGGCGGGTTTGCCAGGAAGTTTAAACTCAGGTTATCTCCTGGAAGTCATCAGAGCTGTGAATTTGGCATTTTCGGCCGGGTACCTCCCGTGCCTCCGGCAGAGCAGCGCTGGCACGGGGGCAGGGCTGTTTTGGGGAGCCTGGAGGTGTTGCAGCCCTTGCTGGATGCCTGCCCAGGCTCCCAGAGAGAACATCTTCCCCCTTGCTGGTCCAGGAGCTTGGAAGAGGCTTGGGGGAGCGCTTTTGCTCTTGTCCCCAGTGTTTCCCACAAGGAATGACCCTGCTCCTGGTGTGAGGGGCTGTGCAGCTCTGTTGGAGCAGGACACTGACATCTCCCTGTCCATCCTCTCCCACCCTGCTTGCTCCACGTCCGAGTTCAGACTCCCAGTGCCTCTTGTTGTAAGGAAGAGTTGCTATGAAGAACAACTCTGCCAGGACATGAGATGCTCTGTGGGTGGTGGGATTCTGCAGGGAAGTGCTCCATGTCCTTTGGGGTTTTTGGAAGTGTCTTGGTGGTCCCATTCCTCAGCTCCTTGCTGCTGGAGGAGACAGCCAGCCCTGTGTGTCATTGCTGGGCTGATGAAGCCTGGGTGAGAAAGATGCTGAGGAGGTTCTGAAGGGATTAAAATGTGGTCCTTGGGTGCTGCTGAGCTGCAGCTCGGGCGGGTGCTGGGTGGGAGCCAGAGCTGCTTCTTTCCAGCAGCTTCAGAGCAGGTCTGAGGCTTCTGCCTCTGCCACAGTCTGGGGGAGCTGTGGGAGATGATGTTTGTGTGCCTCAGTGCAGTGCTTTGGGGTGATATTCCCATTTCTGGGCCTCGCCTGGAGGAGCTGCAGGGCAGGCACAGCTCTGGCCCTGTGGGTGCAGTTAATGAGAGGCTTTAGGCAGCTCTGTGTGTCCCGTTAGCTCAGTTTTGCCAGTCTCTGGTGGTAAGGGCAGCGTGTTCTTAGCAGGTCAAGCGCCTCTGGCTTTAACCAAAGCATTCCTTTCATGTTTCCTTCTCCTCAAAGATTGCCCTGAAACAACCAGGCAAATGTCACCGAAGGAGGGTTGGCCTGGGACGTGGTGCTGATGCTTCGAGGGTTTTAGTGACCTAACTCCTGACCAGCACTGGACATCTGGATCTTGTACCCACCTCGAATCCAATCCCCCCAGCAGCCCTGGACCCTTCCCTGTGTGAGAGGTGGGGGTAGTGTGGTGTGGCTGCTGTTCAAGGCTTCATTTCTCCCTCTCCCTCAGGAAACGAGGCTCTGCTCCCTCGAGGTGTTGCTCCAGGCTCCGTGGGGCCGCAGGGGCCGTGCCAGCCCCGCTGCTCCCCGCCGTGCCCCAGGGGTTGTGTGGGGAGACGGGGGCTGCCCGAGCCCCGGGGTGGGCGGCCGAGCCTCACAAAGGCTGCCCTGTCTGCTCTTTGGCTTCCCCCAGCCCTAAGCTCTTCTCGTGAATAAGTGGGATTGAAAAAGCTTAAATTCATACAAAGCAGGGCCCAGGAGCCCCCGGCTGACCCGGAGGGAGCAGCTGCCCCCTGCTCACCCCGTGCCCTGGGGCTGCCCCCGCACCCGGGGGTCCCGGGTAACGCTGCCCTGGGATGAGGGTGTGTGTCAGGCTGGCTGTGGGGAGAGGTTTCTTTTTAAAAGCTGGGTATGGGAATGCCCAAGAAGACCAGGCTGTTTGCCAAGCGAGCAGCAGTAGCTGCAGGAGGAGGTTTTTCTGTTGGTTTGTTTAAATATCCGTGCGTTTATCCTTTTATCCCCCCTCTGTTTTAATCTTGCAGGCAAAATGAGTCCAAACCACTTGCTGCCTGTGCTGTTTGGTAGGAAATCAAGTAGCCTGCTGGTAAACACTGTCAAGCAGTGGGGTACTGAGCATCTATGGGAGGATCAGAGGCTCTTTCCCATGTGTTTTCCACACGTTTTTGCTGTATATTGAAAAGATGCAAGAGCACAAAACCTCTGCTGTCAACCCAGGCTAGATCAGGTTTGAAGGGGCTCTGAGCAACCTGGTCTAGTGGAAAGTGTCCCTGCCCATGGCAGGGAGCTGGAATGAGATGATCTTTAAGGGTTCCTTTTAACCCTAACCACTCCATGATTCACTGACTCCTTGCTCTGTGTCGAGCCCAGCCTTGGTAGCGCTGACAGGGGGGAAATTTCCCCTCTGGTGCTTTTGGCAGTTTGTGCTCCCAGGCACTTCACGGTGAGTTTTGCACCCTTGTTGGCCGAGGTGTTTTGAGGTGATGGTGCTGACTGGGCCGCTGCTGGTCCGGGCTCTGTCCCAGCTTCACCAAATCTCCCCAGCTCCGGGGCCGTGCGGCTGCTGCCAACAGGTGCCATGGAGGCTCCTGGGGCTGCCGAAAGCCTGCAGGGAGCTAAGAATAGCCACTGTGTCCTGAGAGCTTTAATGTGGTGCCAGCAGGATGCAGAGAAGGGCTTTTTTTAAAATAGAAACACAACTGTGTTTTCCTGCTGGCTGAAGGAGTCTCGGGGTGGCTGCTGGAGCAGGAGTGCCCTGCTCGGCTCCTGGGTTGGCAGGAGGCTCTCAGATTTTCGGTGCACTGTTCAGAGCCCAGGATTTCCCCTAAAATACTGACTGCTGTGGGTGAAGTGGAAGTGCACAGCTTTAGGTAGTGCTGGGTCTCGAGTCTGAGGTGTGGCTTGGCTCTTAACCCACGTGGGCTCGTGACAAACGGGGGTTTCCACCAACTCTTCTGCAGGTCCTGGAGGGTGCTGGGGTTGTACAACCTCTGTGTGATGGGAGAAGGAGGAGGAGAGCGGCCTGTGGGGCAAGGACAGCCTGGGAGGCTGCAGTGAGAGCTTTGGGGGTGTTTGGGGAGATGGTGAAGGATGATGGGGGACGTGTGCCCCGGACCAGTGGGGTGCAATCCCCTCTTGTCCCTCTGTCCCTTCATTGCCATCCCCTCTCCTTGCACACATTGCTGCCCCTCTTCCTGCCCTGGGCTTTGGAGCTGGTGGTGACAGGAGTTTGTGTCTGCTGTGCCATGGGAGGGGAGCAGGAGGAGGAGGAGGAGGAGGAGGAGGAGGAGGAGGGCTGTTGGTGTCCATGGGGCCCCTCTCTCTGCCTTGCACCCGTGCAGACAAAGCCCTGTTAGGAAATCCCTGAGCTGCTCCCAGCCTGGCCTTTCCCTGCTCCAAACAAACCCTCAGTGGCCACCCGGCACGGGAGCTGTGTGTGCCACACCAGGAAGAGCCACAGCCCTGCTCCCAACACCCTGGCAGCCTCCAGACTGCTGTGGGCATCGTGCCTGGTGCGGGTTCTCCGTGATTCCAGCCCCTCTGGCACTGCTCGGGTGCTGCCAAGGTGGGTGGTGGGTCCCAGCAGAGCTGGGCTGCACATCCTGGGCTTATCTCAGCAAGGTGTTTGCTGTGCCCTGGTGTTGACAAAGCCTGTGACAGGGGTGAAACTGTGTTAAATAAACAGCTGAGGAAGGACAGAATGATGCAAAACGGTGCTGTCGTCACCGAGCTTCGGGGCTGCGTAAATGAAACCCTCCCCAGGCTTGGCACTGGTGGAGGAAACACATCCCGAGGCCATCCTGCTCCCAGTGCCAGGGGCGAGTGGTGCTTCGGGAGGGGTTGGCCTTGATGAAGCTTTGTGTTTCAGTTTGGTTTTTTTCCCTTCTTTAAATATATATGTATTTATTCATGCTGCTCTAAGATCTGTGTTGGAGGGCCTCAGGCAGGATCCCTGTGCTGGGGGGGTGGGTGGCAGCCTCTCCTCTGTCCCATGGGGGGCCCTGCCTGTGGGCTGAGCCCTGAGAAATTTCATTTTTGGGCAGAGCTTGAGCCGAGGAGCTGCCGGGAAGCTGTGGGTGTCGTGGGGCTTCTTCTGGCAGGGCTTCGCGGCTGCTCTGCTTGTGGGCGTGGGTCTGGGCCTCTCCCCAAAATCACTTCCAGCTGGAACGTTAACGAATGGGTGGACATGTCCAAAAATAAAAGCAATTCTGGGACGTAGGCGTGGGGAATCCAGAGCTGTCCCTGGGGTCGGAGGTAGTGGTGGGGTCAGGTTGTCCCCAGGGTCGGTGTGAGGCTGGTGGAGCAGGGGATGCTCTGAGTGCTGTGTGGTCCCTCTGACGCTGAGGGGAAGCCCCTGGCTGTGGGGTGCAGGGCTGGAGGAGGCAGCACCGTGCAGTGCTGGTGATAAGGGGTTTTTTCAAGCTCTGCCTGTGGGAGGGAAGTGCAAAGGGCATGGGTCAGCCCTGAGTTAATGGTTTACATCAGTGTTTACTTGGGTATTAATCACACCTGCAAATATCAACCACTTCCTATCATAAAAGCACAGGTGTGCTTTTCCGTTCACGGCGTTGTCAGCTCCCACAGCAAATCTGGCAAGGAGAGGGGCTGGGAGGAGGAGCTGACCCCAGCCCTGAGCTCTGCAGAGGTGGAAGGTGAAGGTGGTGTGTGTGGGGCAGACCCACTGGCTACAGCTGGGAAGATCTCCACCCTTCCCATGGCTCCTTATTTTCCTTTCACTTTGTGTTGTGTGGATAAAAGGCCACGGCAGAGGCGTGTGGGATCAGGGGTTTGGTTTGCAGAGAGCATCTGGGCATCCCTGCCCGGAATGGCTCTGTTCAGAGCTGGCCTGTGGCTTCTTCTGGCCCCAACACAGTCGGGCCCTTCCCTGCTCAAACCCACTGCTGTGGTGGCTCCTGGTGGGCAGTGGCATCTTGGATGTCTTTAGAAATGGGTGGGATGGGCTGGGTTGGAGCATTTTGGCTGCTGTGGCCCCCTTTGTCCCTGTGGGGTTCATGGGGAGGTCCTGGCAGGGTGGTGGCTCTGTCACTCTGGCCAGATGTGCTCCCTGGGACCTGTGGCACAGCAGGACACGGGATCTTGTGACAGTGGCTCGTGCCTGGGCTGCTCCTGGCTCCTCACCCAGTGCCTCCTGGAGGGATGAGCCTCGGGTGAGTCAGCAAAACCCAGCGCTGCTGCTGCTGCTGCTGCTGCTGCTGCTGCTCGGGGGTAGAAGGAAGAGGAGGATCCCAAAACAAAACCATGGGACTGAACAGGGCGCCTAATTTTGTTTATCTCAGATGAATGAAGCCGAAACTCTTTATTTCTCTTCTTTAAACATCAGCCCCAGCCTGTTGCTGGGTGTGAGTCAGCGAGGATGCTTCGTGCTGCTGCCTTGTTGCCATTTACCTGCCCTGACTTTTTCCTGTGAGTTTTTTAGCCCCTTCCCACCCACCTCCGTCTCCTCCCTCCACCCTCATCCCCAGTGCCTCCACCACGCTGGTACCCTCCCCTCAGCATCCAGGGTGCTGCTCCTGGGTACCCACTTGGCCACTTCATCTCCAGAGTGTGCCAAGAACATTTTTGCTGCCGGGAAATGGGCTCTGCAGCATGGGGCTGGCCGGGGGGCAGCGCCCCGATCGCTCGGGGGGCACGGGCCCCTGGCAGGTGGCTCTTATTTAATCCCAGGCCTCTCTTCTGCTCCTCGCCTTTGTGTGCCTCGAGAGGCTTTTGTTGCCGCCTGAAAAGGCTGAATGGCTGCTGCATCTGTCGCAGGGGGAGAGCAGGGCGAGGAAATGCTCAGCAGATGCCCCGGGCTGGGGGGGCTGCGGGGCGGGGGGTCCCGAGCATCCCCCACCGGGCACGGACCCCCGTGGGAGCCATGGGCAGGGCAGCTGAGAGCGCAGGGGACCCGCGGTTGTGCAACGCTGGCGGGCGAGCGAGGCCCCTTGTGAAAGCACCGTGTAAGAGCTGCCTCTTCCCTCGCCCCATCGCCATCCTCTGCCCCGTTGCAACATCGCCCGCAGGAGCGGGGACGATGCCACATCTGCCCCCGCCGCGACATCTGCCTCCCTCCGAGCGCCGGCTGCTCCTGGCAGGGTTTTTAGCTCTGCCTTCGCTCTCTCTTCACGCTGCCTCTTCATGCCTGGCTGGCTGCTCGTGTCGGGCCGGGCGGTGGGGAAGCTCTCCCTGAGCTCGCCGTGGTGGCTCCGGGTCTTCCTCAGAGCGCTGAGATCATTCAGGCTGGGAGAATGCGGCCGAGCAGCTCGAGCGTGTGTGTGTCAGCTCGCGTTTGCTCGGCCTCGCTTGCCTCTCCTGTCTTGCTGTTTCTAATCTAAATAATTCTCTCTCGCTGGGATCCTTTCTCCAACCTTTCCGTTTTCCCTGAGGCGAGAGAACGTGGAGGATGGAGCTGCTCGTGTTGGTCAAAGGCTCAGCATCCACCCGGCTCTGGTAGCACTGGCCCCCATCCCTCTGGAAGGTGGGTACCTCGTGCCTGGTGCTGTCCTGCCTTGCAGACCACCTTGGATGAAGCCACCTCCACCAGGGAGCAGAGCCACCCCTCCAAAGAGTCATCCTGGGATGGCAGGATGGGGCACGCTGTGGGCAGGATGCTGCTGGACCCACGCACGGCTCCTCCTCCAGACACGTCACCTCTGCTCTCTGCCTTTCCCCGGGCAAAACAAACGTGAGGAAGAGGCTTTCGCCTGTTGTGTTGGGGCTTCGAACTCTTTCTGTGGCTCTTTGGGCGTGGGCAGAGCTGAAATGAAAGCCCGGCTTGGGAAAGTCCCGTCACCAGGGCAGCCGGGCAGGTTGTGGTGGGTGTGAGCAGCGGGGATGGGGTTAATGTAAAGGTTTATATAAGAGCCACGATGATGTGGGGGAGGCTTCCTGAGCTGCACCTTTAATTGTTACGGCCTTGTGGTTCAACCATGAATTTCCCTCTGTTTGGTAACACAATTCCTCTTAGGGGCTCTGGGACTCGTGATTCTATTTCTCTTTTGTAGTTCATAAACACCAAAAGCGGAACCAGGCTTTGCTGCTTCCACGTCCTTCTGCTGCCCTCTCCCTCCCAGCCGTGTCTGGCAGGGACTGGGGCAGCTTTGGGTTCATTACCTGTGGGCTCCCCGAATATTCTGGCATTCCAGGCTCGGTTCAATGCAGGGAGAGGTGGGAACAGCCTGTGCAAAGCTTCCAGCACCGGCCCTACAAATGTGTAGAGCAGCTGACGCCAGTTGGCAGCGAGTTTGCAGGGGAAGATTAGAAAAGGAAAATCCTTTGAAGAGAAACCCTTTTGCTTTATTAGGAAAAAATGCTCCTTGCCCTGTGCTAGCCGGGTCAGGGGAATCCAAAGCCTGTATGTGTGTGTGATCCAGGCAAGGGGAAGCTCTGCTTTGCTTCCCTGCTGATAATTTGGGGGATGACAGCCTGCCTCTCTTCGCTGTGGGTTTATTCTTACTGCAAATCAAGAAGGGTTTATTTTAACCCCTGTGGTGCAGACAGGTCCTGAGGGGAGCTCCTGGGGGTGGTTTGGGGCCTGGGTACAGTCCTACAGGTGCTGGTGGAGGGGTGGGTGCTGCATGGCCTGTGCTGTTCTGCTGGGGACTGAGGAGAATTGAGTGGGATCAAAACACACACGGAAATAAAACCACCCTGCCTGCAAGAGCAGCTGGAGCGCCCTGGGTGAGCGTGGGGCAGGCCTGGAAAATGGACAGCTCAACACCCCAGTGGGAGCCTGATCCTCACTTTCCATGGAAATTGCCCGTGGGAGGTGAGTTTTTCCTGGGCAGGCTCTTGCACAGGGGTATCCTGCCCATCTGAGTGTTCCTGGCTCGCCGAGGGGCAGCAGCGTGCGGGGCTGTGGTGGCACCCACAGCGAGGAGGGACAGTGGGACAGTGTCCTCGGGCACCTCCTGCCGTGCCAGGGGAGGGGGGAGCTTCCTTTTCCAACCTGTTGTGACTCATGGAACATCATCCCAGGAGGAGGCGGCGAGACTGAATCAGTGGTGCCTGAGGACACGCTCGGAGAGGGAACGTGAGCGTGGGCAGCTCCAGCCCCCTGCTCTGCTCCAGAGCTTTCCTTCCTTCCTAACCTTCCTTCCTTCCTTCCTCGTGCCCACCCACCTTTGCTGTGCTTGTCCTGAGTTGATGGGGGTGAAATTCAGCTCCCTGTGGTGCCGAGCTCTTCCTTGGAGCTGAAGCTCTTTTTTGATGCCCGCAGGACCAGGCTGGAGCCTGGATTTGGGTTTGGGTTTGCTCAGGGGATGCTGTTCCCCTGCAGAAACCCTGATGAGCTGTTTTGTTTTCAGGAGCTGCTTCCAGGGTTTGTTTTTCCAAGGTGGGGAAAAGCCCAGAGCTGCTGCAGGAGCTCGTGAGGGGCCTTTGCTGCTCTCAGGGTCCTGAGCACATCGGGCTGGGCTGTGCTGTGCCATCCGCTGATGGGAGCAGTGTGGGATCCTTCGGCTGGAGGGCTCTAATGAAGCTAATGAGGGTGTTTAGCTGGGCACAGAACTAATTTCCCTCGCAGCATGGAAAGGCTCCTGGGGGAGCTGGGCTGAGCCAAGGCACAGGATGGCAGCAAACGCCGTCTGCCCGAATCTCAGGCGGCTGAGAGGGGAGCTGGAATGAGGCTGAAAGCTGAATTTCCTCCCTGATTGCCAGGAGGGTGGAGTGGCCCTTTCCCTGCTCTCCCTCCTTTCCTGCAGGGAGGTGCCCTAGTGGGAAGCGGAGATGGGCTGGGGCAGAGCTCTGGGCTGGCACAGCTCTCCTGGCTGTCCCCTGTCCCGTGCGGTGTTGGAGGGACACGGGGACGCTCTGTGATGATGAGCTGATGTTTGGAGATGTGCAGCAGCTGCAAATCTGAGCACCTAAAGCACCCAACAGCCGGAATGGGGAAGGGATGCAGCTCCTCCGTGGCTGAATCCTGCCCGGGTTTGCTCCGAGGTGGTGGCAGAGCTTCCCCCGCAGCGCTGCCCTTGTGTCCTGTCCCGGGGACACTTGTGTAACTCAGGGATCTGGTTACTGCCCAGCTCAGCTGCTGGAACCCTCCTCTCCAGCAGGAGCAGGCAGGTAGTGCAGCGTTTTCCATCTGAAATAATGAAGAGTTTGATCTCCAATGAGCCCTTGTTTGGAAGAGGAGCAGAAGGTAAGAGCTGGAAAAGCTGAACTGAGAGCAGCTGTCGGGAGTTCCAGCAGCTTGTCCCTGCCGCTGCCATCAAAGGGTTAACCCTGGTTGTGTTCCAGATTCTTGGATTGCAAAATCAGCTGGGGTGGGATGGGGGCAGTTCACCCTCGCTGAACCTCAGGGGAAACACGAGGTGATTTTCCCATCCCAGCCTCCTCGTTGGGAGCCAAGAAATATAAATCTCGCTGCGGTCGCAGGCTGCCCTGGACACCAGAGCTAAATCAGGGCTGTGGGCAGTGTCACCACACCCCCAAATACACTGGATGTGGAGTTCCTGTGAGCAGAGCAGTGCCAGGACATCACATCACCCCCAGAGGTTTCACTGCTGGCTGGGGCTGGGGAATGGCAGGGAAGGTTGGCAGCTGGGGGAGCTGCTGGCTCCCACCTGGAGAGGACAAACTGGTGGAAGCGCTGCTCTTGACCCACCACTGGGTCATGCTCGGTACATTCCCAGCATCCCAGGGCACAGGGAGCCAGTGCCTGTGCTGAGGGCAGGAGGTTTTTGGGGTGCAGCAGGTGATGCTGGGCCTGAGGGGTTCCTCTGCCATGGCTTGGCCATCCCCACATCCCTCCTACAGCAGCAGTGGCCTTCCCCACGCAGCCTCTGTGCATCTGGCCTTCAGCCCACCGGGAACATTTCCTAAATTGACCAAATCATTCCCTTAACGAGGCTTAATCTGCTCCTCTCGAAGCCTCTCCATCACCTCTCCATGCCCAGCCAGCAGGGGAGCGGAGGGAGCAGCTGGATCACAGCTGAGTGTTCCGAGAGCACCAGGGCAGCTGTTTGCTCCCGGAGGTTGCCTGGGTACAAAAACAAATGTCAGGGCCGTGCTGGTGCAGGTAATGGAGGCTGCTGCCTCCTACTTCATTAGAAATCCAATTAATCTCCTATAAAAGCGCTCGCCGTGACCTCTAAAAATGGGATGTATTTTGCTGTACCTCTGCTGTTTGTCTTGTGCAGAATGATGTTAACTGGCTGCTTCCTGCTGGTCCATTTTCCCAGCGCATAATTACAAATTGTTTTGTTTTTCGCTTTTCTCTTCAGCTTCCTGGCTCCCCACGCCAGGCTCTTCAGAGTGGGGCTGCAAACAGCCAGGCTTTTCTCCAATCCCCTTTGCATGGCTCCTCCGGGGGCTGGTGTTACTCCTGCTTATGGTTTTGGCTTCTGCAGGATCCAGTTTTTAGGGTAATTAAGCAATAGAGCAGCAAGGAGGGGCTGTCCAACCTCCTGCCCTGTCTTTTGCCCCGAGGCTGTCGGTGAGAGCGATGTCAAGGAGTTGTGCAAAGGTTCTCTTGGCCACTTTGGTCCTCGCTGAGCTTCTGATGGTTTGGTGCCAGCAGCTTCCCCACCCCACATCCAGCACAGGTTCCCACAGGTTTCCTCTGCCTCGGGAGAGCTGAGGAGGTGGGAGAGGTGTGACCCAGCCCCAGGGATGGTGTTTTGGGTGGGTTGCTGAAGGGCACATCCTGTCTGTGCCTTTCCCCGTGGCGAAGGACGAGCGCTGTTCAAGGCAGGGATGCAAATCGCTGTTCCTCTGCCAGGGCAGCACCACCAGCGAGTGTTTCATCTGTAAATGGGCAGTGTGTGGCTTTTGGGAATTAATCCTTGTTCGTGTGAAATCCCCGCTGCGCTGGGCACCACCCTGGGTCCTGCAAAGCATCCCAGGGCTGATGCTCCTCCGCTCTTGGAGCGTTTCTGGGAGAGGTCAGCAGGGCCAGAAGCACTTTTCTGTCTAAATCTTGGTAAAATGACCAAAGCTGCTGTTTCCTGCAGGGTGGGGGTGTGTTTCCACATCCCCACTGCTGCTCCGAGGTGCTCCAGAGGGTGTTTGGCTGAGCCCGGCCCCGAAGGCTGCCGGAGACAGGAAGGAAAATGAACTGCGCTCAAGATAGACACGTTTGTTGTTCTATATTTAGGAGCACGATAATTAAGGCTGGTTGTTTATCCTGACAAACATCATAATTAATAGTCCATGGCAGACAAGCAAATCCTTCCTGCACCTGGGAACTGTGAGTTGTCTTTGGGGAGGGCAGGGGGCTCATTAAAGAGCTGCTGTTTAGGGAACATCTGGATGTTTGCTTTGTCCCCTCCCCAGCCACGGGTGCTGGTGGGCTCCGGATCTGTGGTGAAGGAGCTTTTGTGGTCAGGAGGGTCCCATGGAGCAGCAGGCTGATGGGTGGGAAATAATGGGGGACAGCAAAGGGGAGAGCGAGGATGCTTGGTGGCACCCAGGGGTGCAGCGCTGGAGGTATCAGCGTGCAGAAGTTGGCTCGTAAATGCAGTAGATCTTGCTGATGGGGCACAGGGAAGTGACAGGCGGCCAGAATAAGCTTTTACCAGCCTTAGGAGGAAGGGCAAAATGCTGAGGGCAGACGGCTTCTCATTGTTCCCACTAGATGGGGATGGAGGCATTGTCAGAGCGCTCTCACTGTGCCCGCGGTGAGCGCCCGGCCCTTGCCCCCGCGTCCTCTCGGTGGCCACGGTGCCAGCCGAGGGTCATGACCCAGCTCCCCGGGGAGGCTCGGGCTTGACGAGGTCTTCCTTCTCTTGCAGATGCTGCAGGACTGCCCCAAAGCCCGCAGGGAAGTGGAGCTGCACTGGCGAGCGTCGCAGTGCGCGCACATCGTCCGCATCATGGACGTCTACGAGAACCTCTACCAGGGCAGGAAGTGTCTGCTCATCGTCATGGAGTGGTGAGTGCCCGGCCGAGGAGCACCCCGGCCCGGTGGGGTGGTGCCAAAAGTGGGGTGGGCATCTTCCAGCACTGGGGATGCCAGGGGGATGCAGCCCGTGAGCCGTGGGGATCCAGCCCGGGTAGAGGAGCTGGCGTTGGAGGGACGGGGACACGGCGGGGGCTGCGCTGGCTCTGAGTCATTCTGAAAACGCGCTCGGCTCTGCGAGGCTCGGGGCCTGTGGTTCTCACAGGTGGGTCATAACCAAACTGGCTTTGGCCATCGAAATTTGGGGCAGGCAGCGGGTTCCTGGCAGCCCAGCAGCCTGCAGGGGCAGCGGCCAAGCCGAGCTGGCACCTCTGGTACTGCCCTGGCACCTCCTGCAGCGGCAGCTGAGCGGCTCTGCTTTGGGTAGGTGCTTGGTATTAACCTGGGGACGAGGAGGAGGAATGAAGGGGAAAGTATTGAAACCACATCCCAACCGCAGCTGTGATTTGATGCAGCTTCCTTGCCAAAACCTCTCCTCTGGCAAGCTGGTAGATCGCCTGGGGGGGCAGCGGGTGCATGAGCACCACGAGCAGCGCTGGGGCCGGTGGCACAGCATCCCCCAGAGCTGCTCCTGTGGGGGAACAGGCACCTGAGATCCACCCTGGGATTGTGGGCAGCCAGGGATGGGAAGGGGGTGTGTGGTGGGGAAAGAAGGAGGGGCTGAGGGGTAGGAGGAGAGTCCCCAGGACTGTCTCTGTGACCGAGGGATGCTCTGGAGGTAATGCCTGTCGCAAGGCAGGGTTTGAGTTCCAGCAGGAGCAGGTTGTTTATCCGTCCTGAGGGGCTCTGGATCCCTCCTGACAGGCTCTGTGCAGCAGAGGGCCCCAAGGGCTGCAGGCCATTGCTATTGCAGATGTTGAGGGAATGTCAAGGAGATGCTATCGGTGCTGGCAAAGCCAAACTGTTTCTGCTTTAGTCAGATAAGGCAGGGGCAGGAAGTGCCATTATCCCTGCTGTCATGGAGAATTCTCCCTTATCTCAGTCCTGATCTCTCTGGGAGCTGCATTTTCCCCAAGGGTACATGGGGAGGGAACCCCACCGATGGTTCTCCAACACCTCCCATGGGACCTGGCTCTGCTGCACTGCTGATGTCTCACCCCTGCCCTGAGCTTTGCTCAGCACTTCTGTGCTGGGTTGTGGTGCTGCTGAGGGAGTTGGCTTTGTGAGCAGAAGGAGGCCATGTGTGCTGGGGGTGCTCTCACCAACTTCAAGCCACACTTGCTGCCTTTACTGTAAATGTGTTTCTGTGGGCTGCTGGGGTGACCACGTCCGCCCGCGCCTCTGCCAGCACGGGGCCGCTGCCCTGCTCGTTTCGGGAAGGAGGAGGCTCTGAAACGCCCCAGAAGCACCAGCCCCAGGACTTGGATGGGGATGGGGATTGTTTCCTGCTGAGCTCGTGCAGCTCCTGGCTGAGCCAGCAGAGGGTTTGGGGCAGCTTGTGGCAGTGTGAGATGGACCCACAGGAGGTAACACCGCACGTTTCTCTTCCAGCTTGGATGGTGGGGAGCTCTTCAGCCGGATTCAGGACAGGGGAGACCAGGCCTTCACAGAACGGGGTATGGAGCTCACGCCCTGCTGGGGTTTCAGTCCAGCCCATTCCTCTCAATGCCTCTTTTAATCCCCAGCAGAGTTTTGCACTCAGGGAATGAGGGATGTGGGTGCAAGGGCCCTGCTTTTCATGTGCACTTGAGAGCAGGGTTAGGGGCTGTTCCCACACCCTGTCCATCCCACTCCTGTCAGAAACACCCATCTCCCTCAAAAAATTGAGTCCATGGGCTGTGGTTCTTGTGGATCTCATTAATCTCATGCCCTGTACTCTGGCCAGGAAAAGCAAGCACACACCCCAAACTCTGAGCCTGTTGCCCCCTTGACTTCCCATCCTAAGGAGAAGCCTTTCCCAGCTGGATTCCTTGCTGACTGAGTGTCCTGAATGGTGCAAGCCCCTCCTTGGTATTAGGGTCAGGGGCTGGACTTTGCCTCATCCCTTCCCCTGGGAGTTCGCAGGGGGATTTCAAGCAGAGAAAACCCCTTTGACCTCAGCCAGGTTCTTTCACTCCTGGTTAGTAGAGTTACCCAGGGAGTGGGGCCCTTTTTAACTTGCTTGTGAAGGCCTCTGATGGTTTCTTTGCTGCTTCAGAGGCTTCAGAGATCATGAAGAGCATTGGGGAAGCCATCCAGTACCTGCACTCGATCAACATCGCGCACCGGGACGTGAAGGTACCACCCTGCACCCCCCTCCGGCGGTGCTGAGCCCCCCTTGGCTGTGCCAGGGCCAGGCTGCCCCAGCCCTGCTGCTCACTCCTCCTTCCCTGTGTTTTTCCCAGCCGGAAAATCTCCTGTACACCTCCAAGAGGCCCAACGCTGTGCTGAAACTCACCGACTTCGGCTTCGCCAAGGAAACCACCACGCACAATTCCCTGGCCACCCCGTGTTACACGCCCTACTATGTGGGTGAGTGCCTGGGGGTGTGGGCTCAGGGGTTTGGAGGGTGCCATGTCCATCCCATCACCTCTGCATCCAGCCTGGAGCCTGAGCTGCAGCAGGGAGCTGGGGCCAACCCTGCACTGCTCCAGGCAGCTCTTCCCGGAGTGCCCAGAGCTGCAGGTGGCTCTTGGTGTCTCCATGGGATGTTAGAGCTCTCTCACCCAGTGTTGCCACTTGGATTTAGGATTTTCTTTCTGTCCTCACCAGCCCCAGAGGTGCTGGGCCCAGAGAAGTACGACAAGTCCTGTGACATGTGGTCCCTCGGTGTCATCATGTACATTCTGTAAGTCTGAGGGTTCCTCTCCCTCCTGCCTGGCTCAGCTCCTGCTCCTGGCGCTGCCTTGTGCCCTGCAGCTGCTCCTGGGGAGGTTTTTGGGGTGGCACATTGACTCTGTTCCCTCTCCTGGTGCAGGCTGTGTGGGTACCCCCCCTTCTACTCCAACCATGGCCTGGCCATCTCTCCTGGCATGAAGAAGCGAATCCGAATGGGCCAGTACGAGTTCCCCAATCCTGAATGGTCCGAAGTGTCAGAGGAAGGTAAATGTGGTCCCTCTGGTGCCTCCTTTTGAGGGCTGGGGGGAGCCTGGGTGTGTTGGGGTCACCTCTCAGGGGTGCAGCATCTTCACCTCTGCTGGAGAGGCTTTTGCTGAAGGGTTTGTGCAGGGTTGGGTGTGTGGCACACGGCAGGGGTGCCCAGGGGTTTTGGGGCCGGGGTTGGAGCTCAGGGAGAGCCCCCTGGGAGCTGCTGGCTCCTGACCCTGCCCAAACCCTTGCAGTGAAGCAGCTGATCCGCAACCTGCTGAAGACAGACCCGACCCAGCGCATGACGATAACGGAGTTCATGAACCACCCCTGGATCATGGTGAGTGTGGGGATGGGATGGGATAATGGGATGGGATAAGGGGATGGGATAAGGGGATGGGATAATGGGATGGGATGGGATAATGGAATGGGATCC
>VZRV01008979.1:222686-242420 GCA_013398115.1 Falcunculus frontatus
TGTGGGGTGATGTGGGATGATGGTGTGGGACGGTGTGGTGTGATGGTGTGGGGTAATATAGGGTGATGTGGGATGGTGTGGGGTGATGTAGGGCGGTGTGGGACTGTGGGGTGATGGTGTGGGGTGATGTAGGGTGATGTGGGACGGTGTGGGGTGGTGTGAGATGATATGGGGTGATGTGGGATGATGGTGTGGGATGGTGTGGGGTGATGTGGGATGGTGTGGGGTGATGTGGGATGGTGTGGGATGATGTGGGATGATATGGGGTGATGTGGGATGATATGGGGTGATGTGGGATGATGGTGTGGGACACTCAGGACACGTGGCCGTGGGTGCTGTGCCCAGGTGCCAGCAGGGGATGTCCAGTGTCGGGGGTGCTGCCGCTGCCACCGGCTGTGCCCGGTCCCCGCTGTCCCCTTTGGGCTTGGAGCTGCTGGAGCTGCTGCTCGTGCCAGTGCCAGTGCTGGCTGCGGGAGAGGAGGAAGTGGTGAGGTCCTCACGTGCCTTCCTCACCCTCATCACCTCCTGCTGGGGAGGAAGCAGGGTGGATGGTCCTGCCATGGGCTCTCCTGTGCATCCCTGCTTGGTTTGCCAGAGCGAGGGGGAACGGCTTCACACTGGGAGAGAGTGGGTTTGGATTGGACATCAGGAATAAATCCTTCCCTAGGAGGGTGGGGAGGCCCTGGCACAGGGGGCCCAGAGAAGCTGTGGCTGCCCCTGGATCCCTGGCAGTGTCCAAGGCCAGGTTGGATGGGGTTGGAGCACCCTGGGACAGTGGAAGGTGTCCCTGCCATGGCAGGGGTGGCACTGGGGGGCTTTAAGGTCCCTTCCCACCCAAACCAGTCTGTGACTGTGTTTCTAAGCAGCAGGGGGTCAAATCCCACAAGGATGCTCCAAGAGGGGAGCCAGGAACAGCCACGAGGAGCTTCAGCCACCTCCTGCAGCCTCCCCTGCGAACCCGAGCCGGGAGGAGCCTCTTGGGCTGCCGAGTTCATCCCTGGCACTGGCCCAGACCTGGTGCTCCATGCCTGCTCTCCTCAGGAGAGGAACCGTGGCCACTGAAACACATCCAGAGGGCAGAGCTGTGGCACTGGCAGAGGTGTGAGGCACGGGCAGGGCTGTAAGAGACTGGCAGAGGTGTGAGGCACGGGCAGAGGTGTGAGGGATGGGCAGAGGTGTGAGGCACGGGCAGAGCTGTGGCACTGGCAGAGGTGTGTGGCACTGACAGAGGTGTAAGGGATGGGCAGAGATGTGAGGGATGGGCAGAGCTGTGAGGCACGGGCAGAGGTGTGGCACGGGCAGAGGTTGTGAGGGATGGGCAGAGCTGTGAGGGATGGGCAGAGCTGTGGCACTGGCAGAGGTGTGAGGGATGGGCAGAGGTGTGAGGCACTGGCAGAGGTGTGAGGGATGGGCAGAGGTGTGTGGCACTGGCAGAGGTGTGTGGCACTGGCAGAGGTGTGTGGCACTGGCAGAGGTGTGAGTCTCGGGCAGGATTTTCCATCCCCCAGCGCCCGCAAGGTCCCGTGGGCTTGCGCAGGTTCAACGTTTTGGAAAAAACCAGAAGATTCTCTAAACAAACGTAATCCCGGTAACGAACCCCGAGGCTCTCTCAGGGGGATGAGGTTCGGGTTTCTTCTATTACCGAGATCCTGTTCTGGAAATTACAGCACTCACTGACACAAATCTCAACTCCGGTGGGAACATTTGTGGCTTGAAATGTTTTGTGTGTGTGTTTGGGGAGAGAAGAGCAGAGTGGGCACCGATGGCTGATTTCCCCCCTCCATTCCTCCCAGTTTGGCCCTGGTATTGAAGCTGTCAGTGGAGCCCAGGTCTCTCAGGGTGGTCCTGAAGCTTCCCAGCCTTTCCTGAACATCCCAACCCCTGGAGAAGAAGAGGTGCACAAGCTGTCACCCCACCCACCCTCCACTTTCCCTCCCTCCCCAGCAGAAATGTCCCTCTGGAGGGGCTTTGCCCTCGCTGCAGCACCCAGACTCTCTCTTTCTGTCACTGCTTTCAGTGCCTGGGTGGATAAACCCCGGGTCTGTTTTCTGTAAAGCTGTTGATACTAAAAGGAATAGCTGGGGCAGTGTGGGCGGCTGGTGAGAACGGGCTCACTCACACAGGGCCGTATCTCGTTGCTTTCAGACTTGAAACCCAAATTTTGGGGCAGATCCGCTCATGAGGTGCTGTAAATAAATGGGCTGGAGAGCACGGAGAGGGCAGAGGGAGAGCTGCTGGAATTCTGGGGGCTCTGAGCCCCCTGGGATCAGGTAAGGGTGGGAAAAGCAGAGGGAGGGAATCCAGTTTGGTTTGGGGAAGGTGAGATGGATTCACACACCATGGCAGGGAAGGAGATGAGCTTTAAGGTCCCTTCCAGAATCGTTCTGGGATTCTGTGGTTTGGGAAAAACAACCCAGGGGCAGCCAGGATATAAAACCTTGGACTGAGCTGCTGGTCTGGGACCTGTGCGAGGTGATGGCCACAATTATTTGCAGGAGTCAGCTGCAGTGGGAGCAGAGCATGGAAACCCGTGGGGACCTGCAAGCTGCTGACTCCAAAGGAATTTGTGAAAGATTCGCTGCAACATTTGAAATTTTTAGTAGTTAGTAGAAAAAGAACCCCTCTCTCCTCACCCCACCTGCTTTATTTTTAGCAGCAAGCTTCCTGCTAAGGAAAAAAAATACATATATTTCTCGCTTTTGAGGTGATTTTGATCAAAAGTCTGGCTCTGCTCCAGGCAGATCATTGGTGTTTGCTGCTACCAGAGGGGTGAATCACGAAGATCTCTGTTCTTAGTCTGTCAACACGACAAGTGCCTGCTTCTCTCGCAAGGATGGAGGTGAAGCCCCTTCCTCCAGCCGTGGTTTGCTGTTCTCCCATGGTGTTGATCAACTCTGGACAGCCCCAGGGGGACAAAATGTCCTGTGGCTCGTGTGGATGTGCAGGAGGAAGGCGCGTTGTGCAACGGCACTCGAGGACTCCTCAGCTGGTTGCTGTTTCACTGCTGCCCTTTGTTTTGTGATGATGAGGATTATTTATTATTTATTGCACTTATTTACCACTGAGAGCAGTGGTTTTTCCACGCCTGGGCTCTCAGGACTTGCAGAGCTGCTCAGCCAGCTGCCACCTTCTGCTGGCCACGGAGGCTTTGGCTCGGTTGCCTGCCTGCCCTGGGTTGGTTTGTACCCTGGGCACACCTCCTGGTAAGCTGGACACCTCAAAAAGGCAAAAATTCCATGCAAAATCAGTCGATGGCTGTATTTTTCTGAGAATTAGGACCAGGCACATCAGGGGAATGTCAGGATTTCCTGGTGCGAGGCTTGGCATGAGCACGGCTGAGTTGCTTAATGCTCAGAAAACGCTGGATTTATAAAAGATCAGTTGGCATCAGGCTTG
This sequence comes from Falcunculus frontatus, assembly GCA_013398115.1. Taxonomy (NCBI): domain Eukaryota; kingdom Metazoa; phylum Chordata; class Aves; order Passeriformes; genus Falcunculus; species Falcunculus frontatus. The sequence goes on from VZRV01008979.1 coordinate 226,083, forward strand.
CTCAGACCTGGGGCTGCAGGGATCCTGCTGGGGGCTGGCTGTAAAACGACAGATGCTGATGGAAATCTGGCTGTGAGAGCCAGAGAACGAGATGTGATTTTTGCTCAGAGTAAGGTTCTCTCCCAGAAATTGCCCCATCAGGGTAAAACAGGCCCACAGGAATCCTGCTCTAGGCTTTTGCAGCGCCTTTTCCGACCAGGAAAGGCAGAGGCTGTTCCTCAGTGCTCTGAAAATCAGAGCCAGCAGGTTGTGGAGAGGCTGTGTGAGATGTGCCAGTCACAGCAGCTGGGCTCAGCATTGCAAAAGAGTCAGGAAACCAAGTTTCAGCTCAGAAAAAAGTAAATTTAATGCTGCTGCCAGGAAAGGAACCTTGTAGTCCAGCTCTGGAGCAAAGGAGATGGTTTGGTTGCTTCAGGGTGTGATGAAATGGTGGAGAGACCCTGCCAAGAGGCCAAAGGCAACACAAGGCAGAAAATGAGAACTGGCTGTGTTAAACCTCTAGATAACCACCCCTGAGCAGCTGAGGTGTTCTCCCTGCACTGTGGGCTGGAATCTCCATCTCTTCTTCTGCTGGAAAGCCCAGAGAAGCGCTCTGATTTCAGCACCTGAAGGTCTGGAAGGGATGGGAAGCAGCTCCATTCCCTCCCTTCCTCTGCATCGCCACCCAGCAGCCCTGGGATGGCCCAGTGCCTGTGTCCCACGCTCTGTCACACATTAATGCATCAGGAGCGGGACCAGAAATGTCACAGGGTTGGTGCATCTCTGTGCCCTCACCTTGTCATTGCTGCTTCGTGGGATTTTGATATTTAAAGGAGGCTTTTAAGGAAGGTGGGGATGAACATCTCAGAAGAGCTCGTTGTGAGACAGGGGATAATGATTTTGAATTAGAGTAGATTTAGACTAGATAAAAGGGAGGAACTTTTCAAAATGAAGGTGGTAAAACATTGAAATAGGCTGCTGAAAGAGGTGGTGGCTGCCCTATTCCTGGAAACCTTCAGGGCCAGGTTGGATGTGGCTTGGAGCACCCTGGGATAGTGGAGGGTGTCCCTGCTCTTGGCACGAGGTGGGAACAAGATGATCATTAAGGTCCCTTCCAACCCAACCCATCCTGTGATCACGAACCTCCCTGGGGTTTGATTTTGGATCTGAGCCCTCCCCAGAGCCTCAGGCTGTGTCAGGATCCAGCGACTCAGCGCAGAGGGGAGAGCGAGCGGCGCCTGTTCCTGTGGGCGCTGCTCCCCTCAGCCTGCCCAGGCTCTGCTGCTCTGAACCAGCCCTGAGTCATTGTGAAACCTCCAGCTCCGAGGTTCGGGGGCTCGGCTGTGGCAGGGCCCGGCCCCGTGCGAACGGAGCTTCGCCGAAAGCGGGCACCTTGCTGAGAACCCGCTGCCAACCAGCCCCGTGCTCCCACACGGCCCCTGCTCCCTCTGCCAGCCAGCCTCGAGGATCGTGGGGCTTTGCTGGCCTCGTAACTGGCATTCATGGGTTCTTTCTCTGCTCTGAACAGGGTCTGGGAGCAGCAGGGATGGGCTGAGGCTTCTGCCAGGTTGGTGTGTCAGGGTTGATCCCTTCCCTGCCTCGGGTGCATCCTGCTGGGGTGTGCCCCCACCAGCTGTGGGTAACCTGTGGGTTTTGGTTGTGGGGAATTTGGGGTGCAGTCCCTGGGGAGCTCTGGGTGCAGTCCCAGCACTGCCCAGCTCTGGCTTCTCCTCGCCATCCCCCTGGAACGGGCGGTGGGTGACTCCAAAGCTCTGGGCTGGGATGCTGAGTCCGAGGGCTGCTGGCCCTGGGAGGTGGAGATGAGCATCAGGGTGGCTGTGGCATCTTTAGCAATCCCCAGCGTTGATAATTACTCAGCCTCTCACCGCCTGAGGTAAGGAATTGGCAGCTCTGCAATTCCCCACTCCCCTCAGTGATTTGCGTGCCCAGCTGGGGCTCACAGCCCTGCTTTTGCTGCTCCCCCTGGCCTCTTTCACTACAAAAGCCCCAATTTCGGTCACGTGCTGCCAAAATCTAGGGCACAGAGAGGCAGGAGCTGCGTGGGCCTGAGTGGTGCAGCCAGTTCGAGTTAAATAACAAGTGTTAACTACAACCACAACAAAATGAGGAAAGTTCTGAAAGCTTCAACAATTCAAAGGGAGTTATAACCAACTTTGCTTGCTTTGATTTTACCCCTTCTGTGCTTAAGGTCCCTCCTATCACCTCAAGACTTGTCCCTGGTCTTTGTGGCCCCCTGGGAGGCTGAAGGGTCACAGAGAAGGCGCTCATCTCCCTCCTGGCAAGAGGCATCTTTTTCTCCTGTTCCAAGAAAGAGGGCAGTGAGCTTTGGTTCCTCAGTCCCAGCACATGAGGGATGTCTGTCTGTCCTGCTGTGTTCAGGACACACTTCCACCCTGGTGTTCAGCTGGGATTTGCCCTCCCCGTGCTGGCCAACAGGAGATGATGAAGAAGGTTCATGACTTTCCTGAGGACAAGTACAGGCTGTCCAGCACTGGGTGCTTCTGGCTTTGAGGAAAGCTTCTGAAGAGAGAAAAAGCAAAAGCAGAAGCAGCAGCTCCCCCAGGCAGCAGAAAGCTCTGAGGCAGCCCCAGGGAATGCAGAATTTGGGCTGGTGGGAAGCTCAGCCCTGGGGCAGAGCAGGAGCAGCCAAGGTCGGGGAGGTGATTTGGGCTCTCGGGACTGGAGCTGCTGATCAGGCAGCGCTCTCAGGGCGAGGATACCCAGCAAGGAAACCCAACATCCGTGGGATAACAAAACCAGAAACCACCACCTTTGATCTCCGCCACGGCTTTGTGCTGTTACTGTAACACTCAGACTGCCACTGAGATTGGCAGGAACTACATCAGCACTAAACCCTGGGGATAAGGAGCCATGCCGGGGCTCAGAGCAGCTTTTGGGGAGGCAGGAGAAGCAAAATGCTGGGTTTTATTGTGGGTTTTTTCCCCCAAACATTGATATTTTGGGCTTAGTTGATGCTGGGACCCGAGGGAGGTGCAGAGCTGCTGCTTGCACCCAAATTGGTCAGGGTGCAGCCTGGAGAGACACTGGGTGATGCTGCTGTCAGGACTCTGGATGGAATTTGGTCACCTGCATGAATTGCCCTGAGTCTCCCAGCTCTTCAAGCTGCCATTTGGGTTTTTTTCCCCTGTTTTTTTAAGCAGTGCACCCTGGCACTGCTGTGGACAGGGCTCCAGCAGTGGGAATTTGCTGCTGGAGGACACAGTGTGGATGATTCACGGTGCTGCTCCTCCCCTGGAAGTGCCAGCTCTCCCTGGACATGCTGCCTTTGCTTTCCCAGATGGTTTCTGCTGGCATTTCCAGAGCACCCCTCCTCACACTTCTGGGACATTGTACACGTGTTTCCTCAGAGATATTTGTGTGCTTTTGCCCCCCAGAGCTGCACCGTGACACCGACAGCCCCGTGACTTCGGTGACAAATGGCACAGACCGATTTGCGTGTGGCTTGCAAGGAATCTACCACGAAATGTCCCCAGGCTGTGCCCTGTGTCTGCTCCCCTTGGGCTTCCCAGCCCGGTGCCAGAGGGGCTCAGCTGTCCCCTGTGCCACCTCCTGTCCCACACCCATCAGCCATCCCACCCGGAGCGCTGACTTGCTCTGCCTCCTTCTCCTTCTGAATCAAACAACTCCATCAGGTAACTGGAAACCTTCTCTCTCCGTGCCGCACGAGGATCCCATCTGCTTCCTTCCTGTGGTTATTGAAGCAGAGTGGCTGAGCTTTACTGAGAAACTCTCCACAGCTGAGCTGACGCTGCCCTTTTCCACAGGCAGGGCAGAGCCCAGGGTCCTCGATCTCCTGCTCCGAGCTGGTGACAGGGGATCTGAGAGCTGCTTCCTGCCTCCCTAGGGAAGAAAACCTATAGAAAAGGGCTGGAAATGGGTGCAGAGGGGTCAGGGGAGCGTGTGGAGCAATCTGCTTTGAGCTGTAAGTGCAGGTTTGGCTGAGAACATAAATGACCTCTCGGGGCAAAGTCAGCGGTTCCACTGACCCACATTGGAGTCTGGGCAGAAACAGACTTAAAAACTGTCGTACTGAGCGAAAAACTTAGTTCCTAATCCAGTGAGGAAGGAAACTCCGACTGCCATAAACACCTGGAGTCTGCTGGACCTGCAAGTGAAGGGCTGAGAGAGGTGAAAATGAAAGAGGCTCGAAAGTGAAACAGGAATGTGACCCCGGCAGGTGTCGGTGAGCCGGAGTTTGGGGATGGTTTTGCTGGCTGAATTCTGGGTTTAGGAATAACAGAGCTGTAAATCCCCGCTCAGGTTTGGCCGGGATGTGCCCAGGGATCCACTTGCACACGCACACAACCCCCAGCCTGCGGGAAACGAGCAGTTCTGGTGTTAATCTGCATTAGTCTGGTTTCGAGCTGGTATCTACGATCTGATCGGGGATCAGGGTCTGGTCCTGACTGAGAACAAACGCGGAGTTAAAAACACCCCGGCAGATAAACGAAAGCAGCGGTGCTCTCTGCTGTAAATCAGGGGAAGGGAGGTGAAAGCCCTGCTGATTATCAGCGACATTTGGGCACGATTTAGAGCTCTAAATGCTGCTCTGAAAAGGGCAGTGCCCGAAGCAGCTGCTAATTAGAGGCTGAAGAGCCTGGAGTGACCCGCGAAGTACCTGGGGCTTGTGTTTCTCTGCTGTAAGAGGTCAGTAACAGGTATTTTTTGTGAGAAATTTGCTTTTAAAGGTGAGAACTTTAGGTTTTCTCACCTCCCTGGTCTTTAAGACGTGCGATTCCTCCCTGGTGGTCCTTCCCCCTGGCTCTGTGCCCGCCGGGCTCTGTCCCAGCGCGGTGACAGCGGGCACAGCATCCTCGCACTGGGGCTGATTTACAGCCCTGTCAACAGCTCGAAAGGACAGCACAGAGGCTTGATTCATCAGGAAGTCTTTATTAGCAAAAATAAAGGATTTCTTTTCATACAGATAAATAGGCGAAAGTTCACGCCGTGCCAGAAGCCGTGGGACCCCCCAGGAGAGGAGCTGGTGCTGCCCTTGGCTCCAGGGCTGTCCTCGCTTCTCCCGCAACATCGAAATCAAGGTGTTTGGGGGAAAAACAAGCGCAGAATTGGCTCAACGGGAGCTCAGTGTGCCCGGGGAAGAAGCTTAATTTTAAGTTTTACAGTCTTTGGCTGCCCCTGAGCCCGTGCTTTCAGCAGGAGGAGCGACCCAGGGAGCAGCATTCCTGCCCTGCTCCGGGATATCCCATTCCCGAGCAGGAATTCCCTGCCGCCACCCTAAATGTCCACAGAGAACAAATCCGGGATAAATCACCTCTCCTCAGCCGGGATTTGCACAGCAAACACCGAACTGGCAGCGTTTTATCGGGTGGGGGCCCTTTCACTCCTAAATATTAGGAGTAAAAGCCTCTCTGGGCTTGTGGCATTTTCCTCTGGCTCGGTGTCCCCGTGGGGCCACGGGGGTGAGGAGGGAACTGAGCCCTAAAATCAGCCACTTTTGGGGCACCGAAGCTGCTCCCAACTGCTCGTGGGGATAAAAAATCCGATCCCGCTATGGGCAGCGCTGGGAGCAGCATCACGGATTTGAATGCAAATTACCCAAGCCACCTTAAAATGGTGGTTAATTAAATACCCTCTAACTTCTAAAAGGAAATCAACAACAGTAAAACGGTGAGTAAAACCCAATCAGAGACTGGAAAATAGTAAGGTTAACTTTGGAAAGTGCAGAGTGGCGACCCAGCAGCTCTGGAAAGCAGATGCTGAGCAATATTTAAGTCAAGTTCTATTAGAACCAAGCATTTAATTCCTATAACTAATTTTTAAAATTTAGTCTGGACTAATCTACGGGCTGAAGTTTAAGGTGGAGTTCACCAAGCTGTTGCTGTGGCTTGTTCTCCTCCTAAACATTAAAATGCATAAATAAACAGAGAGATGGGATATGAGGAGAGGTTAATTTGCTTAAAATTAAATTTTGTTGAATTCAGAGCTGGAATTGCTCCTAATCAGGAGTGGAATTCACTCGGGATAAGTTCAGCTCATTTTCTGCCCTCCAGAAAAAAGCTGCTTTGGATGTTTTGAAGCTATGAAAAAAATAGCACTATGATGAACAGTATTAAAATATTGAACAATAAATAGTAATTTACAAGCTCATCACACCTCTCTTCAAAACACATTGTAAACATCAACACTGAGGTATTAGAAGTAATAAATAGTAAATTCGATTATTAAAAATATAACCTTTAAATACAATATTAAGCTGGAAGTTATTAACCTGTAACTCTTGACCTGAACCTTGAGATAACTTCATTTGAGCTCTTGAAAACTAAAGTGATTTTTGAACAAGTAGCAGGATTTGGTGTGGAAGATGCAGACCCAGGGGTACTCTCATTTCCTTCTCCTCATCGTCAAGTATTTTTCGATGTAGTTGATGAAGATGTCAAACTCTCCCATGGCCTTGTAGATTCCATTCTTGTTCATCTGCAGGGAAAGCCAGGAGTGTTCAGTGTGAGTGTCACAGGTATGTGATGCACAATGCCTGGACAAATTCTCCTTCCATGGACACCTCCAGCTTCTCTGCCCAATCCCCTGGGAATGCTGGAATTCCCACCCTTCAGTCATCGCTCTCTGGATTCCTCTGCTGCAGGTATTTGTGTGATTAAAGACCTTTTGGATTCTGTTCTCTGCTCTCAGATCTCTGCCCTGGCAGCGGGTTCCTCCCAGCCCAGCCCCTGAGTGCAGCCTCACCTTAGTGAAGGTCTCCTTGATGTGCTTCATGCTCCTGCTCCTCTCCTCACACGTGAAGAATTTGTGCTGCAAAGGGACACGAGCAGCGGCCTCAGCCCCAGGGGTTCCTCCCCGAGGGGGTGGTGGTGGCTGTCCCCTCCTCCTGTCCCTTGTCACTGCTGCTCCCCACCTTCCCCATCCCCTGTGGGGCCACGGGGGCAGCAATTTCCAGCTGGTTTGCACTGGGCCCTGATGGAAGGAGCCCGGAGTGCCCCGAGCCTGGACCCTCAGCCCATTCCCAGCCCTGTGTCCCTGCTGCCCATCCCTGGGGACAGCAGCTCTCTGTTTGGGACAGGGTTTGTCCCGTCTGACTCCACTGATGGACTCACAGCCACACCAGGAGTGATTTTGGGAGCTCCAGCATCCAGGTGAGGGACAGATCTATTCCTGCCCTCCCTTTGTCTCTTCAGCAGGGCTCTGATGTGCAGAGCTGGCTGCACGTGGTGCTCCCACACCATCATCATCTCACTGATGGTGAGCACAAACCCCATCCTCGAGCCTGCCTGGATCCCTGCTCCTCCACCCCATCCCACCCCCCTGCACCTACCCTGCTCCTGGGCACCCTCTGCCCACCCTGGCAGCGTCCCCGTGCTCTGAGCCCCACTCACACAGCGTCTCATCATGGTCCTGAGGCTCAGCAGGAGGTTGCCCAGGTCGCCCATGCTCTGCTGGTGGTGTGTGCTGGTCCTCATGGCGCTGGGCAGCACCTCCTCCATGTAGAACCCCATCATCTCCGACACCGACTGGCACCCGAGGCTCCCCTGGGGCGACAGGAGGGGGAAAGCCTGGTTGGGGACGGCCACCAGCACTGGGTGTGGGTGTTTGTAAGGTCAGAGCTGGGCGTGGGAGCTGTGCTGGCAGCAGGGGGACCGGTGCCAGCCCCGCCACAGCCACACGTGTCCCTGCAGGGTGGCACAGCCGGCCTGGCGTGACAGCAGCACATGTCCCAGTTTCCAGCCGACTTCCCCTCTTATGAAACGCCGGGGAAGGAAGGGGAAGGAGAAGGAACTCGTGAGGGAATGTGATTCTTACCTTGAATTCCTCCAGCAGGTCGGAGCTGAGCAGTTGGATGCTGAGGTCGTCGTCTTTTGATTGCTGGGGGAGGATGGAATTGAAAAATGAGCTTTTTCAGGCAGGCAGTCAACTCTTTCAATTTGCCCTAACCAATGATCCTTCCCTTGTTTGCATTTTGGGTCTCCCTGCAGCAAAGGCAGAGGGCACCCACACGGGCGTGTGCAGAGCACAGTGACACCAGGCACAGCAGCCACCAATTCTCTGGTCCTCAGCCTTGCAGCACAAGGACCTTTAGGTCAGGACGGCAGGAAAATGAAATCACGACCTTTGGTGCCACTGATTTTGTTAATGTGAAACTCCTCCCGCTGAGCTGGAGCTGCTCGCTGGCTTCAGCTGCACACAGGGTGATGTTGTGTGAGGGTGCTGCTGCAGACAGCAACGCTCCTCAGAGAGGAGCCAGAGCCGTGGCAGCCCCTGGGAGCCACCCCCAGCCTCTCTGCCAGGGCAGGAGGGTTTAATCTCTCTGGTTCTGTTTCCCCTGTAAGCCTCCAGAGGATGGGGAAAAGAGGAGTTTGTCCTCGTGGTGCACCAAATGCAGTGGGGTGGGCTGGCACCACCCAAAGCATCGAAGGCTTAAAAGCTGTCCCGAGGGGTTAAAAATATTCCTTCCCAACATTATCTGGGAGATTCACAGCAAGCTCTACATCTCAAATCTTGGCTGCGTTCGTTTGATAACAAATACAAGCCATGACATAATCTTGAGATTTAATCTGAAGAATTATCTTGTTTTATTGCTAAAACACACTGACACGGACTAAAACAGTAGCAGAGCTGTGACCAAGCACCTCTGTCAGTACTGATGCCGTGGCAGATGCTGTGAGTGCATCGTGTGCTGTTTGCTCAGCAGCCTTGAGGCTTCTGTGACGCAGAGCAGTGACTTTGCACAGGCACCAAAGCAGGTGCTCAGTTACTGCTCTGCTCCTCCACTCATAAAACACCCTGTGTAGGCTTTTGTGGTTCTTTCAAAGAAAAAAATCTGCAGCAAAAGATTTCCCTTTTCACCTGGCACTGACTTCAGCCGGGCTGGACCTCGTTGCCCTGAAGAAAAGACAATTTCCTTCCTATTAATTCAGCGATTAACTTGGTTTGCGACACTTCGGGGGAAGCCTGGCTAGAAAGGTTTGCAAAGGTTCATTATGAAATCTCGAGTTCATTGTAATTAAAACTAGGAAGAAAAGCCTTGCAGAATTTCTCTCAGTGAGCAGTGAAACCGAGCTGCTCTCCCTCACCCGTAACGCAACGCAGCCAAATCATTTCTGCCGGGAGGAAGCTCTTCCCCCTCCTCCAGACCCCAGAACTTTGCAAAAAAAGGCAGAACGAGAAGAAAGCAGCAGGGTGATACTTACAAAATAATCCTTAATTTCCTCAAACTTGACCCTCAGCTCTCGGAGCTTGGCGGGCAGGAGCTCGGGGAAGTGGAGGCAGGAGGGCTGGGTGCGGGCAGGAGCGGTGCCCAGCAGCAGCAGGAGCAGGATGGGCACGGCCGTGCCCCTGGAGCAGGTCCTCATGCTGGGGGAAAGGGCTGCTTCAGCTCTCGGATGGATTCCACGGGAGGGCACAAAGCAGATCTGCAGCTTTCACCTTGATGGAGCCCCTAATTTATACTCTCAAAACATCACTCCATTTCCTCTCCCCATTTCCTGACGAGCAATATTGGGGTTTTAAGTCATTCATTAAGCCCAAATGTCACTTGGGTTCCCGTCAACTTGGGTTTCCTGTTCTTTGACCCCCCTCCTCTCCTCACACCCCATCGATTTTTTTGTGCTTAGACTCTGCATTTTTTTTTTTTACATTGCTTGTTTCTTGTAAATTTAGCTGTGACTGAGGAGGAAAGCTGCAGAGACATGAAGAAGCCAAGGTGCTGTGTGAGGTTACTTCATTCTAACAGTTCCATTTTTTATTTTTAGATCAATGTTGTATGGTTAAGGGAAAAAAAAAGTGTTGCTACTTTTAAATCTCAGTATTCAACCTGCAGAGAGCATCACTCAGCAGGATTTATACTCACGAGCTGTACAAATTCTCTGTCTCTTCCTTTGGCATTCTAATCTGCAAATGCACGTAATCATCGGAAATCTTCATTTTTAATTTTTTTTTTTTCAGTTAATGCATATTTCTGCTGAAGCCAATGTGAATTTTCACTGCTCCGCAAACTCAGTTTGTGCTCCCAAAAATCAGCTGGATGCTAACGGGATCACTGGATCCCAGTGGAGGATTCCAGTTCTGCTCTGGTCCCTCGTGGATCCTCCAGGGCAGGAGCAGAGTTTGTGCCACTGCCTTAAAATCGGTGTTAAAGTGCATGAGCAGGTCATAAATATTCATTTCCCAGGCTTTAAAATCCTATTTTGTTTCCCAGAAATGGACAGCAGCCCCATCCAAGCAGCTCTGCAGACAGTGTGTCCTGTCTTAGCTGGGACTGATTGTCCCAGCTGTGATAAAAGTTCTCCTTCGGAGCCTCAGAGAATTCCTGTGACGTCGCCCCATTTTCCGCTTCTCTCTCTTTTCTCCTCTCTTTCCATATCTATTTTAGCCCACACCCCCTGCTTCCTTGGGATAAAGATTTCACTTATTTATTTGTGAATTTGGCATCCCAGAAAGTGAGAGGGGAGATAAATTTGACTTTTCTGAAATCAGGGGTTTTTCTTTGAAATCCCTGATGTTATTTTGAAAGAACTCGTTCTTCCCAGTAGGGAAGCATTCCTCTGTTAGGGAACAAATCCCTTGAATTCTCATCTCCTTCATCACACTGGTCTTCTTTCAAGTCGAATTTGTGAACCTCTGAGAGGGAATTTATTGTTGGAAAAATGCTAAGAATTGTTTGTTCCTGCATGCTGAGAGTTTTTCATTTTATTTTTAGGGGCAGGGGAGGGGAATGGTTGGCATGCACATGTCTAAGAGCAAAGGGGATGAAATACCAGTAACTGGAGACTCTGAGGCAGGGAAAGTGCAGGATTTTGTGATTTGTTTTCCTTTTTTCTGTTGGTGTTGCCTCTTCCAGAGGCGATGGGGAAGCTGCTCCCGGGGAATCACTGCAGGGACATCAGTGCAGCTGAATCATGGCCTCAGTCATGTTTTTGGTGGTCCATTTTTCTTCCCCTGCTCTACCACAGCCGTGGGGTTTTTCCCCTTGACTGCTGGCAGAAACCATCTGAAAGGAGAAGGGCAGAAAGCTCAGAGAAAATTAGTCTTAAACTCAATCCCCACAGGCAGAATCCCACTTTTCCTTGGGATCCCACACGGGGAGATTTTTTTGCTTCTCTTGCGTTAACTTGAACCTGCCAGGGGTCAACAAATCTTCAGTGCCAAGACCTGGATGGCTGCTGGAGCTTCATCGGGGCATGGAAGCTGATGTGTGAGGTTGGTTTGTGTAATCCTGGACCCTGTGATCCTCAAATCCTGGAGCTAATCCCTCTCCCTTCAGGGAAGGATGACGCCCCAGGCACTCCCCTGCAGTGGAAGGGTCGCTCAGTCCCAGCTGTGGGTTTGGGTGCTGGTGTTTTTATGGGATGTGAGGCAGAGGGGCTTTGGGAACACACCCTGGCACCAGCAGGAGCTGGATCAGCCCCACAGCACCAGGAACCCCCTTCCACCCTGCCCGGGGGCTGAGCACTCATTTCCACACTCCTCTCCTTCCGAGCCACCCCAGGCTGTCCATGAGGTCACCTCTGACACCCCGAGCGCGCCCAGCGGCTCCGGCTCTTGTGCAATTCCTTCCTCCCCGTTTTGGAACGCCGGGCTGTGTTTTGGGGCTGGCAGCAGCGTCAGGCAGCCGTGCCCGTTCCGCAGAGGAAACTCTGGCCTGCGCAGGGCGATTCTCTGCTGTGTTTACCTGTGTTTCCTCTGCCTCGGCAGAGATCTTGACGGGGCAGTTTCGCTCTGAGTCAGCCGTGCTGAGCGCTGTGGAAAGGCGGTGACTGCGCTACTACAGCGGCGTTCATGAATGAAGAAAGCACCTTTTCCTAAAGAGTGTCCGAGGGCCGTGGGTGTATCTCTGAACCTTTAGGAAACGGCTTTCATCTTTGCCAAGAATATCGTTTCAGGAAGGAGAACGCGTTACTCAAAAGCCGTTCGAGAGATTTTACCCCACCTCCCACAGCAGAGAGTTCACAAGAAACAGCGGGGCAGCGAATGCTGCTTCTGAGCTGAAACGGAGGCCTGGGGGCAAACACTTTCTCCCACATGAGGAAAGGATGGTCCTGGACATGGTCCTGGGCAGGGCTTGGGGTTGGATGTCCTCAGGGTCCCATCACTGGAGCAAGGTGGAACCTCACCCTGATAATTGGAGGGGCTTTTCTTATCTTGGCAAGGTTTGATGGGACAAATTTTTTACTTTTTTTGCCTTCTTAGTCTCTGCCGTTGCTTTTGGATAGAGGAACGTTGTGTATCACCATCCCTGGAGGGGTTTCACCATCCCTGGAGGGGTTTCACCATCCCTGCAGGTGTCCAAGGGATGCCTGGACGTGGCCCTCAGGGCTCTGGCCTGGTGACAAGGCGGGGACAGGTCCCAGGTTGGACTCGATGATCTCAGAGGTCTTTTCCAACCTCAGTGATCTGTGATTCTGTGCTTTTCACCACTGTCTATTCTAGACACAACTTGGAGGGTCCCCTACATTTCCAGGCTGTCACAGTGGTGTTCTCCTTTCTTTCCTATTCAGAAATTCCCCATTTCTCATCCCTGCAGATCCTGACGATCTGCTGCTGGTGACGCTCGCGGGGGAAGTAGGGCCTTGGTGGCCTTTCCTTCACCCCACGTTCGAAGCGATGGCATTTGCTCTCTCAGCAGCCCAGTGCTGATGACTAACAGTTCCTGGTGAAGCACCAACTGCGCTGCTTCGTGTTTTTTTCAAGAATTTTTCCTGCTGGCGAGGCGTGACGTTGGATATTTCACATGTGGGAACCTGGTCGGGACTCGCAGCGTGACTCACGTCGACCTCAACAGGTAAATCCCAAATTGCTCTTCGGAAATTTAACCAATGTCACTGGTTTGTCTTGTCCAGAAATAAGTTGTTAATCATGAATTAATCATGGCTTTAACGTGATTTCTAATGTGACACAGAGAGAGAATTACATAAGAAGTTCTTAGAAGGTCCAGAACTTCCACGTGATCTAAATCAAGCTGGAACTCTCTGGAATTGCCACATGAAAGTATGAAGGGATGGAGACTTTCTCTCCTCTGCAGAGTCAGTTTTGATGATGAACTTAACTGAGAAATATTTGCACTTTTTATTTGCGCCCATAAACCTCCCAATATTTGCAATTCTGTTGCAGCCTAAGGCAGAGATTGAATAAGATCCCTATTTGATATCCCCCTCTGGAATTCCAGGGTGCTTTCTGCCAACATAGAAGGGCCAGATGTGCTTTATTCCCAATTTTCCATGGTTTTTTGGCATTTTAAGCCCCTCCCTGAGGGATGTGAGGAATCAGGGGTGAGGTCAGTGATGCTGCCATCACCCACATGAGACTTTCCCCACGCCACAAAGCAAACAGAGGTGTTGTTATATCTTTATCTCTTTTATTTTCCCCAGAAATCAGCTGCTGGCAGGAATTTTATGATGCTCAGAGCACTGTCCTTATGGGAACCGATGGGATCTTGGCACTGGAGTCTCAGGAGTGGGGACTGTGTGCTCCAAGTGAGGTTTTCTCAGGTGAGTTTCTTTGCAGACAATAAAAAAGTGTAAAAGCATGCAAAACCCCCCCGAATATATAATCCATTGCCCAAATATCACTTCCACTGCCTTCTGGGGTTTTTTTTGAGCTTTCTACAGAAGCAATTTTGAGCAACTCCTGCCCTGAGCAGCTCATTGCACAAGTGCTGCTTTGAGGAGTTTCTTTTTTCTAGTTCTGGTATTACTTGGGGTGAGGATGTGTGGATCTTCTGGAGAATATTGACTTTATCATGATTTAGCATCAACACTGACCAATAACACAAACCCAGCCTATTTATAGTGCTGAGGGGTCATAAGACAGAAACTCCTTATCACGGTTTGAGAAATCAGATAAAGCAAAGCCACTGCTCGGAAGCTCCGTGTGACCCTGGGGTGAATTTCAGAGCCAGCCTCACTCACTTTCCACAGCAGCACCAGGCCCTGGAGCCAGCACTGGCCTGGCAACTCTCACTGGGGGGTTTTGGGGTGGTTTTGGTGCAGTTTTTGGGCAGAGTGTTTGGAAATCCTGGGGGTTTTTTTGCCCCCCGCAAGCTGTGGATCAGTTGGCTGGGGATGGGGTTGGGGGCTCATCCTTGGAACTCGAGGGGTGCTGCAGCATCCCTGGTGCTGCCAGGGGATTTTCCATGTGCTCCCGCTGTGACTTTCTGCTCCAAAAGCTTTGCTGTGGTTTCCTGATTAAAAAATGATCCACCAGATGAGTTTTTCAGAGGTTTCAGAGGCTTTTAAAAATGTTCGGATCCCTCTTCTGTTCTTTTTTTTTTTTGTACAGGTGATGCAGCCTCCTTCTCCTGACAGATATCTGATTATGGAGACCCAAAGAAAATCATGGAATCATGGAGTGGTTTGAGTTGGAATGGACTGTAAAGGTCATTTATTTCCAACCCCCTGCCATGGGGGCAGGACTTGAGTTATGAAAGCAGTGGAGTTCAACCATTGAAAAGCTGTTCCTGAAATCCTGCTGCTCCCCATGGGAGCTGGGGTCTCAGCTCCACTCCTGCTCAGCACTGCTCTCCTTGAGCTTCTTCAACAATTTCCCTGGGATTTATCTTTCTGTGGAAGTCTGAGGAAGAATTACTTCATTAACAGCATCAGGCATTTCTGTCTCTGTTTGGTGATTGCTCTCCCTGTCGCTTTTGAGGACCGTAACTAGGAAGTGGAAGATGAAGCTGAATGGTGGAAAACCCCTCACTGAAAATGGTGTTTAAAAATAAGAAGATTAAAAAAAAAGAAGAAGAAAAAACCAATGATCTGAAGCAAACTTCCTTTGCTGTCGGGAAAGGAGGGATGGGCCCTTCATCCCGTCTCCTCGGGGGTGTCTGGCAGTGTCTGCTGGAAATACGAAGCCAGATGAAGAGCCAAAATCCTCACAGTGCCCCTGGTTTGCATGGATGGCTAAAAGGGGTTGTGCAGCGAGGAAATGCTCAGCATTTTCCAGAGCCTTCAGTGCTCCCCGAGGTCAGGGGACAGAAGGCCAAAGCTGGTGCTCCCCGTCAGGCAGAGCTATCCAGGATAATTGGTAAGAGGATGAGCCTCTGGAAAAAATTAACCTTGCCTCAGAGCGTGATTTTACACCTAGAGGCAAACAAAAAATCCAATTTTCCTGGATTTCCCCCTTCCCCCAGGACAGCGTTGTCAAATAAGGCAGGAATCGATGAGTGATGTGATGTGCCAGCCTTCCCCTCCTGTCCCTCAGTGCCCATCTCTGTCCCCTGGGGCCAGAGCTGCAGCAGAACTCCCTGAGCTCACGTGCATCCATCCCGAAACCAGCCTTGGCTCCTCGGGGTTGTGAAATTGAGAGGGGCAATATTAACCCAAAACCGAAACCCGGGAGCCGGTTGCGTACAGAATCCACAGCGAATTTACTGAAACACAGCTTTCAGTTTTGGTGAAAGCTGAACCTGACTGGCTATCGGAGTGATTCATTCGCTCCCCAGATCATTCAAAAAGGGGCTGCTATCAGCCAGCTCTCGGTTTCTCCTTTATTAGGTGTCATTTATTGCCTGCACCATCAGCACGTTTCACCCTCGGGGCAAACCCAGGGGATGTGTGGGACTGTCAGATCCATCCACTGCTCCAGCCTCAGGCCAAGCCTGCTTTTCCATCAAAAGACACTTTTGGGGATATGGTTCAGGGGTGGTTATGGAGGTGATGTGGTTGATTGTTGGACTAGGTGATCCTGAAGTCTCTTCCAACCTGGGTGATTCTGTATTTCTGTGAAATTCCCTGCGTGATTTCTGCTGTCACAGCAGCTTTTAGCTCTCCAAAAATAAGGATGGGAGGAATGTGAGAGCTGGGTGATGGGTATGGGAATTCCAGCAGACCATGGCCTGGGCAATTTAATTCTCCAGTTGTCCCTGAACTGGGCAGGGGCGAGTTGAGCCCTCATGGGCTCATCCTTGGCATCACACAGGGCATGAACAGCCTGGGGCTGGGCACAGGGGCACTTTGGGTGGACTCACATGGACACAGCTGAAACCCAGGTGCTGAATAGTTGAAAAAAATGCTTTTTGAGCTGTATTATTTAACTGTAAAAGCCTGAAATATGCATTTCCCTTTGGGGAAGATGCCATTTATGATAACCAAAATAAGAGCTCACATTTTGCCAGAGCAGGGGAAACAATTCTCTAACCTTCCACGCCCCCCACCCTGGTGACTAAATGAATTTTCTGCCGAACAGCTGTCGATGCTCAAGATCCTCCACCACGCTTTTCCTCTTCCTCAGAGGTGAATCTTAGAGGTGGAGGGAAAAACAGAAAAGCACCTTTTTTTTTTTTTTTTGGGTTTTTTTTTTCATTTTTTTTCCCCTTTCCGGGCGAAAATCGGCCCTGGCACCCACACC
>VZRV01008979.1:242454-262989 GCA_013398115.1 Falcunculus frontatus
GCAGCAGCAGCAGCAGCAGTGCCATCGGTGAGTCACGGGGTGAGTGTCACATCTGCTCTGGGCAGGAGGTGGCACAGGCGGTGGCATCGCTGGGACGTGCAGCCCTGCACGGCTGGGACGTGTCCCTGACCTGGCTGAGGACGTCCAGGGTCACCCCCAGCACTGGGGTGATGCTCCCTGGGGGACGTGGCCCTGTCCCCTTCCTGCTGCACCTGGGGACAGCCTGGGCCGGGCTCTTGGTGTCAGACAATGGCAGGAAGAGCCCCAGAGGGACAACCATGGGTGATGCCCTAAATCAGGTTTTAGGCATTGTTTTGGGGTGAGGGACATTGGGGTGAGGGACATTGTCTTGGATGAGGGACATGGTTTTGGGGTGAGAGACATTGTCTGGGGTGAGGGACATTGGGGTGAGGGACGTTGTTTTGGGGTGAGGGTCATTGTTTTGGGGTGAGGGTCATTGTTTTGGGATGAGGGACATTGTCTGGGGTGAGGGACATTGTTTTGGGGTGAGGGACATTGTTTTGGGGTGAGGGACATTGCTTTGGGGTGAGGGACATTGTTTTGGGATGAAGGACATTGTTTCGGGGTGAGGGACATCATCCCAGGCTCTCCAAAAGTCCCTGAGGCCCCCAGAGCTGGGAAAGGATCTGTTCTGCCCATCCTAAAGCTGCTGAGAGTCCTGGGCACTGTGAACCTCTCGGGAAGAATCCTGGAAAGTGGCTGAATTTTGCTCCCTGGGCTTTGGATGTCTCTTGGAGCTTGGCTGAATAAAAATCGCATTTCCCTGCGCCGAGCCACGCTCAGCCTGTTGCTCCCTACGAGGCAGCACCCAATGTTTGATTTTCAGAATTATTCAAGTGGTTGTGGCTTGAAACGTGACTGAGGAGAGGGTACAGGCTGTACCTCCCCGGCAGTAGCTCCTCACTGAGTGTTTTCTGACTCATTTGGCGAGTTTACCGAGAAAAACAATTTTTTTTTTTTACTTCTGTCAGCAGCACTGCAGGCTGGGTGGGTGAAGGCAGGGCTGGTGCTGGCCCTGGCCAGGCTTTCTCCCCATAACGAGCTGCACTAATTAAGAGAGTGAAGAGCAGTCTGATTTTCAGGGCTGGCAGAGGGCGTTGCCATCACGGAGAGCAAACGTCGGTGCCGAGCTCACGGAAAGAGTGACACCAGGGGTGGCACCTGCAGGGTGCTGCTGTCGTGCCTGGGTTCAGGAGGATCGTGCCAGGTTAGCACTCGTTCAAACGAGGTTTTGGCTCTGGATTGGAGGGGCAGGGATTTCTTGACAATTAAATGTTGGTTTCTGAGGTGCTGAGAACTGCATTTCACCTTCCCATTAACACCCAGCTAAGGTGAGGTTGGCTCACAAATTACACCACTGCAAGTGTCAAAGAAATTACTCCAGTGTGTAAAAACCGTGTGGAAACATTTCCTTCTGCCGCTGGAAACAGAAATACAATCCTTTGTCAGGGGTCTTGGGGAGCTACAGCATTATCAGGGCAGATGTAACACCCTACAGTCATTTTTGTTTCAAGTGGCTGAGTCGGTTTTTGCAGCTCTTTTCCTGAAGGAGATCAGGAAAGGTTCCTGAGCCCAGATATTGCTGCTGGATGTCGTTATTAAGGCTCAATTCTTCCTTTATTAAAATTTCTGGGAGCGTTTCTCTCACTCACATTCTCCAGCTCTGGGGACATGAGAAAAACCATTATCAGCCTCATATCTGAAATGATGGTTTACCTAAAGCTGCTGTGAAATAGGGCCGATGACAAAGAATGTCAAACCAAGGCTGGGCTGCCGAGTGTTATCAGAACTTCTTAGAGCACAAAAAGTGCATTGAAAGGCACTATTGAAACTGGTGCCTTATCACCCTGAAACACTTTACTGGAAACCTGATGTTAAACGTGATCTGGGACCAGTCCTTGAGAGCAGGGCGCCTCCGGATCACAACAGCTCGATGACAATTCTTTTAAAGGATTTTTGGGGGGGTTTTAAAGGATGAAATTAATTATTTGAAACGAATTATTGGGAATGAACTGACTTGGGTCAGGATCAGGACTGCAGTGACCCCCAGTAACACCAGTGGGGTGCACAGGGGGTGGAGCAGGGCTGGGGATGAGCCAGTGTCGCATCCCTGCCACACTCCCGGCCTCTCCGGGATCATCTCCCGTGTCCATCACTCTCCTGAGCCATCCGTGTGCAGCAGCCTGGAGCTTTCTGCTGCCCTGGAGGTGTTCTGTCACCACAGCAGTGACTCTGCTCGGTGCCAGCGGTGCTCGGCGGGGCTGAGCATCGTCCCCGCGCTCCTGGGGACACCGCGAGCTCCGGGAGGCTCCTTCCTCCGGGCGCTGTTTTCCAGCCTCTCTGGGGATATTCCCTTTGCTCCTGACTCAGCCCCTTTGTGCCCGTGTGATGTGGGACTGCCGCTGCTCGGCGAGGGCTTTGCAGAAATGATTTCTCAGATAAGTTAGTGACACCCGGGGCTGAGATTTAAGTCCTGAGCATGAAGGCAGCTGGCTCGCAACCCTCTCTCTGCCGCCTTTGCTTGTTATTTGGGTCATAACTACTCTTAGTGTGCCCTGTCACAACGTGCCTGCCATAAAATCCCAAGGGAGGAGCCCTCCCCCGTCAGCTGGGAGCGGTCTGGAAGGGTTCCTGGGGAGAGGAGCGCTGTCCCTGCCCCATTCCCAGCGCTGCGGTGCCCCAAAGGTTTCACTGCTCCGAGAGTGCCTGGGGGAATCGCTTCCCATTTCACTGAGCTCATCTGCAGCATCACAACGCCGAGTTTCACAAATCCCTGTTTTTTCTTTCCCTCTTCCTTCCCAGAGTGAAAGAGGGATGATTTGCTGTTTTATTGAGGGTATTTTCACATTGCTGTAGCTGGCAGGTTGATGACAGCCTGGAGAAAGCCAAGCCGGGGTGATTCGCTCCCATCTGGGTTTGGTCCAACGTGTGCTGATGGCTTTAGACTGGCAGAGGGCAGGGTTAGATGGGATTTGGGGAAGAAATTCTTCCCTGTGAGGGTGGGGAGGCCCTGGCACAGGGTGCCCAGAGAAGCTGTGGCTGCCCCTGGATCCCTGGAAGTGTCCAAGGCCAGGTTGGATGAGGCTTGGAGCAGCCTGGGACAGTGGAAGGTGTCCCTGCCCGTGGAACACGGGATGATCTGTGAGGTCCCTCCCAACCCAAACCATTCTGGGAACCCTCCTGGTTCCACCCCATGTGCTCTGAAATGAGAGGCTTTTGGATATCCCCCACGTCCAGCACTTGGGGAGCTCCATCACCGCCATTTCACAGACAGTAAAACCCAAAAATGAAAATCTCTCTGGGCTGTCCCCCACCCCGCCGGGGTTTTCCTCCTCCTTGCCCTTGTGGTGAGGGTCCTGCTGTTTCCTCTGCTTTGCAGAAGGTCGATGACAGGACAGAGAGGCCGAGGGATGAGAATACATTTCCCTCCTGTTCCCGTATCATCCCAGCATCTCTCCTCCAGCTCCCCCACAGCCTTTAACCCACGTCTCTTTCTTGCCTTCTGGCACTTGGCTGACCCATCCTGGGCGTCAGTTCAGTTACCAAAAGGAAAAAACCGAAAAGGAAGAAATCCTTTCGTGTCATCTGCCATTTACATAATGAAGTAAGAACTCGCTGCCTCTTCCCTTGTTTCCCCACCCGGGCTAGGTGTGCACCAGGCTCCCGGGAATGCTGCCACTTCCTCTGCTCCCAGCAAAACTTCTGCTGCAATTCCAGGCAGCAGCTGGGAACTGGGGGGAGGAAGGCAGGGATTAACAGCCCTGTGCTGCCCCAGATCCCTCCAACACCTCAGCCAGGGCAAATCCCACCTGCTGCAGACCAGGCCCTGCCCTTAGGCTGATTTACAGAGGGGCGAGGGAGGCACGGTGGGCACTTTTGGGGCAGTTCCAGCAATCCCATGTGCAACACCCTGACTAGCCTGGGCAGAAAATCCATTTGCCTAGTCCTCTCTGGTGACAGATCTTCGCTCAAGACTGAGCTTGGTTATCAAGAAATAAATTAGTCACCCAGCAGATCCGTGCAGGACAGCCCTGGCCCACAGGCACGAGATCCAGCTGCATTGCAGCAGGGGCACGCTGGGGCTGCTGCTCCCGGCAGGAACCCGCTCCAGAGGCTGCCTCTGGCATTAGAGGGGCGACTTTGGCACCCCAATGCCCTCTAAGTCCAGCTGACCATCCCTCCTAGTCCCAGAAACTCCAAGGAGTTTCTTCAGCTGCACGTTTTTGTTTGTAGACTGAACGAAGCTCCCTCCAAAGGGGGTGCAGAAACAACCAGACCATTTTTGGAACCAACAGCACAGGGATCTGGGGTTTGCAGCAGCACTGCCACATCCATGGGACAACGTGCCCCAGCTGGCAAACCCTGGTTCCCTGGGGACAGCCTGGAGCTGAGATGCTGGGAGGAGAATGTGTCTGCTCTGCTCGAGGAGCTGGGCTGCACCAGTTTTGCTCAGCAGTGGAAGCTGGCGGTGGGATGATCACGGATGTCACTGTGCCACTGGGCTGGGGCACTTGGGAAGGTGTCAGTGACATTTCTGTCCTTCTGCAGGGCGACAGCTTTGGACTGTGAATAATGATCACCTGGATAATGATGACCCTGGAAACCACTTCTTCTGCCAGCAGGGTGGGATTGTGTCCTCCAAAACCCCTGACCTCGGGTTCCTGTGCATCTCCAACACCTGGGACACAGGATGAAGTGTCCAGCCATTGAGGAGACTGGGAGCAGGATTCTCTGAACCTGGAAGCAGGATTCCCTGGATGTGGGACCAGGATTCCCTGAAAGTGGCAGGGGAAGGCCGCTTGTGCCAGGACAATGATGGAGAAAAGCCCTGGGCTTGGTTTTACCCCTTCTCCCGGGTCCATTGCCAGAAGTCCTGGGGTGCTGGGACCACTGGCACCCCGTGGGGTGATGCCACTGAGCTTCCCCCATCCCAACACCTCTGTGGTGAGCTGGGAACAGCCCCTCTCCAGGAGGGGATTGCCAGAATTGCTCCATGTTGGTTATTTCGGGGATGTGACCCCCAGGCCGGTCCCTCCTTCGGTCACATCCCTCTTCCCAAAAGGAAACCCACGCAGTGATGCCAAGAGTTCCCGCCTCCGTAGGTGAGGGAAACACCTGTGGGAGAGGGAGCTGGTCCCTTGCACGAGCTCATTAATTCAGCAAATTACAGAGGGAAATACGTGCTGGGAAAAGTGAGAAAAATCCCAAAAGTTATTCCAAGAGTTATTTCCTGCTGGTACCGGGATAAAAACGTGTCCTTCAGAGCCCTTTGAGTCAGACATCGCTGAGAGAGGTGAACCCACACCGAAGAACAAGGTGAGATACTGAATTTATCCCTTTGTTCTATGTCCCTTTGGGTATTTCCTTGTATTCCTATCTCTGGAGTATTTTTTTTTTCATTAATAACCTTAATTTTCAGTACTAACAAAACTTGTGTTTGACTTCTGCTGTTCCAGAGGGAAAACGTTTTCTTTTGGGATCAGACTTTGGGATCTGCTTCTTCAGTCAGTTACCTCCTGCTGCTTCTGTGTCAGCAGACTTTTAAAAATTTAATTTCACCGTATTTATTTTTCTGATAACATTTTCTTCAGAAGAACTCTGTTTATTTAGATGCATTTTTAACTGATATTTTATTTAATTTTCCTTTGGGTTTTGAGCTCTTCTGTTCAATATTTGATTTGATGTTTTTCTCTTGCTCAAGGGGAGCAAAAAAGAAATGGGTAAGAGATACAAGTCAGCGTGGGGTTTTTAATACAGATGCACAAGTTTTATATAAAATATTTTCATATGGATCACAGTTGTGTTAATTAGGAAAATAATGAGGAATATTCTCTTCCTTGGGCAGGTCTCCCAGGCAGCTGACATGAGAGGATCCCCCTTGTTCCTCTGCCTTCTTTCCATGTCCTGCTGGGTGAATTTGATGCCGACAGCTGGGGACAAAATCTTCCACTTTGGAACCTGCAGAGTTTCCTTGAGCATGACAGAGATCAGGGCTGGCTTCACAGCAATTAAAGCCAATATTGTGAGTATTTTCCCAGGCTCTTGGGGAGCTGGGGGAGCCCTTGGCAGCTCCCAAAGCCTCTCCAGGGGCAGCAGGTCCATGCCCATCTCTGTCCTCTCTGCAGCAATCCAGAGACCCCATCCGGACCCTGAGCATCCTGTCCCACCCTCACTCCCTACACAAGGTTAAGGTAGGTGGCCCTGGCTGGGAAGCCCTTGAAGGATCCAAAAGGGATCATAAATCACTAATTTTCGGCTTTCTCACACCCCAAAGCACAGGACAAGGGATATCAGCCTCTGATATCCAGCTGCAAAATCAGCTGCTTTTATTTTGTGAGACTTGCTGAGGATGGATCTCCTGGAAAATCAGCCTAAAATGATTTCCCATCTATTTTATCAGCTTCAATCAAGCGCCACTGAAGAAGCTTTTTCTGAGTCAAACTGTCCTGCTGTGCTCAGCTACAACAGGCTTCCCCTTAGAGATGCTTTATCCCAGAGAGTGCCTGCAGGTTACACCCCTTTGGAAGGCCTTTTAGTCACTAAATTCACTTTTTAAGTCTTCAGACAGGTGCTGCATCACCCATCACCTCTTCACCTTCTACGTGGACAAAGTTTTCAAGCACTGCAAGACCGAGGACTCGTTTGTGAACAGGAAAATCAGCAGCATTGCCAACTCCTTCCTCAGCGTGAGGAGGAAGCTGGGGCAGTGTGTGAGTGTTGGGCACTGCTCCAGTGGAGCTGCTTCTTTTATTTCATGTATAAACCAACCTGAGGGCTTCATAAAGCTGCAGAGTCTCTGTTTCTGTAAATGGTTTTAACGAGAACACA
The DNA here is from genome assembly GCA_013398115.1 of Falcunculus frontatus. Taxonomy (NCBI): domain Eukaryota; kingdom Metazoa; phylum Chordata; class Aves; order Passeriformes; genus Falcunculus; species Falcunculus frontatus. The sequence continues at coordinate 249,304 of VZRV01008979.1, forward strand.
AAGCAGAGTGATGTGAGGAGTGTTCTGTCCACTGAGAGATTTTTATATCAGCAAACTCCCCCATCGGTCCCCAGGACCAATATTTATCCCGTCCCCGTGTCTCTCAAGCCAATTGTTGTTAGCTAAAGTCAGATTTAGGGTCCTGCAGCTTTTCCCACAGTTCCCCAATGTCCCAGTCTATGAGGCCCAGCAAAACTAGAAACTGAAATCTTATTTTTAAAAATTAACTGCCCAGACGAATGAATTAATCTTATTTTTCCAGCGTGAGCAGAATAATTGTTTGTGTGGGGAGGAATCCACGGAGAAATTCAAGCAAATACTTGCAAACTACCAAGGGGTGAGTTGGTGACGGGGTCTGGTGATTAACACAGATATTTAAATTCTCTTTATGCTGGGTTGTGCTGGGGGTCTCTGCTCACAGCTCGTTCCTTTGTATCGTTGCAGCTGAATGTCACATCTGCAGCCATGAAATCCCTGGGGGAGCTGGACATCCTCCTGGACTGGATGGAGAAATCTCGTTAGCGGGCGGCGTTAACGACCCACAGCCAGGGCTGAGGAGCTGCAGGGGCTTTGCACACAGCAGAGATGAGAGGGACAATAAATCACTGCATCACTGCAGCTCCTCAGCAATTCCAGCTGCATCCATGGAGAGCTTTGCCAGCCAGGGCCAGCAGCAGAGTCTTCATTAAGACAGAAATAACGAGTTTGATTAAATCAGCGTCGCCCTCGCTGACTGCTACCAAAGGATGCTCCAAGGGAAAAGCCACAAGGGTTTCTCTTGCTGGCAGACATAAGCTGTGATCATGTCATGAAATTATTGTTTAAATTATAGATTTTTTTTGTCTAGGGAATGTGGGGAATGAGTGCTGGGTGCTGGCTGGGAGGACTCTGGTGCAGCTGATGTTGCATAAACCTGGGCTCGGTCTCAGGGCTGCTGCCACTGATGGATCTGGCTGAAATGAGGAGTAGAGTGTGAGAAATGCTTCCAAGAACGGGTCCTAGCAGGTGTGTCAGGCCTTAGAAATCCGTGTTTCCTTTTGAGACGATATTTTCTGCCTTATCAGTAAAGAAGTTTCTGTGCAAGATATGTGGTTGCTGAATAGAAAAAGTTTCTTGAGTGTATTGTGCAATTTACTGACACTCAGTAGTGAGTTTTGTGGAAATTGCTTGCGATGACTGTAAATAAACCCCAGCTGAAACTGTGCTGAGTCTGTTTGTCAAAATTCTGAGGAATTACATGATTCTTGTTGGTGAAACATTCTGAATTCTCTGTGGTGTCCTTTCACGGCAGACGCTGTCACTCCGACATCCCAGGGCTGATGCATCCTTCCGGGCACACCAAAAACACCAAACTCAGACCCCAGGGCTGTTAAATCCCCCCAGTTTGTCCCAAGGACCATTTTCACTGTGCTTTATTTACAGCTCTGGTCTGTTCTCTCCCATTTTGGATGTTGCATGCTCTAAATCCCAGCTGGGGGACAGCACCAGCGTTTCCCTACAGCACATGTGCCACGCTGAGTGGCATTTGGTGATTCATTTTCAGAGGAAAGATCTCTTTGTGCTCACTGCCCTCCCTCAAATATTGGCTCATGCCAAAGGGGAGCTTCTCAGGGCTTTGATTCTGTTAATTTGCTTTCTCATGGGTTTCATTTGTCCAGGAATCAGGGCATGAGCAGGTGAATTCATCTCCCCATGCTCTGGCAGTGCTCAGGAGAGCCGATTTTTCAGCTCTGTCACTGTTTTAGGCATGACAAATGCCTGGGACGTTCCACAATTCTCTGTTTTAGAACAGCTGGGAACGACGAGGGGACGCAGTCGGGCAGGCTGAGGAGGAAGAGGATTCGCAAAGGGACAGCAAAAGGGGTTTTCTCCTCCCAGGAATTTCCAAACCTGAGCGTTCTGCTGCCGCTGCTGCCCCCCGGGGACGCTTTCCAGGCTCACACCTTTCGTGTTGCACCAGAGTCAGGTATTCCCTCCCTTCCAGAGGCCTTTCCCAACATCCAAACCCCTTCCCACGGCGCTGCTGGGGGATGCAGCCCTGGGGACCCCCCTTTTGGGGCTGCCAGGAGGATGCTGAGCGGTGCCAGGTGGAGGTGAGGACTGGTGAGCAGCGGGCAGCTGCTGCCCCACTCATCCCAGCACTGAGAATCCACAATTCAGGAATGATTTGTGTTTTATCCCCAGTGAAATTCTGGGTGTGCCAGCCAACCCAGCCTGCTGTGGTCACCTCTTCGTCATGACAGCTTCTGACACTGCTTTAGCTGTGGAATATTCAGCTCTTCCCACCCTTTCTGTGCCTCTCTGGGTGGGCTCTCCTGTGATACCCCACAGACCCCGAGTTCCCCAGTCTGCTGAAAGCCACTGGATTCTTTATTGCTCGTGCACACAAACACCCCAGACCGTGTCTGGCCTGCAGGTGCTGCCCTCAGGTCGCGAAAGCTTAGAGGAATCAAAAGCATCAGATGCTGTTCTAAAGGGTTTTCCAGCTGCCTTTAAAAGAAGATGGGAAATTTTGTTGTGGTTTTTTTTTGTTTGTTTGTTTGTTTACAACAGTCCTTCTGGCCCGTGAGACCCCAGTGCTGGAACTGGAGCTGCTGGTGGGTTGAGCCACTCGAGTTCCTGCTGTTCCCCAGCCCAGCCTCCTCTCTCAGTCCTGCACCCCCAGCCCATCAAACAATTCCTTCTAAATCACCACTCGAAGCTGAATTTAAGCAAAAAAAAAGGTCAAGCTGTAGCAAATCGTGGTAGCAGTGAGCAGGGCTGCTGGCTGACATCGTGATCCTCCAGGCAGAGCCGGTCCCAGGCGCTGCCACCTCCCCCTCAGACGTGGTCCTGTGCAGGGGACACGTCCAGGACAGCGCTGTCCCCCCCAGAGCTGCTCTGGGCAATGCTGTCCGAGGTGACGAGGGAGGAGGAGTAGGCGAGGTCAGCATCCTCCTTGGAGCTCTGGGAAGGACAGAGGACACAGTCAGGGCATGGGGATGGGCAGCAGGGGAAAAGGCATTTTGTGGGTGTCTCAGGGTAACACGGGGACACTGGGGGAGTGGGACAATCCAGCGGGTCACACTGGTGCCCATGTGAGCATCATCCTGGCAAGACCCCAGATGTTTTTAGGTTTGGGATTCTGTGGCAAGCCTGTGCCTGGGTGTTGGCATCCAGCTCCCCTGTCCTAAAGCTGCTGGGCTTTACTGGTTTCCTGAGTTTCCTTTACTGGTCCAGTTCAGCTCCTGGCACTTACAACATCCACACCTCGCCAGTGGTAGGGACTTTAAAAGAGGCTTGAATCTGGCACCTGCAGCCACTGCCAAGTGGTGCCCCTGGACCACAACCTTACCTAAGGAGAGGGGAGGCAGGAGAGAGCAGGGAAAGGCAGAGAAAATTAGGGAAAGGCAGGGATCACAGCAAATCACAGTCCCTGTGATGGCAGAGCCTTCCCTGTGCCCCCCGAACCCCTGAGAAGTGGGACGTGCTCTGGTTTCCAGCCATCTGCTTATCCCAGTGTTTCACATTTCTGGTAACAACCTCAACCTTCCTGACGCTGCCTGGGGCTGCCCTGGTTTATTTCTTGAAGCGAAGTGGCTGCTGTAATTGTCTCTGCTGAAACAGGGAGTCAGGACAGGGTGAGACCCACCCACAGGGGCTGGTCTGCAGCAGGTGCTGGATCCGGGTGGAATGGAGAGCACCTGGGTATAAATAAAGCCCCTGGGAGAGGAGACAGCCCCTTTGGCAGAGACTGCAGGGCTGTGGCCACATCTCCCAGGTCAGTGGCCTCTCTCCTGCCTCCTCTCACCCTTTTTGCCTTCTTTGTGTCGGCAGCGCTTTCCAGAGTGTCCGTGCTGGTGATGAACTCTGCAGGCAGAGAAAGGAAGGTGTTGGGGAGGGGGCAGTGCCTGGCAGGTGTTTCTGTGGCTTTTGTGGGGTGTTTCAGCAAGAAAGGGCTGGCTGGGGTCAGCCACTCACCGTCCCCTCCCATGGGGGTCTCCTGGCTGTCCTTCACACAGGCGCTGTTGCTGGCGCTGTAGTCCCTGACGCTTTCAAAGTCTGACATGCTGATGTTTGTCCTGTAGCTCCCCACGGACACCAGGTCTGGTGAGAGGGAGGAGGAAAATCCCTCAGGTCTCGCTCAGATTGGGTGGGAACAGGTAAAGACCCAAACCCTCTGTGCCAGGTGATGCCGTGTGGCACAAAGGGCAAAGCCCAAGGAGGGCTGGGCTCTGTCTCAGCCTGGGCACTCTGGGAGCTGGAGCTCTGTGGATGGGGTCAGTGGGAGGAGCAGGGTGTTGGGGCTCTCTGGATGGGGTCAGTGGGAGGAGTGGGGTGTTGGGGCTCTCTGGATGGGGTCAGTGGGAGGAGTGGGGTGTTGGGGCTCTCTGGATGGGGTCAGTGGGAGGAGTGGGGCGTTGGGGCTCTCTGGATGGGGTCAGTGGGAGGAGTGGGGTGTTGGGGCTCTCTGGATGGGGTCAGTGGGAGGAATGGGGAGCTGGAGCTCTGTGGATGGGGTCAGTGGAGGATCAGGGACCTTCCCTGCCCATCCTGGTGTGGTACCAGCAGAGCAGCTCAGCCTGGCACGTGGGTATTGGTTTAACTCAATGCTGCTGCCGTTCCTTGAGAGCCCAGAGAGGCAGGGACTCACCAGATCTCTTCATCTGCCTGTATTTGACAATGGCAAAAGCTGTCACAACGATCAGGATCAGCCCAGCAAGAGGGCCCAGCACCAAGGCGAGAGTGTTGGAGCCGTGGCTTTCATCAGAGCTGGAACAGAGGGAAAGAGATCTCACTGAGAATGCTGCCTGTGAAAATCCAGCAGGCTAAGTCTGGGTAGGATGGTAATTCTGAGTGAGCATGATGTAATTCAATGAATGAACTGGATCCTAGCTCATATAATAAATAAAACCCAAATAGAAATAGAGGCTAGAGGTTGTGCTGAAACAGCTTGGTTATAAACACATGAAGGAAAGTTCTCTAATATTAACAGAAGTACTTTCAAATGGTTGTTTTGTACCTGGAATTTCTAATAATTTCCTTCTGATACTATTTGCTTGAACTAGAGATTAATTGTGAGTCATCTTGCCCTTTGCTGTCATTTTTTTATCTTCTCTGACGTTTAGAGTAAAGTTCTTTGGGGATAAGATTTTTTGTGTTGCTAAACAACACACGCAGGGTGTACAAACACAGCACCCACAACGGGTCCACATAAACCCCACAGAAATGACAAATGGCACGTGGAGGGAGAGAACCAACCTTTCTGGGGCAGCTCCTTTTCGCACCTCAGCATCGCTGTGGGCTCCTCCCTGGGGAACAGCTCCCGACCCACGGCTGGAATCGTCGACATCCAGGAGCTCTGGGCTGTGCTTGGCATCGCTCCCTGTGTGTCCCAGGGAAGGAGGGTGGTCAGTGAGCAGCAGCGTGGGAATTGGACACCAAAACTATCTGGATGTGTTTGGGGGATGTGGAGCTGCTGTGGGTTTTGGCTTTCCACGAGAGGCTCTTCACAATGGGGGTTTGAGATCTGAAATGATCTCACACCGAATAATTTACTGCGAAAATCTCAAGTAGGGTTTTGAAAGAGCCTTGCATTTCTAAGTAAAAAGTCTTGCATTTCTAAGTTCTGCCTCTAATATTTTCAGATCAAATTTTGCATCCTTGCCTCGCTTTTATTCCTGGCTCCTTGCCCATAAAAGCAATGAAACAAGGTTGTTTATTTCTCTCTGTTTTCACTTTGACCATCACCCACTTAAATACGGGATACCCAGTGCTCTGCTCTTTCTCTGCTTCTAACCATGTTCCTCCCCCCAAAACCATTTAAATTCCAAAATAATTCACCAAAGCCGAGACTAAGCCCCTTGCTCTTGGTGTCAGCCTTTCCCGCTCCTTACTGGTTTTCTGTTTATTAAGACAAGAAATTCCCTGGAGCAAAATCTCTGAACTGGGTCAGTTCTTCACCCGAAAGGCGCCAGATGTTGCCTAAACTAAATGATGGTACAAATTTATCTTGGGGTGACTTTATGATGTGTATCCCCTATCATCGCTCTATGCCCAGACATGATTCCTGTGCTGTCAACAGCAATAATTAGCGAGGACGAGGTTAAAAGTAAAATCAGTGTGGAAAGAGGTGAATTCTAAACCGGGTTGTTTTTACGACTGGGGAAGTCAAAACCGAGCGGGTGAAAACACTGATTTGTGCAAACCAGGGCTCTGCCGGGCCACAGCGCTTCTGTTTTGAGGTGCTGCAGCCTAGTGGTGATGGGGAGACCTCCGTGGGCAGGAGGGAGAGCGATCAGAGCCCGCACAGCCCTGCCCGGGCACTCACCTGAGGCCACCCGCAGCTGCACGGCCATGGTCTCCCCAAAAATCCCATTGCGCTTCACCCCACACCAGTACCAGCCTTCATCTTCCTCCGTCACCGGCTCCAGGCTCAGCACAAGCGTCCTGCTGGACGTGTTACAGGTGGCACCTGGCCCAGGTGGGCTCTGGTTCTGTGCTGGCTCCAAGGGGCAGCCGGTGTAGTTCCACCTGCACCAGTACTTCTCGTAGGAGTTGTACTTGCAGGGGTAGGAGCAGGTTAAATCCACCCGGGAGCCCACTTGTGCCTCCACTTCCTTCTCGCCCGTCAGGCTGGGCTCTCCTGCAAGGGCAAAGAGGACGTCAGGGTTGCTGTGGGTGGTTTTGGGGGTGGCTGTCAGCAGGTGATGGTGCTGCTGGGGATGGAGCTCAGAGGGAAAGGGCTCCTCGTGTTGCTAAATTAAGGCTAAAGATGCTGTTTATGGGTCTTTTCTTGCAAGGCTTAAGAAATACTTAATGGGAATTTTCACAGAAAATTCTCACGAAACTGAAACTTTGTGTCTCAGTTGTAAAGCTGCTGGGGTGAGCTCAGGCTGGGAGCCCACATCTCTTCCCAAAACCCCAGATTGCTCACATGGGGTATTCAGGAGGTGGTTTTGTACCTCCTGAAGAGGCAGAGAACTCCCAGGGCACAGCTCTTACCGTCTACCACCTTCAGCTCCGTCGATGATTGCTGCTCCTTCAGTTCATTTGACATGCACCAGTAAAAGCCTTCGTCCTTGGCCTGCAGCTGGTTCAGGATGACGGTGACAGTTTTGTTTTCGGGGTTCTCGAACATGGCCACTCTTCCCTCGTACCTGTGCTTCACGTACCCAGTGTTGTCTATGATCTTGTCACATCCCTGGGGTCTCCACTTGCACCAGATCCTCGTGGAGGATTTCTTTAGAGGATCATAGAGGCACTCGAAAGTTGCTGAACTTCCTTTTTTCCCGGTTACCGTGGTCTTTAACTGAGGGAAGTTTTTGTCTGTTGGTAAGAAGGAGATGAGCAGTTACAAACACCTCCCTTGTGTCCATGGGGCACTCTCCCAAGAAAAAATCAACATTATCAGATCAAACAGAGCTGCTGTGGCTAAAGCAAGGCCAGGCAAAGCTCAGGGGAGCAGCCAGCAGGAGGCTGTCCTGGCACTGGTGGGAATTGATCCTAAAGGGTCAGTCAGGCCTTGCTTTTTCCCAAATTCTCTGAGTATTGTTGGCTGTGTGGACAGACATTCCAAAGCTTTGCTCCCCTGTGCTAGAGGGAACATCTACATCTGTCAGTTTGAGATTTAAGGAACTGGGGTTTGAAGAGACAGCTTGCTTGCCTCAGACTGGGAGGTGGAATTTGTCTCCTGGAGTTTTGGGTTGGGGAGCGGAGCTATCCACTGCTGGGAAGGTGAAGCCTGGATACAAGCTTTATTTAGGGATGGTTTAGTGCATTACAGGTGGTTAAATGAATAGAAAGAAGTACTTAGATGAGAGCACAGGGTAATAGCAAAGAGAAACTCAAGTTCTTGCTAACTAAAGTGAGGCTGCTGGCGATGCTTCTGAAGAGAAGGAGAGAGGAATGGGAAAACACACTGGGAACAGCTCACCCTCGTAGATAAACACGTCCAGCTCCTTCGATTTTCCTTCCTTCCCATATTCACCAGCCCCACAGTAGTACAAGCCTGTGTCTTCCCAGTCCATCTGAGTCATCGTGACACTGAATGAGCCTGGAGGCTCCTCGAAAGTCAGCAGAACTCTCCCTTTGAAATCCTCATCAATTTCCTGATAGCTGTTGACGATGTTCCGGCAGCTTTCCTTCTCCTTCTTGCACAGGTACCTCTTTATGTCGGCAGTGTCCGCCCCAAAGCTGCAGGACACGGTCCAGGTGCTGCGGAGCTTCACGTAGAAGAGCTCAGCTGCCTCAGGAACAGGTGGGGCTGGGCACAGAGACACAGGCAGGGGCTAAAATGACACTTTCCTGAGAGCACCGAGCACCTGCAGCTCTCAAACACCGGACAGGCCATCGGTGGAGCCTCGTTTAAAAGGGAGAGAAGGGGGAAAACGAAAAGAAAACGGTGTTTTAGGGAGTCTGCGCTTACCTTCAGCAACGGTGAGAGTGACGCTGTGGGAGAGCCCTCTGCCATTGACCCCCACACCACACTGGTAGGAGCCAGCATCCCCCAGCCCCAGCGCTGAGATGTTGATCTGGAAGTTCTCTGCCTCGGGGTGGTCAGTGAGGGAGACTCTGCCCCGGTAGTCGGGATTGACGAAGCCCGTGGCCACCACGGTGATGCAGCGGGAGCCCGACTGCCGGCACCAGTATTTCCTGTCGTGGCTGTTCACCGGCGTGGGAGGGTAGAAGCATTTCACCGTGGCTGAGCCACCCAGCACTCCATGGACCTGCCGTGGGCCGAACACGGGGCTGGAGACTGTGAAGGGAGAAGGGGCAGGGTGTGAGTGCCCCCCAAGTGCCCCCCGAGTGCCCCCTGAGTGCCCAGGGAATGGGGTGGCCCCAGGGCCGTGCTGCAGCAGGTGTCCAGGTGATGCCGTGATGCTTTTTTTTTGCTTTTTCTATATGCCTCCTCTCTATACTCTTTTGTATGAGTTTTATGTATTCTTAAGGGCCTTTTAGCCCACATATTTCTAATTGTTCAGGTTTGATAACCAGCATAGGCCCAGGATTCCATTAACCAAGGAGACCAAACATCTCAGAAGCCTCAGACACCAAGATCTTCTCTGGAACACATTTTATAAACTAAGATTGGCCTCTCCAGGGGGGAAAAGTTCCTCAGAGAGGGGGGCTCACTCAGCCTCTCATTGGGGAATCTTTGATAGATCTGCTCATTGGTAAAGCCTAGAATTTTATACCCAAACTATTGTGGGTGTGCATTTTTGGGGGGTGCTCAGGGGGGTGCATTTTGGGGTGTGCATTTTGGGAGCTGCATTTCAGGGTGCATTTTGGTGTGCATTTGGGTGTGCATTTGGGTGTGCATTTGGATGTGCATTTGGATGTGCATTTGGATGTGCATTCCAGCCTGCTCCACCTGGACAGAGTGCACCAAGGATCCTTCAAATAAATACCAAGCTAAAATCCCTTTTTCCCCTCTAACCGTGTTTGGCTCTTGATTTCAAGACCAAGAAAAGGCATCACAGGTGGCACTGGGATAAAGACGCTCTCCAGACCCTCCTCCTCCTCCCTTCCCAGTGTCACCCCTGGTCCTTGGCCACCCCAAGAGCTGTGCCCCGGGCAGGTGACACTCACTGGTTGCCTTTGGAGGGTGTCTGCTTTTTGCAGACCCAGCTGGGAGCGAGGTGAGCAGGAAGAAGAAGAAGAAGAACGGCAGTAAAGTCATTTTTCTTGCGTTCCCTGGAAAAGATGTGGAAGAATGTGGTGAATAATCACACTTGCAAAATGTTAATGGTCTAATAACCTTTGTGCTCGGAGGGTATGAGGGTTGTGGCTACTTGAAGTAGAGAGAAATGTGGTTTTTATTCGCTCCTGTCAAGGAATTGGATGGGAAAAATTTGAAAGGCGTTGATAACTCTGTTCTTGCCTGTGATGCTGCGTGGCACCAGGAGTGCCCCTGGATCCCATCCCAGCCCTGCAATATCCCCTCTGTCACAGAATTCCTGACTGAAGCCTGTATTTAGTGGCTGCTCTTTGTTTCCTTGGTCTGTCCAACGACACACGAAAGAGAAAAAGGGGTGATATTTTCACCTCTTTTTTTCTTTCCTCAGCTGCTGAGGAATTGAGTGAGCTGCAGGGATTTACCTCAGCTCTGCTCCTCCAAAAATCAGATTTTATGTGCATTTCCTGAGCACAGCTCTTGATCCACCTGCCTATTCCAGGTTCATAGAAGGCACCCACAGGAGCTGACGAGAGGTGCCAAGGAAAACCCTCATAAATAATCAGAGGAATTTGATTTCAGGGCTTTGAATGACACAATTTTATGAAGGGTAATTCCCAGCAGAAGGAAAAAAGCTTTTATTTCCCTGTTAAGATGAAAGGTGTTCTGTTGTGCTTCTTCCTTGTATTGTGATTTCTCCTTGCTCAATGGCCACTTGTCCGGGGCTAATAATTAACTCACTGAGCATGAAAAATTCTCTTTCAAACGCATCCCAGCAGTAGCCAGCAAGGCAAACATAACAAATTCTGCAGAAAGCAAACAATGTGGCACAAAGAGGGCCTTGATACTTGCCCTGGGCTCACAGGAGCTCCTCTGGCTGATGGTCACCTCACTGCCCTCCAGCCTGTGGTGAAAGCAGGACCCCACTTCAGCCTCGCCCATTTTGGCAAAGTTGAAATAATCTTTTATTCTGATTTATTAAAAAAATCAGCTATTTTTGGGGTACAGACCATGTTGTTTTTTTGGATATGGAAGGCCATTTCCAGGACACTTCCCTGGAGCTGGGTTGGGACCATCACCTTCCTTTCCAGTGCTGTTTTACACCTCAATTTCGATATTTTCCAGGTTTTCAGCAACAAGTGCTCTCTGGCCAGGTTGGCACTTCCAAATCTCATCCATTACAAGACTGTCCCTAAATTTGTTGGAATTCTGTCAGCCCTGGGGAGAATTATCCTCAGATTTACAATGATTTGGAAGAGCCCCGAGTTGTGCAAACGTGAGCCCAGCAGCTGCTCTGTCCAGGTATGGAACAGCAGAGTCCAGCTCCCAAATTCTGCTGAATTCCTGCTGCAGGGATTGCCAGGGATCAGCCCCATCCAGCCCATTAGATATTAACTATTGCTCCTAACAATGACCAGTGTCAAGGCCGTGCCACGGGACCAAAAAACCACGAGGGTTTGGTTGTGACATTTGTCATTCCAGCCTGGGAGCCCCTCTGGCTTTTCGTGGAATGTTTGCTGCTATCCAGGTCGTTGAGAAATAATAACACAGAGGTGAATTATTCTATATTGAGGCAATATATTCCATATATTTTATATCTGGGTGCTGTTTTCCCACTCAAACCCTTTTGGCCCATGGGGAAGCTGTGCAGATGCAAATTGTTGTAGAGAGAGTTGTGCTGTGAGGAGCTGCTGGAGGTTTCCGTGCCCAGAAAAAGGGCACAGTGACAAATTTCATCCTGCACAGGACTGGGTTTTCCACACCTTCAACTGCCCATTGAGGTCACTGCTTACCCTGCCTTGCCATGAGTTTTATTTTGGGGCAGTGCAATGGGGAAAAGCCACCAATCCACCCCATTTTCATGGGGCTGAGAATAAGCAATCAGCTTCCAGACAGAGGATTGAGCTGAGCCAAAGAGATGCAGAAAATCAACGTTTCCAGTTCCAAAGAGATGCCTCCTTTACAATATGGAGAGAACAAACAGGAGGGGCTCGTTTTGTGATGCAGTGAGCAGAAACAACCAGGCAGAATTTACTGAAGATGATCAGGATTTACTAAGAAATCAGCAGTTTTTAGGAATGCCTGCAGTGCTTGGGACCCTCCCAGCTAAGAGTGTTTGTGCCAGTTAAGCAGATGAGCAACAAACTCCAGAAAAGAAATTAAACGGAATAAACAGGCAGCTCTCATGGCAGTGACTGAAATCCCAGCTGAGATTGTGCTGCTGGCCCAATTTTATGTTCCTTTCAGCTGTTGGATCCACTCTACACTAACCTGAGACCTAATTTCACGTTCCTTTAAGCTGCTGGATCCCCCACGCACCAAGTTGCTGCTTTTCAGATCAGACCTTCACGGTTCATTTGTTTCTTGGGCTGGAAAGTGAAACCAACTTCAGCACCAATAAATTATTTTGGTTTAATTCTCCTCTTCCTGCAAGGAGCAGGAACATCCCATGGCCCAAGAATGCTCACCTCAGCCTGGAGGGATGGAGGGTGCCAGTGTGGGTTCATTAACAATTGCAATTAGGTGTTTATCTGCCTTTCAGAAATGTATTGAATCTACAGGAATGTTCCCTTTGCAGAGTAGGGATTCAGGTGTGTAGGAACCCACACCTCCACTGCTCTGAATGGGGCAGGGCTCTGCCAGGCTCCTCTGATTGCACTTTTAGGATGTCCAGCCTGTTCACTTAAGCTTCAGTCTCTATTTATCTTCCTGTTAACTGTACAAGCTTCTCAAGGAGCTTCTAAATCAGCTCCTTTAGGGCAGTGCTGCACCAACTCTCCTCTGAAATTTCAAAATCTGCCTATTGGCATTCAAAAGTCTGTAACGACCTCAGGCTGAGTCATAAAACTTAGGTGACTACAATAATATTTACTAACTTTCATTTCCTATGTTCAAACGTAATGCAAATATTGTACTGATAATTAATTTTTTTTTTCCTCCCCAGAAATTCAATATTAAAAATCTACTTCAGAGAAGAAACCATAAATGCCATAAGCCTGTTCCTATGTCTCTTTCAGGAGAAATCAGCCTCCCACCAGTGAGCCCTGACCATGAAACGGTTCCAAAGCGCTGCTTCCTTCCCGTGTGAGGAAGGGTCCTCAAAAGCATCCCAAGGCTTGTGTTCTTCTCCTTCCCCATCCCAACACGGTCCTGCAAAAGGTTTTGTGTTCCCAGAGGTGAGGAAGCAGCGTTACTTACAGAAGCAGCCTTACTGACACTCCAGCTCCTCCTGTGCTGCTGGGCACTTCTTGCTCTCCCTCCTGGGCTGGCCCCAGGACTCACCGTGAGTGTCCTGAGTGTCCCTGTCCCCTGTGGCACTGCCAGCCTGGTTTAAATACTCGCTGCACTTTCAGCCCTGCATTTCCACCTGTGGTGCCTTAAAGGAACAACATCCAGCAGCGCTGCCAGGTGAGCCCAGCCCAGCTCTGCATCCCTGCAGGGTGCCCTCCCTCGTCACCCTCCTCATCACAGCCACCCCAAGGGTGGGGGGCTCCCAGGAAAGGTCCAGGGCACCTCTGCCTCCTTCGAGAAGCAGCCTGGTGGCTCTGTGGGGTCAAGTCTCTGGAGGGTCCTTTGGGTACCCCTGCACCAGCTTTTTGCTCGGGCAGCTGTGATTCCTCGCTTTGCCTTCTTTTAGGGCATGTTTTAGGGCAAAACTGATGAGTTTGAACAGGATGGCAGCGCCAGGCATTCCTGCCATGCCTGGGAGCAGCGAGATCCTGATCTGGAATTGGGATTTTTAGCAGGTTTGCCAGATCTTAAAGCCAGCCTTGGAAGTACCTTTTGTTTAGCTGAGGGTGTTGAGCTCCTTTCTTTCTGTGAATGTGCAGATTTTGGGGTGAGGAAGGAGCTTTTGGGGGGAGAAAGGAGCTTTTGGGGTGAGGAAGGAGCTTTTGGGGGGAGAAAGGAGCTTTTGGGGTGAGGAAGGAGCTTTTGGGGTGAGGAAGGAGCTTTTGGGTTGAGAAAGGAGGTTTTGGGATGAGGAAGGAGCTTTTGGGATGAGGGAGAAGCTTTTGGGATGAGAAAGGAGC
>VZRV01008981.1:0-33794 GCA_013398115.1 Falcunculus frontatus
GGCACCGCCCCTCCCCGCCCCGCGAACCCTTCCAGCCGCGCCCGGAGGCGAGGCGAGGCGGCCGCCGACACCCGGCGGGGTCCGTCCTCCGGAGAAGGCATCCCGCTCACCTGCCGCACTCACGGATTGCAACTCTAGTGTGGAAAAGTCAGCGTCCAAGATGAAACTCGATTAAAGAAACAGACGCGGTAGTTCAGCTTCGTGTTAGGACGTGCACCTGCTGGAGCAAGTCCTGAGGAGGGCCACAAAAACGACCAGAGGCCAGGAGCGCCTCTCCCGTGAAGACAAACAGAGAGCTGGGGTTGTTCAGCCTGAAGACGAGAAGGTTCCACGGAGACCTTACAGCATCTTCCAGTGCCCAAAGGGGGCCCACAAGAAAGATGGAGAAGGGCTTTTTACAAGGGCATGTAGTGTTTCCTATACCCCTATTACAAGGAGTAATGGCTTTCAACTGAATCAGGATGGGTTTAGATTAGGAAGAAATTCTTTCCGGTGAGGTTGGTGAGACACTGACACAGGTTGCTCAGAGAAGCTGTGGACAGCCCATCCCTGGAAGGTTGGATGGGGCTTTGAGCAACCTGGTTTAGTGGAAGGTGGTTCTGCCCATGGCAATTAGATGAGCTTTAATGTCTCTTCTAACCCAAACCATTCTATGAGTCTATGTAGAGTATAAGTTCTGTGACACAGACCTGCCCACATCTGTGTTTCTGTCATTGTACTGCTTTCAGAAGGCTCAAACATACTGATTCTCATCATACGCTTTTTCATCTATTTCAACTGAACAACTTTTTTGTTTTTCCTTTCACATCCTGGACAGAGTAAGACTTTATTAAAAAACCAAAACGAAACAAAAAAAAAAAAAAAACCCTGAAAAAGTATTCAGAGAAGTCTGCACAGAATAGACATTAACTGAGTAACAGCCTATGTCAGCATGATGTTCTTGACATTGTAAGACTGTCTCAACAGAACTGTGTCTGATGCGCCAAGCAGTGGAAGATTTTACATGCATCAGCCAAAGCCAGAATGGCTGCAGATGAACAGAGGAAGTCCTGCTCCCCAGGGATGGATCACTGTCTGGCAACAGCTCAAGTCCTGTGCTCAGTGTGACAGCACAAAAGAGGAGTTCTGAATTGTTTGTAGCCAAAACCACCAGCTTTTTTTCAGGAGCAGAGCATATAACAAAAGGGAAGAGATGCACGTCTTTGCACACATAAACACTCCTTGAGCATCTGTGCCCTCTTTCAGAATGTTGTCAAGGAGATGAAGACACATCAACAGAAATGACCTGGGGGATGATGCTTTCCCTTTGCTCCAAGAGAGTGGCATAGTGTTCAGCAGTGCTCCTTGTCCCTGAAGACACAGCTGGGAAGGGTAGGAAGAGTCAGCACATCTGGGCTAGGCTCGGCCTCATACATTATGAGCAGCATCCCAGACACTGCTCTTAGTTGCCACTCGTGATGGTCACCCACACATTCAGAGTCCCTGTAGTTCCAATGGCCATCAGCAGAGCTGCTGGGAGGAAGCCTGGAGCTCACGTAGTTTCCAGCACTCGCCAAAGAACTGCTCTAAAGATTGTGGGCAGCTGGAAGGCATCTACACAGCCAGAGCTACTGAAATCTTGAGGGAATTACACCCTGGAGAAGAGGACTTCAAACACTTGGTGGCCTTCATGGTCTTAATTCTCCCTGAAGATCCTGTACATTGTAGGATAGTGGCTTCAGAATGCATAATTTAGCCTTATTAACAATGAATGACATAAGCCCTAACAAGGTTAAATAATGTTTACATCCAGAGCAGCCTCCTGCTTACATCAACAAACAGCATTTTCACATTTGATTTCTCTGTGAACAGCACTGTATTTGGAGACATTTGTTCTCTCTACTGCTCTCAGAGATGGAAAACGTGCCTGTGGGATGTTAGTGTTTTGAGAAGTGGTTTCAGGATCTTTCCAAAGTAAGCAAGCAGAGTGTGCTCTGAGCCAGAAAAAAAGAGCTGGTCCCTTTGGCCTCACATGGCCTGACCTATGGGCCATGGCTCTGGGAGCACCAGGAAAAGACTTTGTAATGACTCTGGAAGGTGATTCCTGTTCTGTGCTCTGGGGATGAGAGTCTGTTTCAGGCTCATTTAATGTCCCTGCGACTGGTAAGAGGAATAGTTAGATTGCTGGAATACTTACTGCACTGGGCAGGGGAATGTGCACAAATGCTCCTTTAGCATAATGAACTCTTATTTTAAGTTTTTCACATCCTCTGTATAGGGTAGCACAATCCCTTTATGTTCTACCGATGTATGATCACTTGCTTCTTGCAGACAAGGCATTTAAAAACATGTAACGCATCTTCGAATAGTGTCTCTTTTTTCCTGCCAACTCAGGCTCACAAACCTGTTACATCCTCTCTGCTCTGCTGTCAACTGTGCTTTGCACAGAAGACTCAAGTAGCTGGAGAATTAGATGTAGCATGTAGGACTCCTTTGAAATTCTGCCATATGTGATGCCTTTCATCAGAGATACCTCAATATAGACCTTCACGCTGCTGTCACCAGGTCCTGTTCATCAAGACACTCTCCTCATTGTCCTGCAGGATGAATCCCCTAGCACACACAGCTTTCAATCTAGAGGGTGTTTCTAAGAAGCAGGCTGGGTAACACCTTACAGGTGCATGTATCACTGTTGTTCAAGGCCTAACAGAAGCTCGTGGGGAGAGGTAAGGAAATTAAGTAAGCAAACTCAAATTTAAATAACAATATGGCTTTAATAATTCCCTTTCATATAGCTTCAAGGTGTGCTACACTCAACACTTTAGAAAACAACAAACACAGGTACAACATTCCAGCCAAATTAACTTTTTTAACCAGCTGATTGCTGACAGTCGTGTAATGTAAGCTTTGCTTCTTTCTTTTAGGGGAAGACTTCTTGCTGCACTGACAGTCAAATTGCAGGCATTTCAACTTTATCATACATAATCTCACATGCAGAAAGTATTTGCAGCAACTGAAGCATTCAACATATAAATATATACACATAACCCTTCATTCCTCCAATCGGCAACAGAACATATGTAATTACACAAATTCATGTATGAATTGCACTCTTGCCTTTCAAATGACTTCAAAATATCTTCATAGATACACAATATCCAGGATTTTAGTATTATTTTACAGTAACATGGCACAGAACTTAAAATAGCAAAGTTTCTATGTTCTGGGCTTTATGAATACGGAAAAGTATTTTCCTGTTCCTGTATTGACAATGTAGCTCTGCTGTTTAAGCTCTGTCTGATAAAGCTCTGTGGTACCATTACCCTGACAGAAAAAATCCTCCTTCTCTGAATGTTCTCTTTGCTTCTCATACAGAAGGCACAGAACAGGTGTGCTCATGGAGCACACACTCTCAACAGAACAGAGAGTCATTCAGTGCAGATCATGCCAGGTCATCCTTGTGCTATTTCTGTGTATTGTAATGATGCATTGTCATGTTCTTACTGAAAACCAGAAATTTTTAATATATATCAAACCCCCTGAATTTTCCAGGAATCAATTAGTGATTTTAAGTTTTGACATTACACATTGACTTTACACTCTTAAATAAGAGGACACCTGGGGCTCGCTCTCCTCGTGCATCAGAGGAGGTGCATGAGGTGTATCAGTGTGTTTCTTCTGAGTATGGGGAAAAAAGGCAGATGAACATATGTATAGCTACAGAGCTCCAGAATAATTCTCTAATTTTTTTATCGATCTGCCTCTAGTTCATTGCCATGCTGATAAACACAAGGAACCTTAAATGTTACTACAGCACTCATCTGGAATAAGATGTACAGTTTTGGGGAGGAAAAAAAGAGCTTCACTGATACCAGATGAAAAGAATTACTTTTGGAAGTTCAGGAGAATGGAAAGCCTATCTTAAAAGTGGAGACTAAAGGACTGGACTTGTTTATCTTGGCAAACAAAGGCTGGGACAAGGTTCTCTTTGATCTGTAAAATGAGGCCAGATGAGAAGAAGAGCTCCTTAAATAACTGGGCATCAAAGAGGCAAAAGAAGTGGGTAAACTCATGTGGTCCCACTTACATGACTGTGAGAAATAACAGTTTTGTGATGCTTCTGCCTCATTTGAGGAAGGGAGGTTGCAGAATAGATTCCCACAAGCCTGTGTGGGCCGGATGGGGAAGGAAGGGAGCTGCTGAAGGGGACTGCACATCAGGGAGCTTTCAGGAGGAAGAGATGGACTCTGTGAGTCAGGAAAGCCTTTCAGATCTGGTAATGGATAACTGCCTAAGTACAGGAAAAGGTGTTTCACGTGGCCTGCCCTCCTTGAGGAAATCAAAAGGAAGGAGATCTGAAAGAGAAATGGCTCCCTAAAATGGCTTTTTAACTTCCAGTACTTTAACATTGGCCAGTCATATGCTGGAGACTCTTTTCCTGACCATAGTCCTTGCAGCATTTTTAGGAAGAACTCTTCCTTTTATTAGTGGCTGCCCAGGCACTTGGAAATGGCAGTTTCCATTCACAGAGTCATTCTCAGTTTTACATGAGTCTGTGACAGTAGCTCGGAGGCTGGAAGATTTGGAATCTAAAGAAACCTGACTAACAGCAACACTGCCTGCACTCTTAGAAGAGTAAGTGTAAACCATTTTGAGAAAGGCAGATTTTGTGTTTGTTTCTTGCTTGTAAATAATGATATAGCATTTTGGAAGGAAAGTGCAGCAGAGGATTCCATAATTAGATATTAAAACAACAATGATTTCCACTGCTGGCAAATATTTGCCAAATGTAGTTGCATAGACAGGGATAAATACAATCCATGCTATAAAGTAAATTAGCATGCCAAAAGTGATGAATTTAGCTTCATTGTAATTCTCTGGCAACTTCCTACCTTTAAAGGCAAATATGAAGCAAATAAATGCTAGGGCAGCGATGTAACCCAACATAATCCCAAAAGCTACAATAGACCCCTCATTGCATTCCAGAATTATTGCTCTTGGGATTGAGAAATTTTGATTTACAAAAGGTGTCCTAAATATTAGCCAGAAGGTGCAAATGACAACTTGAATTCCAGTGCAGGTGACCACAGTGGGAATAGGTTTATACACGCATTTCAGGAAATTTTGAAGCTTGGGATCAAAGCTGAAAGCTAGTAAAATTTTTAGTGACTTTATTAAAATACATGAAATGCAGAGTGTAAAACTTATGCCAAAGAGTGCTTGCCTAGTTTTACATTTGAATTCTGTGGGTACATCTATGAAGAAGACAGTGCTTAAAAAAATTAAGAAGTGGCTGAAGAGAATAATGTAGCAGACAGTCAGACCACCAGATGCCTTTACAACTGGTGTGTCCAAGTTTTTGGTAAATATTACACAAATTGACAAAACCAACACAACCCCGAAAGCTGAGAGGAGGAGGAGGAAGATAGCAAACCAGTCAGTCCAGGCAAGGAAATAGATTGTCTTTCTGTAGCACGTGGTGCTGTTGATAGGAGCCCAGTAGGTTTTGTTGTTACATCGGTAGCAGTAATCCATATCTGGAAGCAGAAAAAAAAGGGGAGTTGTCTTAGAAACCCAAAGTTAATAAACTGCAAAGTGGATGTTAGGGACTTGAGATACAGGAGCAATGTGGGAAGGGATGCCAAAGGGAAAAGACTGGTCTGACTGCTTCTGACTCCTGCGGTCGCTGTCCAGGCGGAGGAGCTGCAGGGCTGTGGTGGCTGCGGTGGCTGTGGTGGCTGCGGCGGCAGCGGCACAACGAGCAAAGGACAAATGCCTGGAGCTCCCTGTCAGATGGGAGCGAGCCTTCCCTGCAGCCAGGGACAAGGAGGGAAAATGACCAGGGTTCTAAAACTGTATTGGTCATCACTGATCAATGAAAAGTGACTTTAATTGAAACTTTAATTGAAACCTGAACAATGACTCAAGAGTAACCAATTTTCTTGAATAAATTTGAACTAATTTTCTTTCATTTGTCTATTTTAACAAGAAAATACCCCAGCATTCTCTTTACAGATAGCTTCTAAAATACAACAGCAAGAACAAACATTCCTTTAGATTATGATTTGAAAGGTACTTTTGCTTTGAAATTCCTATCCTCTGACATGGAGAAATTTCATAATTAATTGAATAAGATGATAAAATTTACTTTCCTTCTGCTCTCAGGATATTAAAATTACATGCTACCTTAATTTTCTTAATTCCATCTCTCTCTTCCACATATAATTTTCCCCTTTAAAAAAATTTACTTAAACCTATAAATGAACCAGTGGTAAAGTATACATCAGATTTGACACCAGAAAATATTACTATACAGTTATATCAAAATACACAGTACTCTGTGGTAAGACACAAAATGTGCTGCTAAGCAAAATACATAGCGCTTGAACTTCATAGGTTCATAGGCTTGTGGATTGGTTTGGGTTGAGAGGGACTTTCAAATATCATCTTGTTCCAACTCCCCTGCCAGGGGCAGAGACACCTTCCACTACACCAGATTGCTCAAAGCTCCATCCAACCTGGCCTTGAACACTTCTAAGAATGGGACATCCACAACAACTTCTCTAGGCAACCTGTCTCAGTGCCTCATCATCCTCAAAGTCAAAGAATTGCTCCTTACTGGACTGGGTGTACTATGGAAAGACAGGGAGGAAAGGCTCTATTTAATGAGAATCAATCTCAGTGATAAATCAGCCAGAATTTCCATCCTAGCAAAAGGTAATGCTAGTTGGCTGGATAATCTATTTGCTTTAAACTTGGCCTTTTAAGAAGCATTTATATCGAGTTTTATGGGAAATTGAGCATAAACAAATATTTAAACAAATATTTAAATTATTCCAAAATTTAACCCAAGGTTGTCGAGGCAAATTATAACCAACCAAAAAAATTGCATTGATGTATAAATGAACCTTTATTTGGATCACAATTCTTTACCTGTTTGGTTGCTGTAATGGTTTTCTGGGCAGTAAATACACTCATAGCAACATGTGTGTGGACTTTCAGTAACCTTTTTCACCTGGCCTGGCCTGCAGTGCTGGGAGCATGTTGACTGAACCTTCTGCAGTGTGCAGAGGGAAAAAAAAAGAGATCGTCATCTCAGGCACAGCTAATTACAAAGGAACATTAATATAAACCTCCAGGATTTTTTCAATTTGTATTTTTTTTGGTATCATACATATTTTAAGGAAATCTGAAAATGATGTTGAAAAAAAGACATTGGAAGGTCCATATTTCTTGTATTTCCTCCACACAGTCAGGGAGTAATAGAACGGGGCATTATTTACACGATAATTTTATTTTTGGGGCCTGAATGCCAATCACTGGATTTGTAGGTACCTTTAAAATCTAGATCAAAGTGTTTCATTCAGCTTTGAACCTGTATTTAGACTGCCAAGGATCATCTTCAAAGAACGCACTGAAGCATCTGACGGGGAATTTGAGTGAACTGCTTCACCAACGAGATCTGGAAACCCTGCTCAGCCGCTCTGAGCCCAGGAGGGACACCTTGGCCTGGGGGAGACACTTTGGAGGGTGGTCTGTACTGCAGCTCTGACATTCCTGCCCCTTGACGGCTTATCTCTGAGTCATGAAGCTCCTCTCCAGGGTGTGTGATTGTGGCCTTCTCTTGAGGTCTCACTTCAGGTCCTCCTTCCAAAGACAATTTTTTGTCAAAGGACCTGTCCTGAGGCACACTGCAATCTCCTCTCCTTCCAAGATGGCATTAACAAGGAGGAGGAGACATTTCCTTGTGCCACAGAGGGATAAGGTTTGAGGTTTCCTTCCGTCTTCAGTTGTGTTCACATGCGGAGCCCAGAATTCTGTCCACTTAGTGAGCAGCCTCTCCCTGTCCCATTATTGGGGAATGCCTTCCAGCACAGAGCTGCACCATGAACTCAGACCTCCACCCATGCACGGAGGACAGATTGTCCAGCTGGAACTGGCCAGGGCCACCCACTAGTCCTGTGTACACCAGTGCTGGGGCTCCGGGTGGCACCACCTACTCATGTTGCTGACCCCAGCTCTAACAAGAGCAAATAAACAACAAAACTTTCTCTTTTTTTCAAACAATGAAGTCAACACATCTGAATCTTCATGTAAAAAAAAAAAAATAAAAAGAGGTGGTATGGAAGTAAGGGCTTTTTATACACTATCATTTTTTATATTTAAATAAATATTTTAAATAAAATAAATAAATAAANAAATGTTTAAATAAAATATTTTAAAATCCCTTTGTGAGATTCTGGAATAACATCATTAGGACAGACATAACTTTCTAGGGGCATTCTGGATAAATAAATAAATTTTAAATCACTGAGCCTGCTCACAGGCTAACATGTGCATCTCAGGGTGCATGAAAGGGGTTGAATAAACTCAGAAAGGATTCTTTGCTCTTAGAGGAGAACATTAAACCACATAAGAGATTTCTAGCTGACACATGCTTCAATTGTAAGTGCTGGAGGAAGAAGAAATCATATGAAATGAATTTCACATGTTATGTCAACAAATTAAAAGTTACCTTTAAAGCCAGAAAATCTTTTTTTTTCTCTTCATCCTCAAAGATAAAGCCCCCTTTCTCTGCATCATATTCTGCCATAGTGGTGATTTCCATGTGGCCGTCAACTTCTTTCCAAAGAAGGACATCATAACTGGTGCTCATATCTCCTTTGGAGTCAAACTTCACTTCCTTATCATCATCAATGATTATAACTTTTTTAAGTTCTTCAAGGAGCTGCACGTAAGAGTAAGGAATGATAACATACACCAGTATCATGTCAGTGTGACAAACTGAGTAGTTTAACATATGTATGACAATATCAAGTGAAAAAGATATGCTTTTAGGACTAAGAGAAATATTAAAATTCAAATCCATTTTGTTTACAGAATTACATTATACAGACAATTCTTTTGGCCTTAAAAATCTGTTACTAAAAAAATTATAATTTCATAAAATCATATTCATAGTATTTTTTTCCAGCCTTGAAAATTTTGGTATGATGTTCAGAGAGAAAATATTTTTGCTTGCAAAAACTAAGAGTCCTTTAGCACACCCCTTCTTGTAAAGAACAGTGGTGGGTGGTGCTCCTGTTGTTATTTTACTGTCATCAGAGTCAATCTGGGCAACATTTGCTTCCAGAGTGAATTCCCCCACCATGTCTGGAAGTATCTAGCACTGTTCCCAGCTGTGACTCGGACTGAAATTGTGTATGGCAAGGTGAGACTCAGAACTGTTAATAACCAATGAACAATATATGCCAATTTGCTCAGATGGGGAGATCAATGGCACAATGGCAACGAACAGCAAGGACGTATTTGATAGGTCACAGGATGCTTTGGTAAGGAAACTGTCCAGCTTCACATTTCAATTCATTCTGTTCAACAGGGGAAAAATTTCTGCCTCCCTCATCACAGATCAAAAAGGTCTGTGTGAATCTAGAAGAAGACAGGTTAAGGCACTTATGACCCTCTCCCAGTTCATGGGGAGATCACAGAAGGACTCCCATTAGCTACCATGGTTCTTAATTGAAGCAAAAGCTTTATTATTTTGCAGGCCTAGTGATTTTTGGCAACAGTAGTTAACTGACAAGAAAAAAATTTGATGTTTGGTGAAGGGCTGAGTTTGACTGCATTTGAAAAGCTTGCTATTACATGGGTCCACATGTGATATTCATAGCATTTAATAAATGTGCTGACAGGTATACTAACTCAATAGGCTTTGTCGAATTTAGGTAACACATCTGGTGTATATAATATGCCATTTTTTCACATATAATGTAACTTTTTTGAGTGTTTATGTAATTTTTGAAGAACCAGTGTGTTTCTAACCAATTTGATTGGTGCATTTGATTCGGATGCTGCACAGTTGTGTGGAACTGAACAGGATTTTTTTATTGTATATACTCAGACTATTCATTTAATTTTTCTCTTCTCCACTTTTCCAATTTCTCTAACAATATGAGACCACCAGAGTTTTTGAATACATCTTGAGCTTCAGACAGAAGGGGCTAATATTTAGCAACATTTTGGTGTAACTGTTCATTATTTTTGCAAAATCTGTAACACCAGTCACTCTATTGTTTCCCTGTATATGGAGATGTGGGATATAGGTTATTTGAATCCTAAGATTTTTATGTACGTATATCTCTCCCTTCCTAGAGGGTTGAATTTTCATGTAGAAGAAACATGTTATGAAAACATCACAGGGGAAATAATTCTCTCTTTCAGTTCTCTTCATGAGTGTTTAACAACTTAAAAGAAGTTTTAATTTGGATGGTTTGGGATTTAGTTCAGTAATGATGTAAATGTAGCTCCATAAAGCTGCATTCCTACAGAGCAGTCCTGAATTTATCCCGTTAGCGTTTACTAATTCATGTAAGAGTCTGATTGTTACTGGGTTATTGGTTGGTTGGGTTTTTTTTTTCAAATCCCATATCTTGGTTTGACCTGCCCTGACCTAGGATAAGAGGTCAGAGCAAATCAGAGTGCTTCAGAGGTTGTTTGACTTTTAAATGAACATTTGTTTAACCCTCTGAGTAAAAGTGTGTAAAAGTGAATAGTCCTGAGCAGGTTCTTGGGTAAAAGGTCAGGTCAGGTTTACTTGTCTGATTTTTCCCCTTCTTTTCCCACACAGTGGAGTGTGACAATGAGCACCTCACCCATCTTAAAGATTATGTCTTTATATACAAGTCAAAATCAGACAGAGGAATAATGTATTGCTTTTGCAGTTTCAAGTAGAGGCTCATCATAGAGGAAAAGACTTGAATTAAGACAAAAGAGATACAATGGTGAGAGAAAGAGGAAAATTGAAACTCTGGTGAATGCTCCTATCCTGCAGTATCTCCACCTCTCAAGAGCACTCTTGGTGTGTATCACAGTGGTTTACAGCAACAGGACCAACCACTAGTAATTGAACAGCTTGTAAAAAGTCATTTAGTAAAAGGACCAAGCTTTTATCTCCAGGAATATGGGAGCAAAAATGAGATGAAAGTCAGGTAGAGAGAATGAGACCTGAAGGAGTTAGCATCATACCTCCCAGGGAGTGAAGGCAGAGGGATCCTTGCAGTCTCTGTCTTTGCATCGCCCTTTAATGGCATGAGCAATGGCATAGACTGCAAGTATAGTACTATGGATAAATCCTGGTTCAACATTAGCATTCAAAAAATCATCTCTCCAGATCTGATGTTTACTCCCATCATTTTCCAGTAGATCATCCTGGGACTGGTTTGCAATGCACGTTTGAAAATCATGATATTCCAGGTGTGCACAAACTGACAAAAGCATAATATATTCACGTAAAAACTTGTTGTTTTCAGTGGGCTTTTCATGAAGGTTTCTCAAAAACTCTTGGAATGAGGAGATGTCTCCACTTTTAAATCCAAATCCCACAACAGTTCCCAGCTGTCTGATATTGGGAATTGTACTGATCTTGACGGCAGCAGACCAGTTATCACTTGCAATCCAGATTTTTTTAACATTCCTCTCAATTGCCTTCTTGAATAGTTTGAGCACATGGAACTGTCTCATAAAGACAACAATAACATTTACTCTTGTTTCCTTGACAATCTTCTCAATTGCATGATCCACTTTGGTGTGAAAGGTGCTGTCAGAGAGGTAGGCTGGCAGCATCTCTTTAAAAGCTATGCAAACATTGTTCACCATGGCCTGGACCCCAAAGCTCTCCAGAGCAAACCGCCCATTGTCATCATCAGTGGCTATTACTCCGATCCAGTTCCACCCAGATTCACAGATCAAGCGAGTCATTGCTCTTGTCTGATGAAAATCACTGGGGATAGTCCTGAAGAAAGAAGGAAACCTGATTTTGTCACTGAGGATTTCAGCTGATGATGCAGGACTGACCTAGGAAGAGCAAACAATTCAGTTATGGATGTGGTCTCCTCCAAGAGATCCAAAGCTGCCAAGATTGCTCTTTCTTCCCACCTGACCCAGGCTCCCTCCTCCTGTGAGTGAGCATCAACAAGCTGCAGCCAAAGGGGGCAGGTTCTTTCTCCCTGCTCTCAGGATGCAGACTTGTGCCCGGTACCAGTTACACCTTTTTCACTCTCTTCCGCATAATTCGGTGAAGGCCAAGAACAAAACTTTTCAAAATGGATATGACAGTATTGATGGTATGAAGATTTTGGTTTAGTCTGTGCAAATACCATCAGCATGCTCTTCAAGACAGTATTTAAAACATCAGCTATTTTTTGAGTCTCTATTCAAATTGCTAGTACTCTTATATTTTGCACTATTTTCCTGTCACTGAGTGTGTTAGTATGGTTCATCCATATATATATATATTTTTTTTCTCTCCAAGACTTAATTATTATATTTCAAAAAGATCATTAAATCTGTTGGAAGAACCTCACAGAACAAACAGTAACCAATACTACAGAATGCTACAATTCTTTCATACAAAAGATTTATTATCTTTTTCTTGTGAATGCAGCTAGAAAAACATAAACAGGACATTGCTATTTAAATATATCTAGTTTTAATCCTTTTTTTTTTTTTTTTGGAATTTTTTCCCCTATATTGTTGACAGTTCTTAAAAAATAAATCTAAGTTTTCCAAAACGAGAGTCGCCTGGCTAGAGGCGATACCAAAATCCTACTGTGTCAGAAAATTGCAGATGATATTGATAAGAAAAATCTGTCGGGTCCCATTTTCCATCTATGCCCTAATGCAGATTTTTTTAGTCACTTGCCTTTTGATTATGTTGAAGTGTGGCATTTTAGTTTTCATACTTACTACAGCTCCTGTGGCGGCATTGGAGGTCAGAATTACTTCCCATCAGTGCAGAGACGATTCAATTAGCAGCTATCTTTAGTTCAGATTTTATGTCTTTTCCATGAATTTGGTTAATTTATATCTATTGCCAAAACCAAAGTGCAAGACAGGATGGTGTGGAAGTGGATCTGCTTCTTTCTTGTCAGTCCTGGCCTTGACCCCAACTCTTTTACAAAGGTGAAAGTAGGAACGTAAGCATGGCCCTAAGCACAGGTGTGGGACTGTACTAGTCCTAGAGAGGTCAGAAATAGAGAAGGATATTTTGGGAAGGACCAGTGTGGATCTAAACTGTTGTATTCTTTCACTTCTACAATTGTTTGAAGAGTACCAGGAGTAAATCTTTGTTTTAGAGCAGTCTTCCTCACTTCCCTGTCCATAGTTTTAACTGACTCCAACATTTAATTTCTGTTGGGCAGGAGAGAATTTCTGAATTTCTGGGCAGATTTGACCTGGTCTTTTTTTTTTATCTTGAGATTGAGTATCGTCATATTCACCCCCAGGCAGACTGGACATGGCAGCTGTAACTTTGCTGCCTGAACAAAGTCCTTGAGTGTCATCTGAGGTACGTTGGAGTAACCAGGACTGACTAAAGGCACTGCCAGGCTGACAAGAGCCCAGCATCACCCTGAAAGTGCACTTGGATAAATGTGCCTCAGATATATAAAATATCCCTTACTGCCTTTGTTCAGGCAAGCGAATCAAGCCCTCCGCTTGGAGCCGAAGCCCGCCAGTCCTAACATCCTTAGGTTAAACCAAATCCTGCCCTGTAGTAAATATGTCACCTTTGCAATTCCTGTGATCAGAACCTTTATTCTAAGCATGGTAAATCTGAACCTCTATCCAAAATAAAATAATTCCCTCATACCTACCTGTGGGATTAATTGCAAGGCCAACAGCCTTGACACTGCCATCGACACCTCCGAGTAGCTGGCTCCAGTGACTGCCTTGACTCTCGGGATGTAGTCTGAGTAGTTACACTTGAACTCCACAGCATCCTCAGAAGAATTGAATTTAGACAGAAATCTCAGAGCAGATGCCATGGCTTTTGTAACTTCTGCACACGTGTCGTAGATTTCATAGCCCAGAGTAACTCCAGATAACAGCGTTGAGTTGTTGATGGTTTCAATAGCGTGTATCATTGCAAGTGTCTGAAGAAAAACTTGAATTTCAAAGCTGTCAGGAAATAAAGGCGGTAATTTTAAGAAAAACTTTGTTGGAAGCAAGGCTGAAGCAGTCTTTTAAAAAAATGTGTTTACTTTCACTAAAAGCATGAAGCAAAGAAAAGGAAGTACTAAATATTTCCAAATAGAAGCAAATATTTCAGAAGTCAAGGTCTCCAGTGGTTTTATTGGTGTTTCTAAAATACTCTTCAGACCTGATGAAGTTAGCACAGCTATTTCCCCTCATCTCCAGTGGATGTTATAACAGATGATTAATCAGAACTGTGCTAGTACAAAATGTCTGCAATATAACCAACCCTCCTCTCAGGCAAGCATCTCTAAAGATTACAAATCTTGCAAACGAAATTAAATTTCAGATGGACCTGAGATAATTTATGTCTCCATAGAAAAATAATGTAAGACAGACAAAATCATCAACTTAATCAACATTTTGATAGGAATCCAGATGGATACCTGCATGCCTAGCTGATTATTGATTCAGATGTGGGATTAAGTTGTAAAATTCAAATAAAATTTGTGGATTTGCACCAGTATTTCAATTTTTAAAAATGTATGTTTGGAATTCCTGGTCTTAGGAAAGGTTCGTTATGTGCTCAAAATGAAATTCTTCACCAGGTTTCCTTTTTATGCATTCCAGAAAAATGGATGTTTCAAGTACAGTAGGATTTGGAGCCAACAGAATAAATATTCTGATGCACAGAATGGATGCATGACAAGGTGTTTATATGCAGGCTATCCTATAACATAAAGCCACAATTATAATTCCAAGTGTAATAATTCTAGTAATTTTAAAAATAACTACAATGTCATCAGCATGATACTAGCATAGATTACAGCTGAGCTGTCTGAGAGATGGGAGGCAGACTTTAGTATGGGCTTAGGTAAAATGGAATAGTCTGCCTGTGTCCAAATCATGTAGGTTCAGCTTCATAACAAATAATGAATAGCTGCCCAGCAGAGTCCTTCACACCTATAGCAAATTAGCATTTCCATGGAAATCAGATGATAGCAGAAACCTCCAAGGCTATTTGATTATCTGTGAGGATTGAAATAGGATAAAATGCTCATTCCTTTCCTCAGTCAGCCACGATATTTTTTATTGTAACTTTGCCATACTTTGTATTAATTTGCATGAAATTTATGTGGTATCCAAGGAATTTTTTAAGGCTAAGCAAAGCAAAAGAACCAGAATTTGCTGACCTTAATATAAGAGCTACGTGCCCAATGTCAGCGTTCTCTTCTTTGTTATATGTGTGATTACTCACCCAGCGCAATTCTGAATTACTGGCTTGATGGGATCTTCTTCTGGATGCAGCATTTCGCTATGAACTGCAAACAAGCCTCCAATAATGATGTCCCCTGGAGAACTGGCTCCCACAAAGTCGTCAGCGTTCTGGCAGGAGAAAGCGATGTCAGTGCCGATCACAAAGCAGGGGATCAAAAAGATAACAAATGCCATGTTTCTGTTTTCCTTGCTCACTCCCAGCTTTGAGTCAATCAAGGTGCAGCGCCAGCACAGGCTCCTGTGTCATCTGTAAAGAACAGCAAAGGACAAAGGCTGCACTCGAAAGTTGGTCACACCCCTAAGGTGCTTGCATTTGCCTCACCAGCCAAGGCTATTTTATTGAAGGTATTAAAGCAGTGCTGTCATGTAAAAAGTGAGGGTGAGGGGTGTGAGAGTGGAGAGGGAGGGAGAAACATAAATGAGTTTTAAAGGAAATGCTGGACATTAAATCTCTTATGTTGTGTTCAAAGTTTATGATACCTTATCTGAAACATGTGGCAAATATTTTGGTATAAATTTGGGCTTGTTTTGAATACCTTCCAACTGAGTGCAGGGTGCAAAGAAGCAATCATGTAATGTGGTAGTAGTGACACTGCTGTGACAATGTTTTAAGAGTCCAGTCCAAAGAATGCTAAAATATAAAAGACCTCCCTGTCATAGTGTGCTTTATATCAGACTCTGGTTCAAAAATCCCAACCCCAAACTACCAAAAGACTGCTTTTCTCTCAACCCTTTTCTATATGTTTTAAAATCCTTGTATAAAAGTTGTTTGGATAAGTTAATATTCATGGTTGTAAGGCACGTTTCCTAGGGACTTCAGTGGGCTTTAGATCAAGTTCTGTATTTACGAACCAGGTCAAGTCTGCTGCTGGTTAATGTGATAAACACAGAACAGCAGGAAACAATAACATTAGTCCTAGTTTTTGCTTTTTTCCCCCTCTGACTGAGGACACCAGTGCACGAACAGCAGCTCCCGTGCTGTGGGAGGAACGGAAAGTGGCTATTCTCACCACCACTGTTCCCCTCAGATTCACAGGAATCAGATGCTGTGCCAGAAGGGAACTGAGGGGAAAGAGAAGCAGAAGCTGGACTCTCAACTTTCATAAAGCCCAACCTTAAACATCAAAGTGAACCTCCTTAGGACAGAAACACGACTTATGCTAGTAAACAACACCAATTCACGTGAGGGACACAGATCTGACGATAATCCCTCTCTGTTTCTGGCATAGGTTTATTTCTGTTTTCTTATAATGGCTTCTTCAGATTTTGCTTCTTATGGCAGTATGCCAAAACACTCCCAAAAGAATCGTTTCAGTCATAATGTTTATTGTCTGTGATTGTATAAAATCTAGGTTTTACATAGAAAATTTGAACCAAGATTTATTTACTGGCAAACAAAATTATAAATGGGGTGTCTGTTATGTATTCTTTCTGATAAGCATAATGCATACCATATAAATTATTCAAATTATTATATTTTTCTTGTTTTCTCAATAGTCTCTTTGTAGTAAGAGTATCCATTTACAACCAAGATATTTCTTGTAAATATAAATGCAACAGACAAAATACTTGCAAGTGCAAATGTTAATCCCTAGTTAAGTAAACATTTGGCTTCTTTATTATAATAAAACAGTTTGTGTTTCTTTCATCTGCCTTCTTTCTTTCCACATGACATTCTCACTCCTGGGTCAGTGCAGATAGTAAACAGCTGCCTGCCTTTTCTTTAATGTATCTGGCCACATATATTTATGGGCAGATGTTAGTATCAGTTTATTCAGCTTCTGCACTGACTCACAAAAATTCCAGCTATTCCAAAGGTTTTCCTATTGACTTATAACAGCATTAACTGTAGTCAGATGCTGGCCCTGAGTTAAGACACATTCACTTGCAAATATTCACTCATTCCTTGCCAGCCATCTAATGCACTCTGAAACCTGGTTCCACATACTCTAGTGTTTCCTTTACCTTGCATATAATTCTGTCTATAAAACTTGTGCATATTTAGGTGTAACTAAAGCATAGGACTGGAGCTAGACATTTCCTTAAGCAAGTCACAAGAAATATTAGTATAAAATATATCTTTTAAGGCTTTGACACTAAGCATTATAATAAGGACTCAATGGAAATACAGTACTGATCTTTTGAAACTTCAAATTAGTTATGATTTATTATTAGAAGCAGAAAAGGAATGTTACTCTGGCCAGTCTCTATAAACCTATTAATTTCTATAGAAGAGGATTTTGCCTACAAATAAAAAATCCTTACTTGGTCACTTTGGAAAGTGGAAGTTGACAAAACAAACATCACATATAATTGGTGCATAATTTCATGTTATTTATAAAAACAACATTTAAAAAGGTGTGCTTTCAAGTCAACCACTCATATTTTATGTCACAGTGTATTTTCAGAAGAAAGAGGGTTTATTGGTTTTGTTTGTTTTCAAGACCTATATCTCATAATTGCTACCAGTGATGAGAAGCACGCAGCAGTCTTACTGAGATACCTCAGCCTAATACAGTATTGCAGAATTTACTTCAACTGTTTGCAAATATCCTTTTTCTTTGGCACTCAAATGCAATAGAAATAGTTGTATAGTACAAAATGTTCATTGTTTCAAATTTAGTGACATATCACGGACAAAACATTAGACTTTCACAGCTGTCAGCATAGGAATATTTCCTAGCAGGTAGATTTAAGCATAAGAGTCAGGGGAATTTCTTGAAGTACCGTCGTCTCCTGAAAGCTGCCACTAATGGACTGTGCAAAGATGGTAAGCAGGACCTAACAATCCCAAAGCTACTGTGAGAGCCACAGGTGAGATGTAAGAGACTCTGGAGGATCTTGTGGGAGACAAAGAGGTCCTGTCAGCATCTCTGTGTGTCATGCCTAAATGGTTACTTCTTCCACTTGGACTTTGAGAAGCACCAGAATTGGTGGGGTTTGGAGGACGGCCCTGTCAAGACCTCAGCACTAATTCTTCAGGTGACTTCATGTGAATTTATGCCTAATAAATTTTTGGCGAAGTGTTGAAAGGACCCACAATTCAAAATGTACAAGAGAAGCTGGGGGACTTGAGTGTGAGACCAACAGAATGCACTCTCACAGCAGTGGACACCCGTAAATGGACCACCTGCTCCTCCTGTCTTTGCAGCCTCTAGACCCGGACAGGTTATGGCTTTTGTGCACAAGGAAGTTTTGCAGCTCCCAGTTGCTTGGTCCAGCAAAGAGAGAACAAAGAAATGAAACATGAAACATGAAATAAAGACCAACATTTTGGCTGAACTTCTTTGTGCTAGCTGTTGTTTCTCATGGAGAAGATAACAGCTTAGATTCCAACAGGAATATCTTTTCCCTGAAGCTTATCCAGCCAGATACTGTTAAAGGAGAAAGACATTTTTAACGACTTTCTATTTTAAACTGGTTTTAATTGTGCTGTTTCCAAACCAACATACAACAGAAAGCAAAATCCTCTGCCAGGCATGCACAATAGCTAAGGGAAGAAAGAGAAAATTTGGATATTCTCACCATTATTCAAAGGAGTAGGGTAACTCTGCCCCCACTCAGACAGGACTTACTCTGACACAGTGGCAATCATCCTTTTTGAAGAAACCAGCAACATTCAGATAAAATCCCATAATTTGCATTAAGAAGATTAAATATTGGTTAGGATTGCCAGCTTTCTTAATCAATAGAATCATAGTGTTAAACTCAGTGATCCTGATTTACTAAATTTCTTTTAAGGAAGTTTAAACAATGGGAAAAAACCAAAAGAAGCAGGTACCTCATTACCTGATTTCAAGTACCTTTAAAAAATTCTTCTATTTATTGGGACCTATATAGCTTAATACCAAATATGAAAATTAAAGAAGGGGAAGACAAATACCCCTTTGTTTGATTTGTGGTCTGTTATAAAAAACAAACAAAGATAAAAATTAAAAATACATCAACAGTGAAATGGAATTTGGATGGAAGCCAACAGTTAACATTAAGTCCTGGGAAATAACTCAATTTTCAAGTTCATTGGGTTTGTCCTCTAGAGGGTGTCAGCTGAGCTGTATGATGGGAAGGACAAATCCTGTTTTTCTTTATCAGGTCACAACTTTGTAATGTGCCTCCTGATGTTCCTTGAAAGCTGAATTTCCCCTGATGCAAATGACCTTGTTGGAGTACTTCTGGTGGAAAACTGAGATGCTGGGGCATGGCAATGCCTTCAACCTCCTCCCTGGACTGTCAGGGACATCCTGGGCAGTGTCACAGCAATTTCTTTTACAAAAACTGTTTTAGCCAATAGTCCATGTTGTGCATATTCAGTGCACCTCTACTGTTCATGCTAGAAAAAGGATATAAGAAATTAAAACAGAGTTGTTAAAGGGCCTACATTTTAACTAATGCCTATGTTGTTTTTTTTAGTTCAGATCAGATATGTTTGTTTCACTTACCTTTTGTCTGATATTTTAATATACTTAGATTAAATTTCAAGTCAATACAATTTTGACGTGAAAAATCAAGGGGATTTTAATTTTCTGATGTTGACAGAAAATATTTTTCGCCATTCCAAAACTGAATTTACTTGTAAATTACCCGGTTGTTTTTTTAAAAGTAATCCAGCAATGCTGATCCAATCCCACCCAGCCAAGACAGTAAGCTGCATACATTTAGGACAATTTCATAAAAGCCAGCATGGTAGGAATGACCCAGCTTATTGAGATGACATTTTCAGAATTTTTCACCAGATTTTATTTTTCTCCTTTGTTCCATCTCCTCCTCTCTTAATTGAAAAACAAGAGAGCAAAAAATGTCATTTGTCTGTTGACAATGCAAATATTTGGTCCCAGCCTGCAGTGAAAGGGTCACCTAGAGGGAAAGAAAACCTCTAGCTTAGGTATTTGGGCTTTCTTCTGAGAGGATGAAGGCCAGGGGTCCTTCTGCCAGTGACTACTCACAATCCTAGAGTGAGATCTTTGCTACATAAAGGGGGGGGGCTCAAATCTTTCTTCTCCCAATGTCCCCTACTTACTGGAATGTCATTGACAATTTGTTTGAGAAAGCCCTTCTTGCCTGAGCAGTAAGAACCCTCCTAAGAGACTCAGCATATTCAGAAATTCCTGCGGTTGTATCGCCTAGTATATTTGGCATGTTTTTGAAATGCCTATCAACAAGAAAGTCACGCTGGAGATCATCTCACACAAAAATGCCAGTGGCAAGCAGGTATGAAGTTGGTGCCAAGCATCTCAGCATTATTAATAAGGAACAGAGTTCAAAATAAAATTAGGTTTATATGAATTAAAAAATGTTAGTGGTTACAGTTTTTAGACATCTCCAAGGGTATTGATTGTGGAGGATCTGGGAGTGTTGGTTTTGAATGCAGGCTGTTAAAGGGACAGATAACCACATAAATCAAGATAGCCATCTTGGTGACCTTGTGCTTATTCTCATTAAATCACTTTTGCAAATAGCACCTAGTGATTTTTTAACTCTTGCACTGCTTGTTCCACAGAAATTCCTTTAAAAATAATTTCTCTTCAGTAATCTTGGAGGTAAAACAGAACTGGTAATATTAAACAGTAATTTGAATAAAATAAATGAAAATAGGTTTCAGAAGCAGGGACTGAAAGTCAGGAGGACCCTAATTTTAAGGGAATGAAAATTAAGCGAAATGAAAAGAATCATGAAAATATTCACCCAGATGTTCAACTCTATGCAAATATCGTAATAAAAAGAAGAGAGAATTCATTTGCTTTCCTCCTTCAGCATACTTTAGTGAGAACACTTTTGGAAAACATGGATTTAAGACTCTTCAGATAGAGGAGAAAATCAAGTCCATGTCTCCCAAATGTGCTGGCTGGCAGGACCTAGAATGGCACACCAGGAAAAGAGCAAGTCTTCACTTCCCTGATTTCATGAATCTTCATCTTGTCACTGTCTTGAAACCACACATCTGAAAGTACAAAGCTTTTCCCTGAATACTTAGGTATCTGACACAGAGAAAGATTCTTTGGGATTGGACTGGAGGATTTCCAGATGTCCCTTCCAGCATCATCTATCATGTAGTTCTGTGATAATGCCACACTCAATAGTGTCTGGGAGCTATAGGTGTCCATAGATGCCGAACTGTAGAAGACACAAGTGGGAGCCTAAGAGGCTCCTCTTAGGACAAACTACTGTAGAGAGTCCCGAGCTCAGCTAGCAGGTCTTGGGGAGCTGTTTCTGAGAACCTAAATCTCCTTATGTTTGTACAGGAGATAAGCTGTTAGGAGCTCCTTACCCAGCTGTGAAGAGCTCTGCAGGCAAGGAACAACATTCCTGAAGGTAGACAGGTTTTACGCCTTAGCCAGCTCAGTCCAGGTTTGATGCTTATTGATTCAGGGTTGTCATTGTCACCCTTATTCTGGACTTTTTGATTTACTTTGGTTTTCTCTTCAGGTCTTAAAAGATTTCAGTTCACCTTACAAGATTTAACTGATTGTGTTATAAAAGTAAACACACACCTGCAAAGAGGGTACAGGCAGAACAGGTGACACTCATAAAAATTCCTTTCAGATAAGGAAAAGAACCCAAAACAGTAACTCCACGAGTCACTCTGGAGGCTGACTTCAACCTTCAGATTGAAAGACTGAGGAAAAAAAGAAAAAGAAGTTTCACACATTAAAACCATTGGGAATGCTTACTACTAAAAAGTTCACTGTTATAATTTCGTAGAGTAACACAACATTTTACACACTTCCTACAGAATATTGTGCACTGTTGATTAAGGACAGCTTACATATATAAAAATACTGCATTACTGACTTTGACTAACAAGAAAATAGGAAAGAAAATTTTGCTGTAAGTAATTCCTGTTCTCTGACAAGTAATTGTCTTTGAAGACATACCTTGAGGATGGATAAACCCATTAATCTGCAGTCAGTCTCACAAGCATTCTGCTTATACACATTTTTTAGAAATACAAAATGGGACAGCTACCAGCACATAAACCCACAACTGATCTTAAGTTTGGTATTCAACCTCTTTGCAGTCACCCAGCCTTTAAAGCTGAGGGTGATAGAACAGCTATCATGACCTCCATTAATTAGAAGAATAAACAAGTTATGTCAGCAGCTATACAAAGGACAGCAAAAATTTACTAGAATCAACCAAAAACAGAGCAAAAAATACATTAGCTAAGAAAATTTTTCAGCTTTTTCTTTTACTTGTTGCCAGAGATTTTTAGATATTTACTCCAGTAGATTTTCAGGCATTCAATTTTCTGCAATTTTCAGGTATTTCCATCATGACCTACATAGATGAAATGGTTATTGCTACACTGCCAGACAGAAATTTCATTATTTCATAGAAAAACAAGGAAATTTTATCTGAAAAAAGAAAAAACAGTAGTATTTTCCTAGAGGTATACTTAATATTTCCATGTTTAAAAGATAGGGATATGTGTTAGTCTTTTCTGTTACATGGGGCCACTCTAAAGTCTGAAAGGATAAGTATAAAACCTTGTACTACAGGTTGTTCTAAGGATTCTCCTTCTTTTAACAGAAAAAGGGTTTTATATAATTTATAAGTAAAGGGGTAGCAAGAAAAAAGGAACTTCAGGAGTTTGAGGCCAATGCATATAGTGTTTTTCTATCTGTTGCTTTGGTTTGGGTTTTTTTGTTTGTTTGTTTTGGTTTGGTTTTAAATTAGAATGGTTTCCTTCTTTTCACACATCAATTCCTTTATGTAAATTTCCATCACCCACTGGGGAAGCTCTGTTTCAATGTCATTCCTAGTGATACAAAAAATCATACTTTTGTGGCATCTAATATCTAAATTTTTAAAGTCCTTCCTCTACCTCTAATACATTGAAATGCAGACATTGCTTCTTCTAAATCTGTAGGATAAATGTACTTATGGGGATGCAGAATTCTTCGACGTTAATTTGTCTAAGCAGTTGAATGAGGGCAGCAGATTCTTAGACATATAGAATGGTTTGAGCTGAAAAGGACCATTAAAGATCATCCAGTCCCAAACCTCCTGCCATGAGCAGGGACACTTTGCACTAGACCAGGTTGCTCAAAGCCCCATTTAACCTGGCCTCGAGCACTTTCAGGGATGGGGCATCCACAGCTTCTCTGGGCAACCTGCGTCAGTGCCTCACCACCCTCATCATAAAAAACGTATTCCTTATATACAATGTAAATCTACTCTCTCTCACTTTTAAGTCATTGCCTCTTGTCCTGTCACTACAGGACTTGCTTAAAAGTCTTTCTTCATCTTTCTCGTAAGCTCCCTTTACGTACTGACAGACTGCAAATGTTTTCTCATTGTTCCTGAGACAATATCTTGGTTAAAAAAGGTAATGTCATTATTTCCACACGAAAGCATTCACAAATCATCAACCAGGCACAATAAAAACCTGATGATGATAATAATGATGATGATGATGATGATGATGGTACGTAGCATAGTTCCCATTAGAGTCTGTGAATATATCTGTAGGTTAATGAAAGGTAATTCATAATATCATGATTACAAGAAGTGAGGCAGTAAAAAAGGTCTCTGCACAGGTGCCACATCCAGTTCTATCTCATTAATGAGAAATTAGGAAACAGAAAATGAAATTATTTTCTACATTATGCCAGA
Source organism: Falcunculus frontatus (assembly GCA_013398115.1). NCBI lineage: Eukaryota > Metazoa > Chordata > Aves > Passeriformes > Falcunculus > Falcunculus frontatus. The sequence goes on from VZRV01008981.1 coordinate 23,842, forward strand.
GTAATTTACAGCCTAATTCTGCAGAGATGTTTAGGCTACACTCATCTGTACCCCCCAGGACTGAAACATGACAGGTCTCCAGATTAAGTGTGAGACTGTCATGTTTAGAAATGCCCCAATATACCTTCCAATTCAAAGCACAATGTGATTTGTTAAGTGCCAACGTCTTTGAAGACAGAAGTTTTAATACATGGCAGTGTAGCATATACATTGCATTACTAGGAAATAAATGGAAATGGAAACATGAAAGTAAAGAAATGGAAAGTGAATTTTAGGGTCAGAATTGTTTAATCCCATAGATCAAACAAAAATATTTTGAAAAAAACCCCATAGTCTCCAGAGTTTCTCGTCAGGAATTTAATTCCTATGAGAGCTTTCTCTTCCTCTAAAGGTCTGACCCTTTTTCAGTCTGGTTTATTTATGTTATTTCCGATTTGTAAACAGTGCATTTCCAAGTCCCTTGTTTTCAATGAAGTGTAGCAGTAGTAGAATTTAGATAAATGAGCAGATAAATCCATGCATATTTTTGCAAGCTTATATGCAAATATATGAAAAATTAAAAATGTAGCTAGATAAAGACCAAGGGCTGATCTCTGCTGCTATGTGTTATCTTTCTTCACCACAAAACAGAATGTATTATGAGATCTACAAAGTTTCTCTGTGGAATTCCCCTGACTGTTGACATAATGTGATGTGGTTTAGTGGCTATGGTGGTATTCAGTCAAAGGCTGGACTTGATAATCTTGAAGGTCTTTTTTAACCTTAATGATTCTATAATTCTTTGAAAATGGTCCAAACAAGGGCAACAGAACTGGTGAAGGGCAAATCCAACATTCTAAAAGCATGGAATAAAACCTGTCTCTTGGAGCACCCTTTACTACCATCACAGTAACCCAAGCAGCACTTCAGGATGCCCTTAACTCGAGTTAGTTCAGATTGCAGTGGGATGTACTGCTAAATCCTGCACAAATATTCTGTGGGCTTAATCACAGAATCCATCTGTTGATAAGGGACACAGCAAAGACCTTTCTGGTGTTTTCAAAACATGTAGCAGGTGGAACAGGTGGCATTGAAGGTGTTCTGGGTGAAGGAAAGGACTAGCTCAGGCTGGCTGGAGCTGAGGAGATACTCAGCCTCCTTTGGCTTGGTGTGTTAAACAGAGTAGGAAATAGGGAAGGTGGCTTCTTTAATGTCAGTGGTCTGGGAAGTGCCCTGACCACCAGGAACCTGAATGTCACTCAGCACATCCAATATCTCTTTACCAAGGAACCCGTATCAACTTAGATCCTCTCTGTCATGCAAGTTTTCATACTGTGCCCTCCCCAGGACATGCCTGGGTTTCTGTCCACTATCCCAGCTATCCCAAGGATCTTGTCCTTGGCCAGGATTTATGGCAGAAGTGCTGAAAACAGCACGACCACTTTGTGGTTAAAGTTAGATCCTTGACAGTAAGCAACGTAACTCCTCTTATGCAGATATTTGAATTAATTTTCCTCCAGAGAAGGTTCCAGAATCTGCTACCAGCAAGAAGTCATGTGTTTTCTTAGCGCACAATACTTCTGTGACTGTGTATGTGTGACAAAATGAACTTTTATCTGGTGTTTGCTTAGCAAATAAGGACCTAATCAAGAGTCCATTGAAGTCAGTGGGAAGGATAGTATTGCCTCTGGATCAGGCATTGAATTGCTCTCACATTGTCTTTAAGTATAATTGTTGCGGTGGCCCAGCCCACCTTGGGGCTGAGTGACATCAGGTGGGTGGACTTTCCCGCCCAGGACTCCAACCCCGAGGGTGGGACCGATGACTGAAGTGCCTTCCCACCAGGTGTCACTCTGACTGTATCTCCACCCTAGTTTCCAGAACCATCTATGTTTCCTTAGAACCCATTGGTTTACCCCTTTTATGTTTATTCATGCCTCTCATTGTTTATTCATTAAGATCTGGAAAGTTCTGTTCTGTTTGATTCCCCATTGGTTTGTTCAAATTTGTTCCTCCCCTATGTCTTTGTGATTTGTCCCCTGTCACCCCTTGTCAACTCCTGGTTGGCTTATCCCTTTGTTCCCTCCTTGCTCCGCCCCTGCTTAAAAGGGCGAGCAACAGACCTTCGTGGCCCTTTCCTCGTTGTCTCCCCTTTCAGCATGAAACAATAAAGCTGGGATTGAAGGCAACAGAAGGGTCCCTCTTTCATTCCTCGCCCTTGCCTCGTCACTTGGCAACCACCTCGCTGCAGCCTGCTCCTCTGTGAGCCTCCTTCAGACAGACACACTGAAGGCTTCCAGCTGCCAAACTGAACTCTGTTGGCCACGCTGCCGGAACACAGTTGCTGTCGCCTGCCAGGCCACTGAGCGGCCAGCGGCCAGAGCGTGTAACATATAATGTATATATTGTATGCTTTAAAAATATTTATATATAAATAATATATATATACACATATATGTATATATATGTAATGAAGGAAAATAATTAATTTTTTCTTCTGTCCCAAAATTTTAAAGTAATTGGCTCTAACATCTTCATTACTGGGAAACTTCATTTCATCCATGACAAACAGGGGACAGTAATGGCAAACACTTGGTTCCTGACCTTAGAAAATACTTGCTTGAAGTAAGTCAGACGAGCAGTGCATGAATGTCTCTCCATCCAGGAAACAGACTCACCCCCTCATCATTCAAAGCCTCACTCCTGCAGCTCAACACAGAGCATATGGGAATGGGAAATGGGAATATGCAAACAGGCAAGCAGTGGTCTTGTTTCCAGATTAATTGAGGGCCTGAGCAACTTCCAAGTGAAGGCACTGTTTGTCCCTGTGGCTTTGTGTAGTGTGGCTAATTGATCTCAAGAAAAAAAAAACCTGGAGTGGAAACCAGACTTATTCAGAGCAACAGAACACCAGACTCAGATACAGAGCACTTAGTAGATTCCTAACGCAGCATGCTACTGTTCATGCCTAGCTGGAAGAACACTGGTAATATTCCTTAAAAAATAGAAAGTCAGGAGGGGAGGTGAGGGGAGGGGAGGTGAGGGAAGGGGAGAGGAGGGGAGAGAAGGGGAGGGAAGGGAAGGGGAGGGGAGGGGAGGGGAAAGGAAAAAGGAGGTTTGTTCTGCATGACAGAATTGTAAAGTTGTGCAAAAATTGTAAAATTGTTGTTGTGTAGGATTATTTGTTCAAAGATAGATGCATTAATCTAAAAAGCACCTTTTGCACATCACCCGTGAATAGATCTGTGGTTCCACAGGCAGTTCAGCAAATTTTATTGCTGCAAAAGTGAGGAAATCTTGCTCCCCTCCATACTTATATATCCTGTCCCTCCTCTATCCTGCCCATCCTCTTTCCCTTTCCCTCAGTCCCAATGGTGCCATTGTACCTATATTCTGTCTCTGATCACACTTCTGGGCTGATTTAACTATTTGAAATATCAGAATATCAGGAAGCTCTTAATCTTTTTCTCTTGGCCTTGTTTTCTGTTATTTCAGTGAGTTAAACTGACACAGAAGTGTCTACAAGTGCTGAATGTTAGCAGAGACAGTGTGCGGCCAGGAACAGGGTGACACAGAAGGGGAAAAAAACCTTGTTTTGAGTAGTGGTGAGCTGTCTGTGAATGCATCAGTTTTGTGAGCTGTACCCAGCTGGCAGTAGAACTTTCAGGACTCAGCTTTGCATAGAGAGAATAGTCCCTTGACTTTAATGGTTTGCTTCTGTTAACACCTATTTAGAAGTTGTTTGCAGATAGGCTAGTTATACAAGAAGACGTGCTGCTAATAGAGCTGTTTGGAGTACCTGAAGAAACTCTCGAAATCACTTCTTTAAGGGTGAACATATCCTCTAAGCTCAGCACTATTCTTGGATCATTCATAGAGGAACATGAGATGTTTGTATAGCTGCCCAGTGTAAAAGCTTGGCTGGCCTCCTTATTATTTTTTTCCTGAACACTGCCCACCAAAGCACAGTGCAAATACATGAATGGTGAAGTGGCTGTTCAGTCTGTAAGCTTGTAGGAGCATGTCCTTATATGAATTCAAACATTTTCTACCAATTTGGCTCAGGAAAAAAGAATACATACCGAAAAATGGCATTTCAAAACCAAGATAAGTAACCTGAGATAACTGTTTAACATCAACTCAAGAGAGAGGTAAGCACTAAAATTTTTTACTTACATGTAGCTACATAAGGTCAGAACTACCTACAGAGTGTAGAGTCTCCCTGAGTTCATAGAGGATAGAAACATGTGAACTGTGAAGGGGTTAGTGTAATATATGGTTTATTTATTTTGAAGTTTGTTTGGGAAGAAAAACAGAAGGGCCCACTTCTATACAAAACAGAATGGGTTTTCATTTAAAGATCATAGGAACAAGCAGTGAGTAAAATATCCAAATGTAAAAAGACAGAGAGACAGGTCTGGCTTTATCAGCTGCAGACAGAGCAGGAAATACATTATTAAACATCACCATCTACTGGATGCCAGCAATTGTTCCTTACAAAGGAAACTGTAAGCTTCTGTGCTGAATTAACTTGTCAGACAAGCCACTGCTTTCATAGATCTGGCACTGCTTGTAAAGTTATTGGCAGGGCAAGGTTTGTGCATCTCTTCCGTTCCAAGTTGGGAAAAGATTTTCGGCATTATGAAAACTCAGAAAGTTCAGGGTGAAATAATAAAAGCTATGAAATTGCTAATAAGGCAGAATGAGAACTTAAGAAGGTGGGAATAGTCAGGCATGGGGGCAATAGCATCCTGTGGGTAATCAATTTATTTTCTTGTGGTATTTTTGTGTGTACCCCATGTAGTTGCATGGGTGTCCTCCTGGGTAGTTGTGCTGACTGCTGTTCCATAGTTTTGAATATTAACTTTTCCCTCTGTTGGCTGCAGTGATAAGGTTCAACCAAATTTGTGTGATTTTACAGCATCAGGACTGGCAGTGGGTTTACACAGAGCTTGCTGAGGTCAAAAGGCATCAGTGCAGGTTGCACTCCCCTCCTGTAGCTGCTGAGCTGGATGAGCTGGGCAATGAAAGATGCTCCTTCCCTTTCCCATTGAGAGCAGAAGTTCCGAGTCCGACATTTAAGGATGCCACTTTCCTTGCCTGGTGCCCTCCCTTCACTTTTACATCTTTCTCCACCTCCTTCTTCCACAATCACTACAGAAGCCACAGCACGATGTGGCAGCAGTGGGTGACACAAGTATCCCCCTCTGTGGTAGAAGAGAGATCCAATGGAAAAGTGCTAAAATTTGAGAGTGCTACTCTTTTCTTCCCGTTGCTTTCTCTAAGGTTTCACTTGGTTGCATTCACAGAACTGGTGACTCAAGACACCAGACATAAGCAAATTCTTTAGAGAAATTAGTTAACAAAAATTGCTGAAGTATAAGAACCTTGAGAAGAGCTCAGAAAAAAACTGCAAAGAATTTTTCCTTTTCACTGATTGATGTTCTCAATTCATCATTACAGTTATTTTTTCAAAAGGAATGATTCAATAATTATTGAAAACAATAAAGCTAAGATTCTGGAGGATGTTTCAATGCTTTGGCTCTCTAATTAACGGAGAAATGCTTATCTCAACAAATTTTTGTGATAAAAAAATCTATTCCTCAATAAATGCTTTCAAAAGCTGTTGCCACTAACAGTGTAAAATGCAGGTCTTAGCTTAGTGCACTGATTTTTTTTTTTTGAATTGTCAAGACCAAAATACTCTCAAAAAGTAAACACTAAAATAAATGGGAAAGCTATCTTGTTTGAATCGGTGGTGGTTAGAACTGTTTTCTGTAATAGGTCACAGAAAAACAGAAATGGAGTTTCAGGAAGAGCTAAATAGATTCATGCTATGTCAAAGCAGACAGAATGACAAACACTGACAATAATGACAAATAACTTTATTATATCCTTGTAGAACATTGGTATGTACCATACCGTACTGTTATCATACTATCAGCATATTTGGAAAGAAATAGGTGTTAAGAGTCTACCAAATAGTCCTGGCATCAACACCATATCAGGGCTTCTGCATAGTTCATTTGTCTGGGGAAGATATGAGGTGAAACAGTTTCCAACACTTGAATAAATATTACACAGGATTACACAGGAATGGATCAATAACAAATTGTATTTCTATTGATGCATTTATCTTCCAAACATTTTGCAATTCAAAACAGAGAGCCCCTCAGGTAGATTGTTGTTAATGGCAAGTCACACTGATATGAATAAAGTTGAAAAACATTTTGTTTTAATGTGCTGTGTTGGCAACAAGAAAAAGGAACACTGCAGCAAGATGAAATGGTGTAATACCTGAGAGTTGATATAAAAGATATTTCACATTTAAGTTATAGAAACAAATAATTCTGTTGTCCTCCAGACCACACATATCTGATCATTTACTTCGGGTTATGTAACAGGCTCTGTTGAATTTTTGTGGGATTACATCATTACAAAATTCACCTAAAACCAAGCAACACTTCCTCTCAGCACAGACCAGGAAGGGAAACAGATTCATGAGGAGACGGTCTGTTTCACTGGGTAATCTGCCTGGTATGAATTACCCCTGGGAGACACCTTTTCTTCTCCACTGACTCTAAAGGGAGACTGAGGTGAACAGACTAGACCAAGAAAACTAATTCTGAGACAAAGTTAGGCAAGAGGTGTCACATGCTTCAAGTACAAATTATAGAACCATGGATTAGTTTGGGTTGGAAGGGACCTTTGAAACTCATGTATTTCAATCCTCCTGCAATGTGCAGGGACATCTTCAACTACATCAGGTTGCTCAGAGCCCCATCCCATCCAGCCTTACTTTGAATGTTTCCAGGGATGATGCACACACCCATCTCGGCATTTATCTATGTGTGCATGCGCATATGTAGGTATAGGTCTGTGTGTGTGCACAACTTTTGAATAGGTAAATTCTAAAAAAACAAATATATGTGGATATATGTTTTAACAGTTCTACTTCATAATTAGATTTTATTCAGTAATGAGCAATATGGTTAGGACCACAATTGTCAATGGATGCACCATAGAATCATAATAAAAATTTCTAGGCACTAGAGGTGCTGTAATGTCCATGGTACTTGTGGTTCCAGCTAGCCCAGTTCTATACCTGCCCCATCCTCTCTGTCTCCCAAAGGCTGAAATCATACTTTCGGGTGTACTGTTGACTCCAGCAAGAGGGAGTTTAAATAGGGGGAAGGATCATCCACCTACCATAACTTTTGATGTCCCTCCTTTGCATCAGCAGAATTACAAATGGTTGTTGCTCCAGGGTGGAAACTAGCCAGTCCCTGGGCTGGATCCCTTACTCCATTAATCCCTGTGTTGATGATGGATTGAATTCATTAGTGTCACTGAGGATATTCCAGATTCACAGCAAAGGAGAAGCCTGCCCTTTAAGAAGGAATAGCTACATTTAGCTCCATAATACCAAAAAGATCCATGTCCAATGATGTCACGTTGGATTTTCCTCACAAAAGATTCAACACAACAATTAGCAGCTGAGAGGTTTTACTATACCACGGAAATACTGGTCATGGTGGACTAAATTGTGAAGTGCTCAGGCCAGCCAAAAGTCAGAGGGTCAAATGTGGTTCTATCACAACCTCAAAACAAAGCCATTGGACCCAGAAGCTGAACTGTCCCAGTGAGTTTCATTAAGAATGGACACAGGCATGTGTGGTCAAAGCCATGTGTAACATCACTTAATGAAGTAAGAAGGGAACATGGAAACAGTGAAGAAATGTTTGAATGGAGTAATTGGTAAGGAAAGAAATGTATTTTACACAGTGGAAGGAAGAGGTGTAAGCAGAACAGCAGAAAGTTCAGGCTAAATGCCATTTTTGACTCTGGGACCCTCTCACAGGTCTGTCTGCCTTGTGTGAAGTCCATCATTTATACTTATGATGAGGTTTGGGGCCTTTTGGCATATATAGGCACACCTGGGGTTTTGTTAAATATGGATTTGATAGGTGATAGCTGGTCTGACAATGCATCTGAGCAGGAGTGGAAGTGATCATATTCTGCTGCCTTGTAGTGCTGGTGGGATCAATGACTTGAGCTGCAAGAGAAGACTGGAAGAAAGTAGAAGGAAAACAGTTAGTGGTTCACAAACTTTGTCTTTGTGACAGCCCAGCACTGCTTCACAATTCAATGTAACATTTCAGGGCTGCTTGCTACCAAAAATCATACTACAATTTCCCAGCCCTTATCTGGAAGAGCATAACACCTAAGATTTTGCTTTAATGAGAATTTATGAAAACAGTGGATATTGCAGTGGTCAGACTAAATTTCCATCCTACTGACAATTCTGTTCCCTGGAAAAAGCAGGGACCATCTTTCTGTGATACTCTCTTGCCATCTCTCAGTCAGCATGCTGAAATGGAGCAAAGAAAAGACGCGTCTGCCGGATGAATGTACAAAATGAAGATGTTTTGTTCCATCACCCACAAAATTACACTAGGAATTAAGGCAATACGCACAGTGACAGCCAGTGCCCAGAAGGGTCCCATGTCTGCGGCTTTCAGGAGGCAGCTGCGAAGAGCAGAGCGCCCGTCAGTCACCCCTCGGCCTCCCCCGGAGGCGAGAACGAGGACAGCCTCCGCGGCCGCCTTCCGCCCTGAAGGGACGCGGGGACCCCGCGGCCGCCCCTTGCCTTGGCCGCGGCGGGCCGGGAGCTGCTCCCAGACACCAGTCGGAGCCACCGCCGGCGGGAGTTAATCATTAAATCCCCGGCAGATCCGCTCCTGGCCGGCTCCCCTGAACCTCCTCGGCCTTCAGCCGTGCCCTGTCCCCTTCTGGCCTGACCGAGCACCGCGGCGGGAGGGGAAGCGGAGGGAGGGACGGAGAGACCTCCCCGCCGCCGCCTGACAGCCGCCTCCGGGCCCCCGTGCGAGGCGGAGCCCCCAGGGCGGGCGGGCCGTCCCTGCCCGCAGGGGAGCCGTGCAGCCTCCCTGGACGGCGCCGTAGGGCACACCTGTCCCCCGCTGCCGCCCCCGCATCGCCTCTCCTCCCCTTCACGGCGGGGCTTGGCCGGCACCGTCTCCGGCCGCGGTGGCAGAGCCCCGGCCCACGCCTCAGCCGGCGCCCCCCGCGCCCTCAAGCCGCCGCCGCCGCGCCCGCCCCGCCTCCCGACCCCAGCCGCGACGCCCATTGGTGCGGCGTCTAGACAGGCAGACGATCTCACCAATAGAATCGCTGTGCTCCGCTTTTAGCCCGCCTTAAGACTTTTATTGGCCGCCTCAGCGATGATTGACGTTCCGCTCCACCAATAGGAACGCAAGGAGCGTCCCAGCGGGGCGCCTTTAATGGGTCCCCGAGTCTGAACATCCGGGTATCGCGGGCGGCGCGCGGTGGCGGCGCGCGACTTCTCCCCCGGCCCGCGAAGGAGTTTTGCCTCCTCGCGGCCGCCGTACCGGCTCTAGGCCTAATACCGGCCCGGTTCCGCCGCACGTGGCGCCGATGCGAGGCCCCGCATGGCTCAGGGGGTGATCCCGGTACCGGGGGGAGGCACCGGGGATTATCCTCCCACAGCTCCCAGCCCGGCGGGGCGGCAGCGCCCAGAGCCCGGCGCGTTCGAGGCCTCATGGTCCGTGCCAGGATCCAAGATGGCGGCCTGAGGGCAGCAGCGGGGAAGTGCCAGGATCCAAGATGGCGGACGCGGCCTCACCTTCGGGCCCCCCCCATTGCCGCTCCTGGGGGGGGTCCGCACCCTCAGACCCCCCCCCAAAAAAAAAAAAAAAAAAATCACCCCGGAAACAGCGAGGAAAATACCGCAGCAGCTTTTATTTACAGGCCCCTGGGGCGGGGGCTGCTATTGCACAGTGCGAGGGGAGGGGGCGGCCCCGAACCCCCTCCCAATGGCCACCGAACCCCCCCGGGGGGCGCGGAGGGGGATGAGGAGGGGGGGGACACACCCAGAGCCCCCTCAGCTGCTCTGTCACCACCTGAGGGGGGGATAAAATACCCCCAACCCCCCC